>LNAC01000029.1:4724450-4935468 GCA_002007465.1 Ailurus styani
TCTCCCTCTCCCTCTCCCTCTCCCTCTCCCTCTCCTTCTCCTTCTTCTCTTCTTCTTCTTCCCAGTCTTTGCTGAAATTTTTAGCATTTTTCTTGTATTTGTTCAGTTATTTCTAAAGTATTAAGACCACTTATTCCCACACTGCCTACTTTTCTTCCCTCATTGATTCATGAACTGATTTCAGTAAGTTGGTATGTATTCTCCTATAACTTTAAACTTAAGTAATTACATCTCTATATATACACCTATATGTACTTTGTTTTGAATAGATGGACTACACACTATAAATGGCTGGAATATTTCTTAGCAGCTCATCATTGAAATTCAATTGATATAATTAAACATGGTTTGCATGTCATAGTATTGTGGAATATTATATAATGGTAACACTTATGACTAGTGGGAATATAGAGGAAAGTATACACTGTAGAATAAAATGGGAATTGATAGTTTATTTGGAGATCTGATAGCCATTAAAAAGATAAATGTGCAATGCTTTGTTCATATATACGTATATGTGTGTGTGTGTGTGTGTGTGTGTGTGAATTCTACAATATCATTTGTAAGGATGACACACAAACTGTTAAATAAATCAGAAGGGGAGATGAACCATGAGAGACTGTGGACTCTGAGAAACAAGCTGGGGGTTATTGAGAGGAGTGGGGAGGGGGGATGGGTGAGTCTGGTGGTGGGTATTAAGGAGGGCACGTATTGCATGGAGCACTGGGTGTGGTGCATAAACAGTGAATCTTGGATCACTGAAAAAATAAAGTAAAAATAAAGGAAAGAAAGAAAGAAAGAAAGAAAGAAAGAAAGAAAGAAAGAAAGAAAGAAAGAAAGAAAGAAGAAAGAAAGAAAAATAAATGCATATTAATGATTGTGTTTTTTAAAATGGTGGTGCAATAGTGTTTTAAGTTGATGCTACCTTTCTTTTGACTCTATCCTTTAGTCTACTTTTATAAGAAACCTTTCTGACTTAACATGTTGCTTAAAAAATTTTTTTTTGTTGTTTGTATTTCTCCTCTAACTTTCCTGTAAAACTGATAGAAGGGCATCATGTCAAGAAGCAGTTGAATATGTAAGTTTAGAACTCAGAAATGAGTCCAGGGATGAATATTTAAAATTAGGATATTTCTAGGGTCTTGGTAACTTTCTGTTTCAGGGTTAGACTTACCTAGTTGTGTGTTTTGTTTTTTTTTTTAATTTGGGGAGCTGCACATTTATGGTTTAGGTACTTTCCTCTATGTATGTTAATCTCAATAAAATTTAAATTAATACAAAAATTTGCCTACTTGTAAAGTTTGACTTCCCACAGTATACTAGCTTAAAAAAACATAACAGTGTACGTTGTCTGTCTCTTCTTTTTTATCTTCTAATTATAAACATAACTCCTAATTGGCAACCATTCTGGGGGGAGAGTGGGGAAATTTAGATCTAGATCAGGGTTTCTCAACTCAGCATTATTTCCTTTTTTTTTCCTGAATAATTTTTTCTTGTGGGAGGTTATCCTGTGCATTGTAGACTATTTAACAGCAGCCCAGCTGCATCCAGCAGGATGCCAGTAGCATCCTTCCAGTTAGAGTACTGAAAAATATATCCAGACATTGTCAAAAGTCCCCTGGAGAGGAACACTGCCCCTGGTTGAGAATAGCTGCTTGAGGCAAACTAGATATGACAAAGAAGAAAGTCTGGGCAGAATCTGGAGTGATGAAATTTGATCATTATCAAGATTAAAACTCAGAAGCTAAGCCTGCTGAAAACTGGTCATTGAAGGGAATTAGATCAAATTTCAGAAAACTTAACAAACTTCCAGGAGCAGGATTTATACTCAGGGTTTATAATAGCATCATTGTCTTCAGTCACAAAACCAATATTTGAAATTCCAAGAGAAGACTAAATTGTCATGCAGCGTTCCTTTGACAAAAGAAACACCCAGGGTGCTTGGGTGGCTCAGTGGGTTAAAGCCACTGTCTTCGGCTCAGGTCATAATCTCAGGGTCCTGGGATCGAGGCCCCGCATCAGGCTCCCTGCTCAGTGGGCAGCCTACTTCCTCCTCTCTCTCTGCCTGCCTCTCTGCCTACTTGTGATCTCTCTCTCTGTGTCAAATAAATTAATAAAATCTTAAAAAAAAGAAACACCCATAAACGCCCCATTAGGATAACTGATTGCATATATTCCTGACATCTAGTAATGCATACTCTTTAATCTCAAAAAATAATATTGGTTTTTCCTTTGTTCTTTAATTTTTATTATGTTATGTTAGTCACCATACAATACATCATTAATTTTTGATGTGGTGTTCCAAGATTCATTGTTTACGTATAACAGCCAGTGTTCTATGCGATACGTGTCCTCCTTAATACCCACCACCAAGCTCACCCATCCCCCACCCACTCCCCTCTAAAACCCTCAGTTTGTTTCTCAGAGTCCACAATTTCTCATGATTAATCTCCCTCTCTGATTCCCACCCCATTCACTTTTCCTTTCCTTCTCCTAATACTTGTTTTTCTAACTTCATCTGCGTTTGGTCAGTTTTAGCCTTCATGGATATTATGAAGTGTACTCATGATTTTGAGGAGCAATATTTCATGCACACGATAAAGTTATCCTTTATAATTAAGCAAGCTCTTAGGTAAACAGTTCTTGGTAAGGTGTACTAATATTTTATACCAGCTACTATGGTGAATGGTGTACCACCTAATTATTTCTTATTTCCTGTAGCATCTTTAATGGAAAATGTCATCCATCAGCTACTGTACAATGTTTCAATCTAAATGGTTGGATTAACCAGGGTGACCCTGGAAAGTAAAGAAATGAATGCATCAGTGGGGGTGTAACTACTGGCAATTTGTTAAGATTTTTATAGCTCGTATAGTTAAAATTCCCCCATATTATTATGAACTGTTGTGCTTTAAGTATTAAGTGTTTTCATCGGAGATGGCTCCTGTTGTGTGAAATGCCTTCAGGAGACAAACTATGCATAATGCAAAACCTTGTGAATGAGGTATTTACTATTACACATGAGCAGCAGACTGCCTCTTGGATTTACAGAGTAACTGTGGAGCAACACACCCACAGATGCAGACAGGATTAAATTTATTGTGTTCCTTCAGGGGTGACAGACATACTTAGAACATTTTATATGTAATATGGCTTGAATTAATATATGCTTTTAATGAGTCTAGCTTCCAGAAAACCTGAGAGAACATCAAATCCCTGTTTGGGCACAAAGAATGTTTAAGCAAATGTACTGTCAAAACAATACTACCATGTTTTTACTAGATATTATTATGCTGTATCTCAATTAGAATTTTATCTTATGGATATTCAAAAGCTTGCAGTAGTATTTTTTCAAGCTGCACAAGGCATCATCATATTGAAAACATGTTCTGGGAAATCAAGCAAAGCTTAGGCTTAGCATATGTTCCCCATTCTCTATTTTTCTTTGCCTTCCCCATCACAGTAATTCTACACCTACATTGAAGATATCTTGCCCAGATGTAATATTTCTGAGTTTTCTGTTTTGCTATTGAAAGGGTAGGGGAAAAAAATGTATAGGAAAATATCAGTTGACAAAACATTTCAATCAGCCCGATGTAGATTTACTAGTCCGCATTAAGAGACCTTCTCTATTCAGACGCTCTGGATTTATCATGTATACACATACAGGGTTTTAGGAATTCCAAGGGTTTCCGAGAGCTGTGGCTCTTCCTGTGATTGGATGATCATTGGTGTGTGAAGTGTCGGACATGATCAGAGCGCAGGGGAAATATTTCAGCATCTCAGTCAGGTGCCAGGAGAAGTTCGAGGTCTTGAATAAATTTTCCCTGTGTAAACAGACTGTCCAAGGCAAATTCAATCCCATTTCTGTTTTGTAATCTCCATGGCTACAAGTGAAGATAGGGGATTTTAGGGGGACAGTCTACTTTTTTTTTTTTTTCAATGCTTTGTAAGATTTACCGGTCTTTTGTGATCATAGATACTTTGCTGTGGTAATGAGAATAGCCTCTAGACCAAAGTTGGCCCTGAGGTCTTTAGGTTTCTGAAATGCTATCCTAAATTGAATTTATTTTATGAATAATTATGTGCAGCTGGCTCTGCTCCCTGCCTGGATCAAGTATTGTATGATAATAGGAAGTCTGGCTGGGATTTGGAATTAGCAGTGGTTTTAGGCTAGGAGCCCTGGTAAGGGTAAGATTGCTTTAGAGAAGGGTGGAGGAGAGACACTGACAGTTTAGTAACACACATCTTTATGTTTCCAGGCAGCTGATTTTGCTGACAATTGATGACATTATTCTTACCATAGATTATAGAATCATAAAGCCTGTTTTCTCATCATGGATCTTTCTTTACTGGCATTTTTCCCTTTGGTGATTTTCTTAATCTCTCAAATGCTTTATTTTATTTTTCTTTTTAGATTTTATTTATTTATTCATTGGGGAGATAATGGGGAGGAGCAAAGGGAGAAGGAGAGAATATCCATCAGGAGCCCAGCGCAGGGCTGGATCTCACGACCCTGAGATCAAGACCTGAGCCTAAACCAAGAGTCGGTCACTCAACTGAATAAGCCACCTATTTTCTTATTTATAGTAGGATGTAGTAATTCTTGACATAACTACTTTCATGATGAATATCATAAGCATTAAGCACCTTTAAGATGACTAAATGCTTAGCAAGTTATTCCAGTTGAGCACTGGGGTCATTCTCTATGGATGACACAGAGGGCAATGGATCCACAGAAAAAGTTTTTAATATATCAGGATGTGAAATTCTGAGGACAAGAACTGTATCTAATTTCACTTTGCATAACATTCAAGACAGTGTGTAGTATATAGTGAATACTACATGTATTGAATTAATTGAGTGATATAGATCCATTTCTTTTTTTTAATATTTTATTTTTTATTTATTTGACACAGAGAGAGAGATCACAAGTAGGCAGAGAGGCAGGCAGGGAGAGAGGAGGAAGCAGGCTCCCTGCCGAGCAGAGAGCCCGATGCGGGGCCTCGATCCCAGGACCCTGAGATCATGACCTGAGCCGAAGGCAGAGGCTTTAACCCACTGAGCCACCCAGGTGCCCCTCTCTTTTCTTTTTCTTTCCTTTCCTTCCCTTCCCTTTCCTTTCCTTTCCTTTTTTCAGTGATCCAAGATTCATTGTTTATGCACCACACCCAGTGCTCCATGAAATACGTGCCTCCTTGATATCCATCACCAGGCTCATCCATCCCCCCAACTGCCCTCCCCTCCAAAACTCTCAGTTTGTTTCTCAGAGTCCACAGTCTCTCATGCTTCATCTCCCCCTCTGATTTTGCCCAGTTCACTTTTCCTTTCCTTCTCCTAATGTCCTCCATGTTATTCCTTATACTCCACAAGTAAGTGAAACCATATGATAATTGACTTTCTCTGCTTGACTTATTTTACTCAGCATAATCTCCTCCAGTCCCATCCATGTTGATACAAAAGTTGGGTATTCATCCTTTCTGATGTCTTCATAATATTCCATTGTTAATATGGGCCATATCTTCTTTATCCATTTATCTGTTGAAGGGCATCTTGGCTCATTCCACAGTTTGGTGGTTGTGGCCATTGCTGCTATGAACATTGGGGTACATATGGCCCTTCTTTTCACTACATCAGTATCTTTGGGGTAAATACCCAGTAGTGCAATTGTAGGGTCATAGGGTAGCTCTATTTTTAATTTTTTGAGGAATCTCCACACTGTTTTCCAAAGTGGTTGCACCAACTTGCATTCCCACCAACAGTGTAAGAGAGGTCCCCTTTCTCCACATTCTCTCCAATACTTGTTGTTTCCTGTCCTAATAATTTTGGCCATTCTAACTGGTAAGATGGTATCTCAATGTGGTTTTGATTTGAATTTCCCTGATGGCTAATGATGAACATTTTTTCATGTGTCTGTTAGCCATTTATATATCTTCTTTGGAGAAGTGTCTGTTCATGCATGTCTTCTGCTCATTTTTTGACATTATTATCTGGTTTTTGGGTGTTGAGTTTGAGGAATTCTTTATAGATCTTGGATATCAGACTTTTGTCTGTAGTGTCATTTGAGAATATCATCTCCCATTCTGTGGGTTGCCTCTTTGTTTTGTTGATTATTTCCTTTGCTGTGCAGGAGCTTTTTATCTTGATCAAGTCCCAAAAGTTCCATTTCTAAGAAGAGAGGGAAAGCTGGCAGCATATTGTTACACCCAGATGTTTGCTATGGAATAGCATTTATGAGACTAGATTCGCTGGTGCCAAAATTTTCTCATCATCATAAGTGTGAATTATAAGTTCACTGACCACAGTCTTAATTTTATGTGTAGGAATTCTTTTCTTGCCATTCTTTTAGACTCAAAACATATCAATATCCCATTTTACATAGTTTGAGGAATAAAAGAATTATTATAAGTAGGTAGTGGAGAATCTATTACCATGATATTATGTTAATATTAAGAAATCCCTGCCAGAGATATAGTTTAGTACTTATGAAAACATATCTTAAACACTAAAAAATGTTATTCATTGACACTGGTAGTTCTTTATACACTTACAGAAGACATTTCTCTATTTTCCCTTCAAATGAGATTAATATGTTGAACTTTGATGTACAGTATGAAAAATGTGCTTATAAAAGGTGACAGTAGAATAGATAATTCATAAAACTTGTTTCTGCTTATTTGGATAGTTTTTTCATGTATACATCTCTTTTTAAAATTTGAGCTTCATTGTAGTTTTTATTTATTGGCTTGTAAGATCTTTTATTGTTAGCAAAGTATTACTGTAATATTGGCATATTATTTTTTTTAAAGATTTTATTTATTTATTTATTTGACAGGGAGAGAGAGAGAGAGATCACAAGTAGGCTGAGAGGCAGGCAGAGAGAGAGGAGGAAGCAGGCTCCCCGCCGAGCAGAGAACCCTATGCGGGCCTCGATCCCAGGACCCTGAGATCATGACCTGAGCTGAAGGCAGAGGCTTTAACCCACTGAGCCACCCAGGTGCCCATGTAATATTGGCATATTATTAATAAAGGAATTTTATTTCCTAGAGAAAGTAACCATTTTAGATACATTTTTTAAATAATAAGAACTGTAATACTTTTTTTTCCATTTAAGATTTCAAATGTATCTTAAAGGATAGGTCCCATAAAAAATCAAAAAATTCCTCCCACTTAGAGTTTAAGAATAACATAGTATATGTGCCATGGTGAGTGCTGTGAATTCTATAAGACTGATGAATCATGGACCTGTACCCCTGAAACAATACATTATATGTTAATAAAAAAATTAAAAAAAAATAGAATAATGTAGTATAAATTTAACACTAGTTTCTTTCTAAAGAAGATATTTAGCTTTATAGTTAACCTGCCAAAAATTAGGTTAATTTATCTGAACTGTCTGGGCATATGTATATACACATACACACACACACACATACATATATATGTATGTGTTTATACATATATTTATTTTTTAATATTTTATTTAGTTACTTGAGAAAGAGAGAGAATGAGCAGGTTGAGGACAGGTGGAGAGGCAGACTCAGCACTGAGCAGGGATTACCATATGGAGCTTGATTCCAAGACCCTGGGATCATGACCTGAGCCAAAGGCAGGTGATTAACTGACTGAGCCTTCCAGGTGCCCCAAATATCCCCTTTTTCTTAAAAGTAGATTCCTAAAGATCGAGATGATAGAATCTTTTCAGTAGTGGCAAGAAAGAGGCAAAGAATCTGGTAGAACATGCTTCCAACAAAATAAGAAAAAGAAGGATATTCAGGTAAAGCACTTAATTTATTTATTTATTTATTTATTTTTAAGAACTTTATCATCTTTAGACTTAAGGAATGTGGATGCAGACTACACCAGGCCCAGGATTTTGAGTCTCTTGGGGGTAGACACAGCTATGGCAAACCCAGGGAAATGGTGAGAGGGGAGGAGGTCTTTAACTTGGCAGGGATGGTGGAAAAGTGATGATCACTGGAGGTTGGAAATGAGGAGCAGCAGGAAGAAAGTTGTCTAAAATGGGGTCTGAGCAGGCCCCGATGGGCATTCCCCTTCCCCTGGGGCTCATAGTTGAGAGGGAAGGAAAATGAGGCCTTCTTCTCAGTGCCGAGGACTAGGCTCTTGGCTCAGGCTCCTTCTGCCCCACCCTCATCCATGGAAGAGATGGGGTCCTTGCCCCCTGGCTCCTTTTAAGAACCCAGAGGCTTTTCTCCATTGAGTCTCTGGAAGAAGCTTTTGCTAAACCCCATTCATAAGAGCTGATCATGATGTCACATGAGGGAGGGGAGGGGAGATCCTTGTCCTGGGAAGGAGGCTTGGTGAGTCCCCCAGACCGCCCTCAGCTGGATCCTCTGTAGCAGCATCAGTCAGGTGGAGTGGGTGAGAAGGGGTGTCACTCTCACAGCCTCCAGAGCTCTCAATGTGACCTGGCCTTGAGTCTCCACCCCAGGGAAGGGTGGTAGAGTCAGCATGGCTGCCGCCATCCCTGAGATGTCACCAGCCACAAAGCTGATGTGCACGGATGCCTGGTCCTTCGGCCTGAGCCCACTCAGTCAGCTCTTCACCAGCCCATAGTTGAACCAGTACAGAGCAGAAAAGGGTGCATCCTGTTGGGCAGTGGGGTCCCAGTCCAGCCACACTGATCACCAGCTGCCCTGGGCCACAGCTGCCCAGACAGGGGCACCAGTCACAGTGTGACATGTGCAGAGCCAGCAGCTTTGTCCACACTAGCTCTGGGGGAGCTCGTCACAGTCACGATGCCCATGCAGGCCAGTGCCCCCACCACCATGTGTGTGAAGAGGTCAAAAGTCAGGGCTTGACCTAAAAGGAAGGCCCTGGGTTGGGTTGGTAGGCAGGGAAGTACAAGGCAGTGGCTGGCATAGCCACAACCAGGTGGCTGAGAGGCTGGTCCACAGGGTCCTGGTGACCTCTTGTCTTGTCATCTTCACCATGGCAGCCATGGTGCCAGAGAAGGGAGCAGGTCCAAAAACTAGGTGGCACAGCAAGCACTGTTTGGGCATAGGAATAGGGGCTCCAGGGCACCACCGAAGTAGAAGAGCTACTTCCATTTAGCCTAGCAGAGGCTCCAGAGTCTGCAAGGGGGTATTGGCTTACTGGCCACGGAGAGGCTCCAAGACTGCAAGCATACCTTCACCACACCCAGGGGTGTCATGAAGAGAGAGGTGACCACAAAACCAATGCCTGAGGCCACCATTCATTGGAGGGGCTAATGCCCCCAGGGTCCTGGTCAAGCATCTTATAGCTTCAGTGCTGGCTCTAGGCTGGTCCTCATGCAGGAAGGTGTCCATGGCAGCTCCTTGGCCGGTGCAGAGTCCACATGCCCTCTAATCTTTTTTAATACTCTCCGTATTTTGGTGAATTGTTATCTTTGAAATAAGAATTTATCTAGGGCTTGCAACCATCAGAAAACATAATGGCAGATGGAGAGCTCTAACAAATTGATTGGTATTAATTATGACCTATGTAAGCAGTGTCCAAATGGGAAAATTCCATATTAGAGTGACTCTTTTGAGTCAGATTCCAGAGTCAAGCTTGCCTCACCTACTTCCAGAAATTTCCTAGAGACTGAGATATACAATGGAATCTGTCCTTCTTTGCAAATTTTTACCTCTCCCAACACCTTTCAAATAATCTTTCATTCTACTTTCCAGAAAGAAGTTGAAGCTATCATTCTCTATTCACCACTACAAAACTATAGAGTTACCAAAATCTTACTCACCATTACATGTTTTACTTTTATACATACAGTACTTTTTTTATCCTATATAAAGATAATCTTTATAATGTGCTTTAGACATATTTCCTCCAGATCCCTACCAAATACCAATGTCCTCTCAATTGAATCCTTTTCGCCAATACATCCTTCTGTTGCTGAAACATTAAATCTCATTTCCCCATAACAGCCAAACTTAAAAAACAAAACAAAACAAAACAAGAAACCTCTTCTAATTTTTTTTCCTATTTCACTTGCTTCTCAACCTGTAGAAGATTTTCTTCTTCTACTACTACTCCTGAAGTTGTTCTCCCTAGGGTTAGCAAGCCTCTCTATGTTGCTAAATCCAAAGGACTGATTTCAAAATTGGCCTAACTTAATTCTCAACAATTTTTAGTATTCCATTGTGCTGTGCTTTATTTCTACTTGTCTGGTAGTCCTTTGCCAACCCTCCTTGGTAGTTCATTTTTCTCTAACTGGCAATTAAATATTAAAAACAAAAGTTTGCTAAGGCTCTCCTTGTTCCATATTCTCCAGACTTAATCAAACCTTTGGTTTCAGTCACCATCTATATATTGAGGACTTTCAACTTTTTATATGCAGTTCAGACCTCTGTTCTGAACTCTAATAGATTTAACTCTTAATTCTGTATCTTTGCTTGTATTTTCCCCTTATTTTTCCTTTAGTCCCCATTTTTAAATCATCACCAAGTAGTGCACATTTTATTTTCCTGCATCACTTCTATGATGGTGCAGGTATGGACAGATACAATTAATTATTTGTAATGGATAAATTCTTAACTAATTTCACTGCATCCATTTTCATCTCCTTATATACTGTCTTATAAGTTATTACCATAATATTCTCTAAAAAACTCAAAATTGACTTTACTCTCTATTGCACAATTAAAACCTTTCAGAAACTGTCATTGCTCTTTGTATAAAGAATAAATATCTTAAATAAGCCTGTATTTCAAGCATATTCTCCATGACATGCCTGGACTCTGCATATCTCTCCATCCTCTTCTTGTACCAACCTCCAGCTTTTTCTCTGAAGTTGAGATGTACTGGCCTCCTTTTACTTCCTCAGATTCCTGTACAGGGTTTTTGTATGAGTTGTAGACTCTGCCCAGAAAGTTCTTCTTTCAACTTCCTCACTTCACTTATTTTAGCTCAAGCCTACTTCCTTATAAAATTGTTTTCCTAACCTATTAATACAGTCAATTTTGCTTTTATTAGTTTTAATTAAGGAATTTATTTTTCTAATTTTTTGATGTATAATTATCAAATAAAATTGTATGTATTTAAGGTATATAACATGGATGATTTGATATGCATATACATTATAAAATGATTACCATAATCAAGCTAATTAACACATCCATCACCTCACATAGTTGACATAGTGTGTGGTTAAGAACATTTAAGATCTACTCTCTCAGCAAACTTCAAGTATACAGTATTGTTAACTAAGTCACCATGCTGTTCATTAGATCTTCAGATTTTACTCATCTTATGCTGAAAATTTGTACCTTTTGACCAAAATCTCCCTATTTTTCCCACTTCCCAGCCCCTAGCAACCACCATCTCTTCTCTGCTTATGTGAATTTGACTTTAGATTCCACACATAAGTGAGATTATACAATATTTTGCTTTCTGTGTTTGGTTTATTTCATGTAGCATAATGTCCTTGAAGTTCATCCATGTTATTGCAAATAACTGGATTTGCTTTTTTTTGTATGGCTGAATAATTTTCTATTATATATGTATATAACATATTTTCTTTATTCATTCACCTGTTGATGGACACGTAGGTTGTTTCCATGTCTTGGCTATTGTGAAAAATATTGGCTGTAATGAACATGGAAGTACATATATCTCTTTAAGATGTTAATTTTATATCTTTTGATATATATCAGAAGTACAATTGATGGATCATGTGGTAGTTCTATTTTTAATTTTTGAGGAAACCCCATTTTCCATAATGGCATACCAATTTATATTCCTAACACAGTGTACAAGAATTCCCTTTTCTCCACACCCTCACAGAAACTTGTTATCTCTGGTCTGTTTGGTAATAACCATCCTAACAAATGTGAGATGCTATCTCCCAGTTTTGGTTTGCATTTCCCTGATGGTTAGTGATGTTGAGCATCTATTCATATAACTATTGGCCATCTGAAAGTCTTTTTCCTCTATTATCTCCATTCGTAAGTATATTTTTTTCCCCTATCTGTGAACACTTGCATTTCTGCAACACTACATCCTCACTAGTGTTCTTTAAAAACTTCATTGAGGTATAGTTGATACACAAAATTGTATACATTTAATGTATACACCTTGATAACTTCAGATATATGCATACATCCTTAATACCATCACCACGATCAAGATATTTATGTATCTATCACCTTTGCTTATGTTCTTTTTTGTATGTGTTTTTGGATTTGTTTGTTGAAAAAAATCACTTAGCATTAGCTCTATCTTCATAATGTATTTTAAAGTGCACAATATGTTACTATTAAGTACAAGTACTCTGTTGTACAGCAGTTCACTAGAACTTACAGTGCATTAAGCAGCAATACCACAGGACCCAGGAATTCTCTTCTTAGGTATATACCCCAAAGGGTTAAAAACTGGTGTGCAAACAAAAACAGGTGCATGAATGGCTGTCACAGCACTATTCATAAGAACTGAAAGGTGGGGGCGCCTGGGTGGCTCAGTGGGTTAAAGCCTCTGCCTTCAGCTCAGGTCATGATCTTAGGGTCCTGGGATCAAGGCCGCATTGGGCTCTCTGCTCAGCAGGGAGCCTGCTTCCTCCTCTCTCTCTGCCTGCCTCTCTGCCTACTTGTGATCTGATCTCTCTGTGTCAAATAAATAAATAAAATCTTAAAAAAAAAAAAGAACTGAAAGGTGGAAATAATCCACATGTCATCAACTGCCAAATGGATAAATAAAATATGGTACATCCATGCAATGTGAAGTTATTTCAGTCATTAAAATAAATGAAATACAGATAAATGCTGCAAACTGGATCAACATTGAAGGTATGCTGATTGAAAAAATCCAGAATAGATAAATTCATAGAGATAAAAAACAGATTAGTATCAGGGGCTTGGGGGATTGAGAGTAACTGTATAATGGGAATGGAGTTTCTTTGTCATGTGATGAAAATATTCTGGAACTAGATAGTGGTGACACTTTCCCACCATAATGAATATACTAGATGCCATGAAACTGTACACTTTAAAATGGTAAAATTGTTAAATTTTTATATGTATTTTTATTATACACACACACACTAATTTATGGAGGGGATACACACACACACACATGCACACACTAATTTTGTATGGGAGAAAGAAACATTAATTCTGTATTCAGTTTTATCTGAATTTTAATCCCAGATCCATTACTTAAAACCATGGGTCCATGAGCAGGCCAGTTATATTTTAGAATCATAAATTAATTGACTATATCATGGAGGGTTTTTCAATTATCAGATATTTATTGAATCAGAGGCAGTATTCTATTATCTAGGGTAAAATGGAACAAAATTAACATTGAGTCTTCATTCTTATTGTGCTTATAGTCAAGGAAATAATGAGTCAAATTACTACAGAAATAAAAATATTATAATAATCTAGTTAACAAGTTATTATTTGAATTAGACATATTTAAAATATGCAGTGAAATGATAAATACTAAATTATTATTATTGTTTTTAATTTTCATACTAAAACCTATCCTATTCCATGGAGTGGATATGTTATTGTAGCCATCTTGAAAATATGTACAGTGAATCACAGGGATTGACACCCTGACATTTATGGCTAATTCAGTGGAAGCCATCAACATCTCTTAGATTTTTAATATATATTCATGTAGGTGTGAAAGCATATTCACATGTACAGTACACACACACAGAATAATATTGCTGAAAATACTCAGAATTCCTTTTTGTTATTCCTGAAAATAGCTTATTCTAGTGCATATTTTCTTTTTTTTAATTTATTTTTTTTATTTAGTTATTTCACAGAGGGAGAGAGATCACAAGGAGGCAGAGAGGCAGGCAGAGAGAGAGAGGGGGAAGCAGGCTCCCTGCTGAGCAGAGAGCCCGATGCGGGCCTGATCCCAGGACCCTGAGATCATGACCTGAGTTGAAAGCAGAGGCTTTAACCCACTGAGCCACCCAGGTGCCCTCTAGTGCATATTTTCAATCAACTCACTTTTCCTGCGTTTATTTTCTGTATTTAATATAACAGAGTCCAGTAAAGCCATAAAGACCTTTATGAATTTTAGAACAATCTGAAATCTTTGTGTTCTTTTCAAACATAATATCAACTCCCATGTCTTGGTGTCTTGTTGGATACTCTGAAACCACAATTCCATGCACCGTATTTGAATTAAATCTCTTGCTGGTATCTGGCTACTTCAGATTCTAACCACATACAGTCCCTTGGTGGTAAGTCTTTTATCTTGGAATCACAAAGAGAAACAAATTCAAACCAATCTTAGATTTAAACCCACTATCACATAATAGACACTATATAAAAGCAATAAATATTTGAATTCTAAAAATAGAATGATATATTTTTAGCAAATGGAAGAACTTCACAAGCCCAAACATTTGTCTTACTACTGCACCTTATTTTAGCATGGTACAATGAACTTGCATTGCTGGAAAAACAGGAGCTCCTGAATCCTTCCAATCAGCTAACTATAAATCCTCACAATGCAATAATCACCAATCCCTTTCTTTTGTGCTATGCTGGCATAATTTAAGTATTTTTCAGTCATTTGTTAAGTGATCCAGCTCCTTGGATTTAGGCTTTCCAAGACACTTCTGACATCCACTAATGTGCTCACTTAAGTAACGTTTTCCGTTGCACAGACATTTATTTAACCTTTAGTGTTTTCAGATGGTTCCCATATAAAGATGCTATTCCAGTCAAGATTTTGCAACAAATGTTATTACTGTCAATATAACAAACAGTTCTTCTATTAATATTTAAAAACTCAAAAAAATTATAATATGTGATTTGTGCTAGACCATGGTTATATGAGATCTAATGGCATTAATAGTGATATATTATGAACATATCATGTTCATCATTTTTTCTCATAGTTTTCAGTGTATTTTCTCTAACTTGTACTCCTATTTTGGGACCATAGAAACCCCTTTTAATTTGAGGAAATAACTCACTCTCCCTTAAAATATACAATTCTATAGAGGTGGAAAATCTTCCTTATTCTGAGCACAGGTGATTGATAACATTTCTATGCACCTTACATATATTCATTTGTCTCATGAAGTTTGTATTGGGTAGGCACTATTATTATTCACAGTTTGCTGTGAATAATAAGGCTCAGAAAAATTAAGTCACTTTCTAAAAGTTACATGGTTAATTAATATTAGAGATGAGATTTGAATAAAAGAATCTGTTTCCTGAGTTCAATCTCTTTTTATGCTTCAAGCCAAGCTAGTTGTTTAGTCTGCTTAGGCTACTCTAGCAAATTACCATAGACTGAGTGAATTAAACAACAAATTTAGTTCTCCCAGCTCTGGAAACTATGAAATCTGAAGTTAAGATGCCAGCAGATTTGGTTCTTGGTGAGAATTCTCTTTCTGGTTTGTAGACAGACATCTTTTTGTAGCCTCACGTGGTGGACACACAGAGAAACAAACTCTTTTCTGTCTCTTCCTGTAAGATCACTAATTCTATCATGTGGTCTCCACCCTCATGACCTAATTACCTCCCAAAGGACCCATATCCAAATACCATCATGCTGGGAACTACAAACACGAAGTCCATAACACTAGTCAAAGGTCTTTCTTGAATTTTTCACATTAGGGCTCAACTTGGGAAGGTCTGAATCTAGGATCTGCCAGGAAGCCATATTTCTAACCTGTGGAGAAAGGCAGCCTGAAAAAAATAAAGCCAATGTGGAAAAAGAAAGCATGCTGAGAGAAAGAGTACTGGTAGCATTCAGGATTTGTTTTGGTTGCTCGGGAGATCACTTACATGCTCGCATTCTTCTGTGCTTTGGATGGTCAGTAAGTTTCCTTTCTGGCAATCAAAATAGGTTTTCTAAAGCACTCATCTAAAACAACATTTTATTAGTAGCAAGTAGACTTGTTGCCACAAAAAAAGATTCAAAGGTGTTCAGAGATAAGGTCGGAGAGGCAACAGGAATGGGAGCAGGTGTCACAGGGCTTTCCTTTATATTCACAGTGAAGTTGGGAGCCATGTCAGGGTTTGGAGGAGAGAAGTGGCATGTTCTCTGTTTTGGAAGAATCACTTATAGTGCTAAGTTATGTGTCAGAATAAAGGAAAGAAGAAGGGAGACCAATTGGAGGTCTTTGCAGTGAATCCGGTGAGAGGTGTTGTGCATGGCCTACGGTAGTTACAGTAGAGAGAAGGAAATGTAACGTGGAACCAGGGGCGTTTGTCCATGGCTTTAGAAATGGGATGTAAGAGAAACTGACGACCTAGGATGACCCCCAAAGATTTTAGTTTGAGCAGCCAAAATTCTGCAGTCACCAGCAAGTGAAGTGGAGAAGATTGTATGAGAAGTTATTACAGGGAAGATCAGGATTTTAAGAATACATGAGCAGAAGGAGTGGTCAATAGTAACAAACACTATAATCTGTAAAATAAAGGCTGAAAAAATGCCGGATGTATTTGATTATTAATGTTGAATTTGTGGGAACTGGTGCACTGCAC
Source organism: Ailurus styani (assembly GCA_002007465.1). Classification (NCBI taxonomy): domain Eukaryota; kingdom Metazoa; phylum Chordata; class Mammalia; order Carnivora; family Ailuridae; genus Ailurus; species Ailurus styani. The sequence goes on from LNAC01000029.1 coordinate 4,740,914, forward strand.
TGGTACATAAGATACCAGATCATAAAATTAGAAATAACAAATGATAGATAAGGATATGGAAATAGTGGTGAAAGTCATCATTTTCAAGAAATATAGTTCTAAAGAAATGGAGATAAAATTCTAGGCAGAGAAGGACAGAGGATTGGAGAGGATACTTAGGCATAATTTTACAGAAATGGAAAAAATAATTTCTTACATATTTCAAAATACACTTCATTACACCATGCTTACATTTCTTATGTGTGTGCAATGCATATGGCTATAATTTAATGGAGAAATGTAAAATATTTCCCTGCTTTTCAGAATATTTATCTCAGGATGAGTTAAATCAGGAGCAATTTTCAGTGAACATGACTTTTTCACCTTAACAAATTATAAAGGAAGTATACTTTCTTGGGTACTCTCCAATATGATTAAACTAATGAAATGTAATATCTGTGAGAACATCTACTTTCCTCCACCTATTACTTTGTATTTCCTGAAACTTTGGCACTCCTCGAAAGTGTTTGCAATCAGCTGGTGACAGACTATGTTTTTAAACATTAGTAGCAGTCTATCAGTGACACAGTCCTTTGTCTTAGTTATGTTGTATTACCTCACTTTCGTTCAGGTGATCATTTTTTCCCAAATGATGTAAGAATAATTCATGCTAACTCTTTTTTTTTTTTAAGATTTTATTTATTCATTTGACACAGAGAGAGAGATTACAAGTAGGCAGAGAGGCAGGCAGAGAGAGAGGAGAGAGGAAGAAGCAGGCTCCCCGCTGAGCACAGAGCCCGATGTGGGCCTCGATCCCAGGACCCTGGGATCATGACCTGAGCTGAAGCCAGTGGCTTTAACCCACTGAGCCACCCAGGCACCCCATGCTAACTCTTTCTTAAAGTTCCTTGTAGTGAATGTGACATTTTAAAAGTCACTATTGTTATTTTAAAAGCAGGAACATAAAAACTGTTACTGTTTCCCCTGTGCCATAGAGATTGATGGCTGAACAAAACAGCTGTTTTCTCCTCCTTTCAAAAGGAAAGAATCTGTTTTTTAGATGGGGACACACTGTTCAAAGTGTCTTTTATTTCCCAAACGTCTTTGTTCCAAGTGATTGACATGTGACCAATTTGCGGTCAATGGCATGAATAGAAATACAGGCATACCTTGATTTATTGAGTTTTGCAGTTATTGGGTTTTGTTTTTTTTTTGTTTGTTTGTTTTGTTTTACAAATTGAAGGTTTATGGCAACCCCATACTGACCAAGTCTATTGGCATCATTCTTTCAATAGCATTTGCTCACTTTGTGTCTTTGTGTCTCATTTTGGTAATTCTCACAGTATTTCAAACTTATTTTCATTATTATTATCAGGATTTGTTTTGGTTGCTCGGGTGATCTGCGATCAGTGATTTTTGATATTACTGTTGTAATTGTTTTGGGGTGCCATGAACCACACCCACATACAACAGCAAATGTAATTGATAAACATGTGTGTCCAGACTGCTACACCAACCAGCCATTCCCCCATCTCTCCTTCTTTCCTTGGGTCTCCCTGCTGCCCAAGATATAACAATATTAAAATTAGTTAATAATCCTATGATGGCCTCTAAATATTCAAGTAAAAGATGCATATATCTTTCACTTTAAATCAAAAGCTAGAAATGATTAAGCTTAATGAGGAGGGCCTGCCTAAAGTTGAGAGAAGCAGAAAGGTAGAGACCTCTTGCATCAAAAAGTTAGCCAAGTTGTGAATGCAAAGGAAGATTCTTGAAGAAAATTAAAAGTGCTACTCCTGTATTCAGAGATCTAGCTAAGGTAATTCATAAAGGTGGGTGTACTAAACAACAGATTTTCAATATAGACAAAATAGCCTTCTATTGGAAGAAGATGCCATCTAGGACTTCCTAGCTAGAGAGGAGAAGTCAGTCAATGCCTGGCTTCAAAGCCTCAAAGTACAGACTGACTCTCTTATTAGGGGCTAATGCAGCTGGAGACTTTAAATTAAAACCAGTGCTTGTTTACCATTCCGAAAATCAAAGCCATTAAGAATTATATGAAATCCACTCTTCTTGGCTCTATAAATGAACACCAAAGTCTAGAAGACAGCACTCAGTTTTGGTTTATTAAATATATTTTTATGGTTTACTAAATAATTTAAGCCCACCATTGAGAGCTACTGCTCAGAAAAGAAAGATTCCTTCCAAAATATTACCAGTCATTGACAATACATCTGGTCACCAAGAGCTTTGATACAGATGTGCAGTGGGAATAATGTTTTCATGCCTTCTAATGCAATATCCATTCTGCAGCCCATGAATCAAAGACTAATTTCAACTTTTAAGACTTACTACTTAAGAAAATTTTGTAAAGCTGTAGCTGCCATAGGTAGTGATTCCTCTGATGGATTTGGGCACAGTACATTGAGAGCCTTCAGGAAAGGATTCACCATTCTAAGTGCCATTAAAAACACTTGTAATTCATTAGAAAAGTTCAAGAAATCAATGTGAACAAAAATTGGGTGAAGTTGATTCCAGTCCTCATGGATGACTTCCAGGAGTTTAAGACTTCAGTGGAGGAAGAAAATGCAGATGTGGTGGAAACGGCAAGAGAAGTAGAATTAGAGAGAGAAAGAGAGAGTGTGAGGGAGGAGCAGAGGGACAGGGAGAGGGAAAATCTCAAGCAGACTCCCCACTGCGTGGGGAGCATGACATAGGGCTCCATCCCAAGGCCTGAGATCATGACCTAAACTGAAATCAAGAGTTGGATGGTCAACCAACGGAGCCACCGAGGTGCCCCAAGAGAAGTAGAATTAGAAGTGGAGCCTGTAGTTGAGGCTGAATTGCTGCAGTCTCATGAAAAAAAATCTCATGTTGCTTTTATGCATGAGGAAAGAAAATGGTTTCTTGAGGTAGAATCTACTCCTCGTAAATATGCTATGAAGATTGTCAAAATGACAGCAAAGGATTTAGTATATTATATAAATTTAGTTGATAAAGCAGCAGTAGAGTTTGAGAAGATTGACTTTTGAGAGAAGTTCTACTGTAGGTAAAATGCTATAAAACAGCATTTTATGCTCCAGAGAACTCTTTTGTGAAAGGAAGAGTCAATCCATGTGGGAAACCTAATTGTTGTCTTATTTTAAGAAATTGCCATAACCACCCCAGCCTTCAGCAACCTTGATCAGTTAGCAGCCATCCACAGAGGCAACACCCTCTATCAGCAAAATGATTATGTATGACTTGGCTGAAAGCTCAGATAGCGCTTAGCATTTTTAGCAGTAAAGTATTTTTAATTAAGTTATGTAGGTTGTTTTTAGACTTAAGGCTTTTGCATACTTAATAGACTACAGTATAGTGTAAATATAACTTTTATATGCATTGGGGAACCAAAAAACTCATTTGGCTCCCTTTATTATGATAGTCGCTTTATTGCATTATCTGAAACTGAACCCACACTACATCCAAGGTGTGGCTGTAGCCTTATGGCAGTTTCTTGGACATTTATTTAAATAACATTTGCCTCATGCCCTCTTTCATTTCTCTTTATTTATTATTTCTTATTAAAATAGGGTGTTATTATTACAGTTTTAGCCATTATCATGTGCCCAAGGACAAATCCCTACTTAGAAGTGAGAAATAATTACCTGGAATGAACTGCATCCCTGAGGACTTTGGGGAGCAGAACTAACATGACACCTCTGAACTTTTTGCCTCTAAATTTTTGCATGAGATAGAAATAAAGTTTTCATTTATTTAAATCTATTATTTGTGGTCTTTGTAACTTATGACTGAATCTTAAATAATATAATGTGATTCTCATTATGAAATTTTATAACTCTGAAGTGTAGACTAATACAACTTTTAAGCAAAGTAACTCATAATTACTATTCTATTTCTATCATCCATTTAATAGCCATATTTTAACACTTTCTTAAAAATTTTTAAGTGTTATATATGCTGCAAAAACTGTGCAAACATTAAGAGAATTTAGCGTGTAAACCGTACCCACATAAAGAGAATGAATCAGATATTAAAGGAAAGGCATAACAATAAGAAAAATGGACCAAATAGCTATTGCTGATTATCGTTGCTCCTCTAGAGCAATGGTTCCGAATTAAGGATAAGTTTGCTCCTGCCCTCTGCTCCCTGCCATCACTTAATGATGATCATGAAGTGAATCCTATCAGAATCATCATTTCATAAAGTTGAGGGCCTTCTACATACGTCATTGTAAAATGGAAGCTGTTTAGCTAGGATCAATCACACGCAAGAACAGAGGGCCCAAGCAAGCAGCACGAGCAGATAAGCAAGAATTCCATAGCACATACCAGGTCTGCAACAGTGCCCCTCTCTCCACTTACACTGTAGCCATGTGTGGAGTGTCTTGCAACCAGCTAAACAAGGAGAAAGGAAAAATGAACAAGTTTTAGTTAACAAGTGATTGGCTTGAAAATTGATAGTGATTATAGTACAGCCTCATTCAGGAGTGGTCATGAAAGAGATTATTAAAGACTCCACCTGACACTGGGAATATCTTCAAATTGCGCCCCTGCCATCCAATTTGAGTGGAAGAAGAAGTGTCCCAAGATTAGAATACATATATACACACACACCCATACATAGACTCATGGGCAGTGCTAAATGAGATTGAGGGCTAGTCAGAAACCTGGAAAAAAATAAAATTAAAAAATTAAAAGTGGAGAAATAGGAAGTGTGGGTAAAGACACATACATGGACACAGGAAAATGGTAACAAAAATGGAGAAGGGCCCCTGGGGGGCACCAGTGTCCTGGGATCTGACCCCTCATGGCGCTCCCTGCTCAGCAAGGAGCCTGCTTCTCCCTCCCCCTGTTCTTGTGCTCTCACTTGTTCCCTTTCTCTTCTTTCTCTCTCTCCCTCTCAAATAAATAAATAAAATCTTTAAAATAAAAAACACCTGAGAATCTGTATAGCATACATATGCCTACCACAATGCACAAGCCATGGAACAAGCACTAAATAATGACGTAGGCCAAAGAAATGCCAGTTGACCAGCCAGTCTTTGCCATCAACTACTCCAATGCTGGAACAAAGGGTACGCAATGGAAGTAGTCATGATGGTGGAGATGGAAGCTGTGCATAGGTTCCATGACACAGACTTTCACTTTCCAAGGCTGACCTGGTTACCACCGTTACCAAATATACAAACTTCCAGGAACAGAGACTAGCAATGAGATACAAATATGTCACTATTCCTTAAGGGGGGAAACTGACTAGTTGGTTGCATGTTGACCATTTGGATCCTTCCGCCTTGGAAGAATCAGCAGTTTATTGTCATAGAGATAGACGTGGATTTTGAGCATGGATTTGCCTTTTCTCCTTGCATGTCCACAACCAGCACTACTATTCAAGGGGATTTGAAGCAGTTGAGCCACATATGGGATTCCACATATTTCTTTAGATTAGGGGGCACTTATTTTAGCAATATAGATACAGAATTGGGTCCCATGACAGTCCAATTGATCAATTTCTCTCATTATAATTAGTGTATTTTGAGTAATAGTTAAGAAATTCTGTGTATCCCAAGTCATGAAGATATTGTCCTTCATATTTACTAAAAGCTTTATTGTTTTACATTTCATATTTAGATCTACAACACATCTGGAATTTATTTTCTGTGAATGGTATGAAGTAAGGGCGACTTTTTTTCCATATGGATATTCAAGTGACTCACCACCATATTGAAAAGTTCATCCCTTCATTTCTACACCACTTTGTCACCTTTGTTATAAATAGAAATCTGAATATGTTTTGGAATTCTGGTTTTCTCCATTGTTTGATGACACAATCCTGTGCCAATACACACTGTCTTCCTTCTTACAGTTTTATTAAGTTTCGGTTCCTAATAGTGTGAGTTATCTAGCCTCTTCAAGTTTGTTGTGACCCTTCTGGCTCCTTTGGATCTGCCTAGAAATTGTATGTTGAGTTTCCTAATTTTTACACAGAATACAAAACTGAATAAGAATTTATCCTGATTTCATTAAATATATAGGTCAATGTGGAGAATTAACTTTTATGACATCCAGTCTTACAATCCATCAATAGTTATTAAGTCCTCTTAATTTCTTAATTCTTTAACAAATTGAAAATTTATCCATAGTAATAATTTCCATTTGCATATCATCTAAGCTTTCCACATTCCATTGCAATTTGCAGTCCACCACTTAGGAATTGACTGAAACTTTTCTAATCAAGCTCATCAATGTATCTATATTTGGAGGGGACTTTTGCTCCTACTTTTGCTTAGCTACAGGTATTCAATACTAATCTTGACTACTTTCTCTATTATGAAATTTTATTCCTTTGGCTTTTAGTCCATAATCATTTTCTGCATTTCTTCATACTGGTAGGAATGCTCTTTTTTTTTTAGTTTTCCTTTCCAGTTCTTTGACATCTTTTACATGTCACTATAATGCAGGATTCAATCTTAAATCTGTTCTTTTTGCAAACTACATATGCTGCTGAGTGATTCAACCCATTCAATTTGTTTTAATTATAAATGAGATGCAGATTGTTACCAGTTTTTAAAATATCCAGTTCAAATCTCTTCCTAGGCATTAGACCATATATCAAACTGTTTATGAATGGATGTCTCAAGTGATAGCAAGATCAATGTATCCAGAATGAAACTTATAATCTAATTTCCCAGCCTAAGCCTCCTCGTATGTTTCCTATTTTAGTTAATGACATCTCACTCATCCTATTTGCAGGAATATTAACATAATCATGACCAATTTCTCCTCTTTCTCAAACTCAAAAATCCAATGAATAACCTGATAATTTTTCTTTTAATTCTTTGGCACTACTATATATATATGATGAATTTGAGAAACATTCTAAACAGTATTTCCTGTCCCAGACTTGATCGTGTTGATATGGAAGATTGTGTTGATTGACTGTGTTCCTTCAGAGAGTTTACCTCACACCAAGATCTAAACACTGAGAATTCTATATTAGAAAACTATGTATCAAAATAATTTAGAGTGCCTATCTAAGATCAAAAGCAAAAATGATTAATTATCAAATACTAGAAATGAAAAGTTAATTCAAAGGTAGTGTTGAGAGATTGTTGAAGCTAAATGGATAATAGAATTAAGAAGGTTAAAATAGGCATTAGAATTTGGGGTTTCAAGATCCCTGGAGAGAGAAATTGAGACCTGAAGCCTATGTGATGCAGAGAACTGTAACTGAGCTTCTGTAGTACAAATAAAACCCAAAGTAATGTTCTATTCATGAAGTAAGAATTTTAAAATATGGCCCTGAAGCCTGACATATATTGATATCTGGAATAGAACTAGATTCACCTGTGACTATTGGGTAATATTAAATTTGGATCATTTACGGACATAGAATAAAATGCATATTATCCAAGACATTGACATGATAATAGACATAAAACCAGTGAAATCCATTAGTTTTCCATTAAAGATAAACACAAAAGGGCTCTGCTGAATAGTATTTACAACACAGTCACTCAAAAATTCTTCAGACTATCCCAACCTACACTCTGAACACACATTCTAGATGAACTCACCATTAAGAAAATATACAAATAAAAAACATAGTTTGAGAGAATGGAAAATCTTGGAGTTGAGAAAGTCAGAATATTTAAGAAAATTTACATATGAGATCTAGAAATAATAATCTAAGAGAGTTTAGAAATATATTTAAAATATTTTAAAATAATGAAGGGAGGGGAAAACTGAGATAACAGTATTGCATGCACAACAAGTGGCCAATTATGTGAAGAAAACAAATAGAATTCTAGGAATAAAAAGTATCATTATTGCAATAAGTGTACTCAATGGATGGGTTAAAGAGCAGATTAAATAAAGGAAGAGATTTTGTTAATGACAAATATCTCTGAGGAAGTTATCCAGGAATCTGCACAATGAAGTAAAGAGATAGAAAAAAAGAGAGTGGGAGGGAATTTAGGTTACAGAAGCAAACATGAGAAAGTATGGAGGGAAAACACCATTCTAAATCATGATGGTTGAATATTTTTCAGAATTGAAAAAAATATTTTCAATTTGATATATGTGTTCAAATTTTGAAGAATCACACGTGATCCTGAATAGTATATATTTAAAAAAGAAATCTATATCTGGACACTCGACAGTTATACTTTTTAAAGAAAAAAATCTTAAAAGCACCCAAAGAAATAGACTGTTTACCTAAAGTGTAATGGCAAATAGAGTTACAGCACACCCCAGTAACAACGCACCCTAGAAGATAATGGGATAATATCATTACAGTGCTCATAGAGAGTGATTATTAATCTAGAAATGTTTTATATGGAAATAGTCTATCTGTGCTTCAAGAGTCAGGGTGAAATAATGACATTACCAATTATGCAAAAACAAAACAAAATTGTTATTGTTATTTACAGAAAAAATGGCAAACTGAATCAAGATTAAATAGATTTTTTTAAAGATTTTATTTATTTATTTATTTATTTATTTATTTATTTATTTGACAGAGAAAGAGAGAGATCACAAGTAGGCAGAGAGGCAGGCAGAGAGAGAGGAGGAAGCAAGTTCCCTACTGAGCACTCAGAGAGCCTGATGCGGGCCTCGATCCCAGGACCTTGAGATCATGACCTGAGCCTAAGGCAGAGGCTTTAACCCACTGAGCCACCCAGGTCCCCCAAGATTAAATAGATTTAATGACTGGCAGAATCAACTGATAAAGCAAGTAACAAATTCAATCAGGAAAGGAAGGGCGAAAACATGGAAATGTTGGGAAATCTAAATGTGTACATACAGAAATTTTAAAAGAGCAATAATTCTAGGGCTTTAACATCAAGGTAAAAACAAAATAAATCTAGAAAAATGGAGGACAGGAGTTCAGAGCCAACGTATCACAATACCATTCCCGATTCTGAAGGAGGATAAGTATCTTTGCTATCTTTGCAAATTTGAAATGTACACATTGTGGAACTTCTTCTAGGTTCACAATTGGCTGCTTTGCAGTCTCCTATCTAGATTCTAACATGTACTTGGCTTTGTTTGTTTCACAACTTTAGCTGGTCAATTCTTAAATATTCTTTAGGTTTCAGCTTAAAAGTCTCCTCCTCTTAAAAATGTTCCTTAATGACTTTTTGAGCTAACCTGAACCTTAGGTGTTCTATAGTTTTATAGAATGATGTATGGTTCTAATTGCTTGCCTCTTCTACTGGTCCTAGGGCTCTCCTAGGGAAGTCTTTGTGTCTATCGTTTTCACTACTTATTCCGTGTGTCTCACACACTGAATGGCATATGATAGATGCTCAAAATTTTTATTATTAAATGAACACATCAATAATCTAATCACATAATCAAAATCAAGAAGTGATCTTCAAAGGTCCTTTTAGAACTAAAATTCATAGTTTTGTAAATCCATGTATTAATTTTTGATTAACCAATGAAAATATTCAAGTCTTAAAGTATTACTGAAGATGTTTTAAAAAAATTCTGAGGTCAATAATTAGATTTAGGAGACCCATGTGTTTGGAAATCAGTCCAGGAACTGGAAAAGCCAATTTTTTTATCTGTTCGCATTAAATTTTAAATACATACTGTTCTTCTTTCCTTCCTATTCTTCCCACAGTCCACAGATTTGAAAATTAAGAGATGTCACACATGCTGAGTGATGAGTGAAAATATCCATGGCTCTGGAAGAGAAAAACTTGTTCTTTTTATTAACATAACTGCTTTGTTCCTTTCACACAGTTTGGCATGCTGAGCCTTACATTCCATGGTAGAAGTAAGATGACTTAGCTTCATGAATAATAGTTAACTACAACCAAATTCCCCATAAAGGTCGTGCATAATAACTGCATATATTTATATATAACACTCTGGGAGGCTAAAAATCTTGTATAACAGTCTAACCATAAGTTCACATTACACATTGTATAGATAATATTAATAACATATATGACCAACAATTATTAATTATTTTAACTATTTTTGGGGGGTCTATGGGTTTTCTCAAACATTTTATTCCTTAGACTTCTTAAGGAATTTCTGGAGAAGAATTAATATCACTCAGAAGAAATATATACTCCATGAGAAACTAGTTGGGGAAGAAGGCAAAAGCCAGCAATCCAGGGATGGAGTTTAGTTTATGTCAGTGAAGAGAAGTAGCCTCCTGTGAGTGTCATGGAGTAGTGAATAGCAGGAGATATTAAAGGATTAAATGTACTGGATCCAGTTAACCCAGAATTGTGGTGTAGATAGTAATTCTGAGGTTTCAGTCAAGGGACACATCAATGTCCTTGTGCTCCTTAAAGTGGTGAGGAAGTCGAAAGAGTTTGGAAAATGTGGGGAAATTTTTATCCCACTTCCATATCAAGTTTTGCACAGCAGCTGTTTCAAACGTTTTACTGTCTTAAAATTGCCTGACACTCTGTCTTGGAATATGACCTCAAAGATATTTTACTGTTAAGTGTAAGTCTGTATCTTTGAACTCATTCCATTTTTTTCTCCCCCTTCTTTATAAGTTTCCTCAGGCTCATGATTCATTCCTGACTCCTCCATTTCTTTCATACCTCACATCAAAACTTTCAGCAAATTCTGTGAGATTAGAATGAAGAAATGTCCAGAATCTTACCACTTCGGATCATCTCCATGGCTACCATCTGGGTCCAAGCCATGATCTTCTCTCACCTGCATTATCATAATAGCCTCCTAATGGCCCTTCCTGCCTCTATCTTTGACCTCTTAGAATCTCTTCTCCACACAGCAGATAAAATAATCCTTTTCATGTAACTCATCTGCTCAGAACTCCCAACAGTTACTCATTTCACTCAGGATTAAAGCCAAAAATATTAAAATGGCCGGTCCCCCCCTCCATGAACTAGACCGTCATTACCACTTTGACCTCACGCTCCACTACCCCCTCCCTTGCTCTTTCTAGGCTGCCTCACTGCCTGCCTGGCTTCTGCTTTAACACATTAGCTCCCTCCCCCTTAGGACTTTTGTATTGGTCATTTCCTCTGCCTAGAATTCTTTTCCCTCAGATTTTTACATGGCTAACTAACCCCTGTCTTCATTCAGGTCTTGGTTCACATTTTTTTTAGTACACCTTTTCTCTATTTAAAATTAGATCGCCATTCCATAAAATATCCCCAGAACGCTGGCCACTTCTTTCCTTCTTCCCTTCTCCTCCCTCCTTTTCTCTCTTTCTCTTTTCTCTGCCTTTTCTCTTTTCTTTTCTTTTCTTCTTTTCCTTCCTTCCTTCCTCCCTCCCTCACTCCTTCCCTACTTCCTTTCCTTCCTTCCTTCCTTCCTTTTCCACTTGATTGAATGGCTACTTTGAATAACTGAATGGCAGTTTTTGCCAACTAGAATATAAGCCCCAAGGGCAAAGAGTTTTGGGTGTTGTGATCACTGCTATTCTCCAAGAGTCTAGATACATTGATACCCATCGGCACACACTAAATAAATTTTGATTAAGAGAATGAATTATTTCCTTCTTTCTTTATTAAAGGGTGGAATAATGCCTTTCCTAGGCTAACATTGTTGTCTGTGCTATAGATTTTTTTGTAATATATGCCCATTAAGTACTCTTTTCTTTTTTCCTTCAGTCTTTACCTTTGATTACCTCATGGATGTATTCAGATTTCCCCCAATCCAAGGAAAGCCTACAGTTCTGAATCTGCTTATNCACCCATCGGCACACACTAAATAAATTTTGATTAAGGGAATGAATTATTTCCTTCTTTCTTTATTAGAGGGTGGAATAATGCCTTTCCTAGGCTAACATTGTTGTCTGTGCTATAGGTTTTTTGTAATATATGCCCATTAAGTACTCTTTTCTTTTTTCCTTCAGTCTTTACCTTTGATTACCTCATGGACATATTCAGNTTACCTCATGGATGTATTCAGATTTCCCCCAATCCAAGGAAAGCCTACAGTTCTGAATCTGCTTATCATACTCCCATATGTTCTGGCACAATAATTTGCATTTGGCACTTTCATCATGTCTTCCCATTCCCATGTCAGTTCTCTGTTATCTTGTTTCTGTTTCTGAACTCTCCTTAAATTATTTAAAGATTTTTTTTAATTTTTATTTATTTCACAGAGGGAGAGAGATNATTTTCAGTCCCCAGATTGTTTTATCTCAGGATAATATTTTGAGCTAAGGTGATTCTGTTCTTTGGGAAACTTCTCTGATTAATGAAGCAGATAGGAATGAGTTGACTTATATGTGGTCAGATTTAGTCTCACCTGCAGTCCTTTTTCTTTGGAAGCAGGAAGAGTTCTCAGGGCATCCTTCCTAACTATGAAATTCTCCTGCAGCTTCCAAGGGAAAAGAAAATGAGGCTAACAGCCTGAGGTGAAAGCAAATACCAGTAATGTTCTATAATTGCCTAGTTAATATTTATTGAAAATATACCACAAACATGGTATAGAAAAGGAAAGTGGACTTTCTCTTGTTAAATTAGTATTTCATTTATTAAAGTCTTTTCTTATAACATCAAGGATATTATAGAAGGAATGAAATAACAGTGTTTAAGGACAGGAGATACACCTCGATGTAACAAGAACTAGGTTTCTAAAGACAAACCTATAAAACTTTTTGCAGTAAAGGTGTAAGATTCTGTACAAGCGAACGGTAGGGTGAAAATGTGAATGATCATGAAAAATATTTGTAGGAAGTTTATAGAGTTTTGATTTCATATCATTTGGCTTTTAAAATAAGCCTCTACTTTATTAATGTTATCACCATTCTGATGAAGCTTAACTTCAGAAAGGTTATGGGATTCATAAAAAGTCATTGAGCTTATGAATCATATTCCTTTTAGTCCAGAGCTCAGGCTTCTTCTATAGTTCTGTGTCTGTGGTTATGGACGTTTGCCTTCCCAGAGCTTCCACCTTCTATGAGGAGAGATTTACGCTAATGCACTGACTCTCAAAGTAGAGTCTAGGGACCCATGATGATTTGAGACCCTGTCATAGGATCCAGAAGATCAAAACTATTTTGACAATATTAAGTTGTTATTTGCCTGTTTTCGTGCTCATTCTCTTATGAATATATAATAGGGATTTCCAGAGCCTGTCTGACACTACAACTGATACTGCAACAGACTGAATGCAGAAGCAGATATAGGAATCTAGCTGTCGACTACACAAGATGTTGAAGGGATATGGGAAAATATAAAACAATGCTACTTATAACACTGTTTTTTAAACATAGGTATTTTTCATAAAATGTTATTTTAACATTTTATAGGTTTGCTGTTATTTTAAATAATTAATTAATATTATTTTAAGTATTTGTCTTAAATTTCCTATATACTATCAATGGATTTTTAAATAAAAGCTCTTTAGAGTACCTGGCAAGATCCTTCAGAGTACCTAAAAGATCCCTGAGACTAAGTTTGAGAACCCTGCGCTTGGGCAATAATTCTAGTAACACTTCCTGCCCCTTATTCGAACTTCCCCATGAAGGAACTGGGGTTATTGGATTAGTAGGTTACATCCATTGTATTGTATTTTGACTGCCCCTAATCATCTCCTGTGCCTGATTTCTTAAGTGGTTAAACTTAAGAAAAGGGCAGAGGGAAATAGAAATAGATGCAATTAGGAGACCAGAAGAATGCGAATTTATTTTTTTTTCTAGCCTTGAATATTGAAGAATTTCTCTTCTCAGGGCATCATTTTCTTTGTAAAATGAAAATGCTGGGGTGAACTATGTTCTAGCTGTACATTCTCTAATCTTTTATTTTACATAAAAGCCATCTATATGATGATTATATTATACCAAAACATGAAGTTTCCTGTCCTTCTTCATCCAAAGTTGTATTTCTCTTATATACTTAGAAGAAAAACATATCCTGCCCTTAGCAATTGTACCTCTGGATATAAACTCTGAAACACCAAGAAGTTTCAGTGTGAAAAATAGTTTGTCAAACATTAACATAAGTTAATAGTAGCTTTAAAAATAATCTAGTGATTTATTTGAAGATAATTATTTGCATAACGAAGGAAAAATCACTGTGATGTTCTTTGCCTTTGATCAATGCTTGAGATTTGAAGAAAATCACTGGTGAATTATGTTAACATAGGAATCACTTTCATAATACAAGTTTGATATTCTGTGCAAGAATCTGTTGAAAATTATGGGGAAATAATCTTAGAATTTTAAACATATTTTCCTAGGTGTCCTTAGGCTTTGAAAAATATTTGTCCTGAAGAATTTCAAAGGAAAATTCCAAAACTGTCTGCCTAGATTGTAAAATTTGTAAATCAACCTAAACAAAGGTAAAATTTTATAGAAAAATTAACCTGAGGATTCATATCCAGATATTTTCTGGGTATGATTTTTTCTATATGATTAAGAATCAGAAAAAGCTATTCTGAGATTAATCTCATGTAAATATTTTTAAACTACGGGAAATGTATTAACCATTGATTGAACAGAAATCCATATTAGTGTTCAAAATACTTGGCCAACATTGGTGATTTCAGTGGTAATGATGATTATGTTTTTCCAACTTTCATTGAACCTATGGTCAATACTCGGCAGTATGATAGGTAACTACATATCCAGAATGCGTCCAAATAGTACTTTGAAACTTCTTACATAAATCAGAACTATCAGGTAGCTTCTAGATGAACTAGAAACATATGTAAATATAAAATAGGAAGACTTATTAATATCACAAAAGAGAATATAAGTGAAAAAATAGCTTTTTTTTTTCTCAGAGAAGCCAGAGAAGGGGTTGGAAATGCTTGTATTTAAGACAGACTTTTTAGAATACATGTTTTCCAACTAGAGAAATGAAGGAATTTAATAAAGACTGGACAGCTTCAACAAGGACTTAGAGAATTAAAATCCCTTAGTGTACATGGCAGAGTAGATAATATAGCCGATTTGAACATGTTCAAACATACGTAGCGTTAAGAAAAGATAAGTAGACTGCCATGGGGTAGCAGACACTGATGTTGCCTGGCCGTATCTCCTTGGGTTGTATGTTTCAGTGCATCCTGACCCATTTTCAACTGTCTGAGGGCTCTCTCTGGTGGCTGAAGACTGCTCTGGAAGAAAAATAATAAAGTAAATGCCTAATGAAAGCTACCTTCTGCTTGTGACTGGAGGTAGTTGGTGCATCAATCCTCCAGCTTCCTCACTTTGGGCTGGACAACTCTGAGTAACGGTGTTGTTCACTGATTCCTTGAGGTCCCTGGCAGGATGAGTTTCCAGTTGCCTCATGATAATGGGCTTGATAGTGCATTCTTTATTGGCTGCTCTCTTCCTGTCTCCTTGTCCTTCTTCCCTCTTGGTGTTGCTTGAGATTACACCTAAATAAGCTAAACACTCTCACTTGACTGTCGCGGACTCTGCTACTGATGAAGTACAAACTAAAACACTCGGATTTAATTGATCCGTAATATTTTCTAAGAATCATTGAATCTAAGAATCCTCTCCCATTCTGTACGATGATTCTGCACCAGTATCTTGCTTTCTCTTCTTTCAAGCTTACCAGCAAGGTATATTTGACAAATAATGTAAATGTATAATTTAGTGTGATGTGGAAACTGAACATTTTAGTACCATGATCTGAGAAATTTGGTCTTCATTTCAATACCTTTATAATTTCCTTTACCTTCATTAAACGAGGCCACCGAGAAGGCTGCTTAAAAGCAAAAAATTGAGAGTCAGATCAACGTGAAGTTTTCTGTCCTGTTTCTGTTTTCTAACTGTTTGATCTTTGGCAAATATTAATATTGCTAAGTCTGTTTTCATGGGAAAAATAAGAAAATTATGAAAACAAAATGAAGTATTCAAACCCTTTAGAAAAGTTTCCACTACATATAAGAATACTTATTGAATATCATTTATTATTTTTGTTCTTTTGATTTTATTGTTTAGGCTAGATATTAAGGTACTCAATATGCAGGAAACTGCAAGTTGAGATTTTAGCTTTGAAATTGAAGCATATATTCACTTTCCAGGTTATTTCACTCCATCACCTATTTAGGATCAAATAATACTATCTGTAATTTATTGAGCTTTCCTCTGTAGGTGCTAGACTCTGTTTTAAGTAGCGTCCAAATATTTTTTCATTTATGATGCAACTTCATAAAAACCTAATGAGATATCCTATTTTGCCAATAGGAGAAATTAGGGTAACCAGCTAATCATCTTGGGTTTCCTGTGACATGGGTCTTTTAGTTCTAAAACCAGGAAAACCTCAAGCAAACAAGAATGGATGGTTACCAATAGCAGAGCATCAGTGAGGGTCATTAGCTTGTCCAATATCATGGATTTATAAGTGGAAGTTTGGAATTTGAAACTTACTTGTCTGATTTAAAAAAAAGATGCATTATTGTCTGTTTATAATAGACTTATCCACATTTTCTCTGTTCTTCTAAAAAGGTTCCATGTTTTAAACCTCAGAAAGGAGCTGAAGATATCTTACAGTTGTGTTCTCAGTATGGGTGATAATACCCTTCTTCTACAAAGCATTTTTGAAATCTGCAAAAGCATTTGGATTGCCACAGTTATTGGAGGAGCACCACTGGATTTAGTGGAGTGGTCTCACGAAATGAAATTCTCCCAATTTTAACATGACTCTGAATGTCTTCTTAGTCATTCATATGGTTACCCATTGAATCCCATTTAAGTATAAATCACAATTTTAATAAATTTGAGCAAAATATTATTATATGTAAGAGACATAAGAAATGTAAATAATGGTAAAATTATAATATACTGAAAAATTATAATATTACAAGTATATGTTGTAAACATTACATGTTGAAATATTTACTTATTTGGGATTGCCTATTTATTTTAGTCTTCAGGAATGTCTTCAGAGGAATTCACTTTCTATACCTTCTTTGCTGACTTTTCCTTTCCAACTCATCTTCTATTACTCTTAATCAATCTTTTTTCTCCTCTAGTTCTAGAGTCTGAATATATGTCTTGTTTTGACAGGTGGTGAGAATTCAGAATTCATAATAGAATACTTGTTTTCTGTATCATTTACATGCTATACCATAACCAGAGTTATGCAGACACTACCCTTATCAATAAGGTAGTTTATAACAGTTTAATATTTCTTGGTTTCTCTATTTTGAAAATTCTTAACTTGCTCTAACATTTTATTCCTACTTATTTTTTAAAAGATTTTATTTATTTATTTGAGACAGAGAGAAAGAGAGCACAGGAAGGGCAGAGGGACGACCAGACTCCCCGCTGAGCAGGGACCCCCCCCCAACCCCCTGCAATGTGGGGCTCCATTCCATGACCCTGAGATCATGATCTGAGCCAAAGGCACGTAACTGACTAAGCCACCCAGGCACCCCATTTTATTCGGACTTAAAATGAAATTTGTCCTCTTTCTGTTACCATACACAAGGAATTCTGGTCCATTATTAACTTGTTAAAACAACAATTCTTATTCTAATATCCATCTTTTTTACTGGAATTACTTCTAATACTATTTTTCATAAAGCAAGTATGTAAAATATGTGGCCACTTTATTTTGTTTCCCAGTGTGGTGATATCTGAGCATTTATATATTAATGTTCATATAATTTAATTATAAATTATTTCCCTTTTATCCTCCATTATATTAGAATGGACATTACTATTATTTAAAAATTATGCATGTGGGTAGCCTACATTATCTTTTAATTTAATTTTAAAATAATAGAATTAGCATTATAGTGTATTTGATTTTTACAGGAGCCACTGAATCAGGCAGAGTTGAGAACACTGCACAAGAAACAGGTTATTTTCTAATAATAATAATAATGGTTTCTAAGAAGTAGATAAACTTGATATGATTACCTGTCTTCTGTAATGATGAACTTTAATTTAAATTTTAGGAATTCCATTTAGATGTGAAAACATATTCTTTTTTTATTTTTTATTTTTATTTTTTTATTTTGTTTTTATTTTTTTTAAGATTTTTTATTTATTTATTTATTCATTTGACACAGAGAGAGAGATTACTAGTAGGCAGAGAGAGAGGAGAGAGGAGGAAGCAGGTTCCCCGCCGAGCAGGAAGCCCTATGTGGGCCTCCATCCCAGGACCCTGGGATCATGACCTGAGCCGAAGGCAGCGGCTTTAACCCACTGAGCCACCCAGGTGCCCTGAAAACATATTCTTGACCACCTAAAACTTAAGATACATTTCACAGGGAGGTTTTCAAATTTTGAGACACAGCAAAACCTCGTCTCTGAGCGCGCCATAGAAAAACACTTTTGGAGCCAATTGGCAAGGATTGTGTGAAAGGAAGTGTGGATAAGCTACAGCTATAAAGGTTTATAGAATCTTGTTAAAAGAGAAGGAGAAGGCAAGAGAACAAAGACTGTGATCCTAGGGAATGAACCTCTGAGGAATAGTAGAAATAATGAGGCATATATGTGTGTAAAATAATACTATAGAAAAGATGAAGAAACAAGAAAAAACTAAATTTGGAATTCACATTTTTTAGAAAGTGAGTTGTGATTTATTGAGTGCTCACTGAAAGAGTATTGTCTGGTGATAGGGAAGGTTATAATTTGGAATATAATGAAGCCCATTGCCCAAAGAAACACTTATAAAATATTGTTTGTTTTTTCTAGTTCCTTCAATAAAGAAAAATTTACTCTCCCACTATGATTTAGCTATGACCCAGGAAATATCAATAAGAATTTACTAAGAAATACTTCAAGGTCTTTTCTACTATGAGTAATAAGTATTATCTCATGAGTACTTATTTTGTGTTAGACATACTGGCTAAGAGTTTTACATGTAATGTTATTTTTTTTAATTTTTTTTCAAGAGATTTTGTTTATTTGACAGAGAGAGAGACAGAGAGAGAGGGAACACAAGCAGGGAAAATAGGAGAAGGAGAAGCTGGCCCCCTGCTGAGCAGGGACCCCCCCCCCCCCCCCCCCCCACCTGGGGCCGATCCNGACCCCAGGATCATGACCTGAGCCAAAGGCAGATGCCTAAAGACTGAGCCACCCAGGCACCCCACATGTAATGTTCTTTATTCCTTTCAACGACACATTAGGAATTGTTTTACCTGCTTTATAGATGGCAAAACTAAGTGTAAACAAAGAATTTGACCAATGTCAGAGAATTATGTGCTGAGGTAGAATTGAAATATTGACATAACTTTATTATTTCTTTGAGTATTTATTTATTGTAAAGTTTTATATATGCGTGTTCAAAGCAGGCTGTTGTCTAAAAACTACAATGACGGATTCAAACACTACAATAGATTTTACTGACATTAAGCAAAATTCAGCCTGCTGTTTATAAATTAGGCCCCGCAATGATGAAACTTGACCAAACATATCTCCAAAATATCTCAACTCCGTATTTCCTCCATTCTCTTTCTCTTTTCTCCTATTTTGCAGTGTGTACGTTAATACAGATCCTTTTACTTGACCTCTTATCACCAATGACCATCGTTACTGATTTTGCTTATTTGAAATAACTGATGTTTGTCCTCTATTTTATCTTTTAACCAATTATATTTTCAGCAAATATTCACAGATTTCTTCATGTCTTCCAGATTTTTGTTTGGCATTGTATGTTATTTGGATCTTTCTTTTAAATTCTTTTCAATTTAACTTATCTCCGGCTATTGACTTGTTACACATTATAATACCATATTTGAGCTACTGCATTGATGCTCTCCCGGGCCTTATCATTTTTATAGACTTTTCCACCTCCACTGATACACCTGCTTCTGATGAAGAGGCAACACTCTATATCACAAATCTAGTTGTTCTTCTTCATTGCTTTAAAACTTACAGTGTTTTTTTTTAATTGCTTTTGGGATGGTGTTGAAATTCTTGCTTATGGCATGTCATGCTCACACTTGCTGATCCATGTTCAGCATCTCTGCATAGACTTTTCCTAACACATCCTGTTTATAAATGCTTCATTGTATGTTTTTCCTAAATATGCCACATTTTCCCCACATTTTCCTGTTTTATCTCACTTACTTCCTGCACCTCCCTGCCCCACTACACACACACACCCCCACACACAAGCTTCAAGACCCACCCAGTTCAAATTATTACTCTGTGAAATCTTCTTCAGTCTCTCCTTGTTAAATTGGTCAACACTCTTTTCTGTGCTCCCTCGGTCATTTTATATAATTTTCCCATTCACATTGGTTCATATTTCTTTTGTTTGCATCTGTGACTCTTTTAGTGTGTGAGCGCCTCCATTGACTACTCCAGACAGTGACTACACTGTCTAAACACTACCTTAAATAAAGTCAACTCTTTATTATTTAGGCTGATACACTTACTCTGAAAATAGTGTCAATGCAATAGACATCTATCTTTTTAAAATTTATAATCTAGAAATATTAATATTGAAATCAGTGTGTGTCCTTTGGAAAAATTAGATCTTCAGTTTTGAGAAATATCTGTGTCTCAATATGTTACCATTAAAACTTTCTGTTTATGAGAGAACCAAAATATTTGAATCCTGTAAGATGAAGCCAACACACAGGAGAGATGAAGATCAGATAGAATAAAAGATAAATTTATTGGGATTACTTTTACCTTTAGTTCAGGAATTTGAATTCTCTCCAAACTTTTGGAATGTTTGGTTAGTCAAGGTGGTTAATTTTAAAGGAAATTAATAATCTCTTCCAACAGTAGTCCATTGTTTGCATTCTAGCTCTCAGACATGACAGGTGTGAAGGGGAGTTATATTTACATGTTAGAGATTTAAGAAATTAATAATATAGCCATGGAAAAACTATAAAATATGTTTCTAGAATGACATACCAAGGGGGGTTTCAACGTTATTTGCGTAGTGTTAAAGATAGAGACAGTTCTTGCTGAATTTAGGAGTGATGGTGAAAGAGAGCTGAAAAACAGTCAAACATAAAATTGAAAGGCAAGACAGATGTGGAGTTATCGGGAGTAAAGGAGTAGTAAGTGAGTACAATATATGATTTTTCAATCAAAGGGAAAATGACCTAGATAAAAACACTTGTCATCTGAGGTTATCGGAATTTATGAATAATAAGCATGTAGCATTATTTCTTAAAGGGATTGTCTACTCAATTGCTCTCGCCTATCTGAAGAAATTTCTTTATTTCTTGTTGGCCAGTATTTCATAATAGAGTTTTAGAATTTAACTTCCAATCTACCTTACCAGTTTTAACTGGTATTATGTACCTTATGGTTTAATCACATGGAATCATTCAGTATTTTTCAAACACGCCAAATGCCAAATTCCTCTATGCCTTTACTTATGCTGTTCACACAGCCTGGGAATGTTTCTCCCCTATTTTTAGCTGTAAAATACTTAACACTCCTTCAAGGTTAAGTTCAAATTCATTACTACTATGAAAACTAACTAGCCTCTCCACCCAAAATTAACCTCTGTCTCCTCTGAACTCCTATAGCATCTTATTTCTACCTATTCTCACATATCTTGCTCTATTCTTTCACCTCAGTTAACTTTTGAGGGCAAGTACTTTGATTTATTCAACATAGTTCCACAATGGGGACTTGAACTTCATGCCCACCTTAGGAATTCAATAATATCAAGTTACTACTCACAAAGAGTTACATAGTTTTAGGATATATTTTAAAGACAGAACTGAAATGATATTCTGATATTGAATGTGAATGTGAAAGGAGAGGAATTAAGAATGAATCCGAGGTTGTTGGCTTGAACAGTTGAGAGCAATATGGTTTTTTTTAGCAGGGGATGAGGAAGACTTGGACTTTGTTTAGTATATATTATATTGAAATGCTTACTAGATATTCAAATAGCAATGTTGAATAGGCAATTGCTATAAAGGTTAGAAGTTCATGTGAGATATATGAGTTAGAAATGTAAATTTGCAAATCATACTTTTAGATGTTATTTAATTTCAGGAGGCTGGATGAAATTTTCTGAGAAGAAAAGGCATCTGAAGTTAGTGCCCCACATATAGAGGACATGGGGACAAGAAGGATCTAGAAAAACAAAGCAAAACAAACAAAAACCCTGAAAAAAGGGTAGAGGAATAATTGAGAGGGAATAATGTCCTGAAATCACAAGAGGGTAATGGCAAATTTTGCCATTGGTTTAGGTGAGATGGAGCTAAGAATTGATCAAGGATGTAACAACGTGGTTGTGTATTGGCAATCTTGACAAAGATCTTTCAACTGATAGAGCTGGTTGTCTGATTTGAGTGGGAAAATGGGAGGAGGAAAGTGGTGATAGCAGCAAACATAGGTCATTATATGCTATAAAGGGACCAAAAGTGGTAACAACAAAGCAGTGGATAACCAAATGATAGTACCGAAATTGTATTGTAATGCTTTTTTTTTTTAAGATTCTTATATCATGGTATAGCACTAGATAGAGATTTAGAATCAAACAAAATTGTACTTATCATTGATACACTGGGTTTTCTCAAGAATGATATGTCAAGGGAAAATAATGTTCATCTTTTTATTCTTTGTTGCCTATCATAGTGATTTAATAGAATAAGTACTTCATAAATGTATATTGACTCTTTTTGTGGATAATGGATGGATGTGCAGATGAATAAAAAGTGAGCCTTATGCATATAGTTACAGAAGGTGATTTCCTGGCTGCCACATATGATTGAAGTGTCCTAAGAACTAGACAAATATATATCTTAAACACATGAAATATTGAGCTTTAGGAATAAAGAGAAAACAGTCTCTCTTTAAAAAGCTTAAAAATCTTACATAGTATAAAAACTCCCATTATTGGAGAGATTCCCAGGATTTTGCAAAACTATATATTTAGGGAAATTTTTATCAGAACCTTCCATCTTGGCACTAATATTTCATCTTTTACCATAACCCTGTAGTTCTTTAGCTTCTGAAAAATTCTCTTTCTAGTTTTTCATAACTATAAGAGTTATGTGCTCCTCTTCTCTGTGTCCCATTCATATGAGAAGGATAGTAAGTCATGTTGTGGTCCATCACCCATGCTTGGAAAACATTCTTACTTTGCTTGGAACCAGAAACCCGCCATGGGACTTTTGCCACCACTCGCATGGATGTCCTACTCAGCCTGCTCCAGCATGTTCCTTGTGAGTGTTTCCAATTCCTATACAAAGACCCTCTTTACCCTGAGAAGCTTTGAAACTCCTTGGTTACTGGCCCCTGACCTTGACCTGGACCCATAGCCTCAAAGCTTGCATGGCTTAACTAGTAACTTAGCTCTGAATTATGACAGAAGGAAAAAAATGACAAGAAAGATGGAGGACAGCAAGGAAGAGAGAAAAGCAAGAAGTCAAAAGGGAACACATGCATGAAAAAATAAAGCCCTTTTAGCATTTTTATGCTTCCTGCTTTCATAGTATATATTTTTTCATCTTTTTACTTTCTTTTAAGATTTTTTTATTTTTATTTTTATTTTTTTATTTATTTGACACAGAGAGAGAGAGATTACAACTAGGCAGAGAGGCAGGCAGAGAGAGAGGAGAGAGGAGGAAGCAGGTTCCCTGCTGAGCAGAGAACCCGATGCGGGCCTCGATTCCAGGACCCTGAGATCATGACCTGAGCTGAAGGCAGAGGCTTTAACCCACTGAGCCACCCAGGCGCCCTCATCTTTTTACTTTCAAGAGATGTGTGTTTTTATACACAAAGTTGGTCTCTTTTAGAAAGCACTGGTTCTAACTTTCACATCCAATCTGAAAAGCTCTGCCTTTTGCATCGTGATATTAATTGTTGCTATGATGATACTGGTATATATCTTCAGGTTTCCACAGTTACTTAGAGTTAAAATGTATGACTTCATGTAAAATATTATAACTTTGCAGTAGTACCATTTCATTTTTTTCAGCTTTATTAAAGTATGGTTGATATATAAAAATTGCACATATTTAATGTATAATTTTGGTGAGTTGGACATGTAAATACACCAGTGATGCTGTCACCATAACCAAAGAAACAAACAATCCCATCAACTCCAAATGATTTCATATGTCTTTTTCTTTTTCTCATTTAATATGAGATCTACCTCTTCGTACATTTTCCAGTGCACAGCACTGTATCATTAACTATAAGCCCTTGTTCATTTTACAGCAGATCTCTAGAATTTTTTCATCATGTATAACTGTAAACTTATACCCACTGAACTCCCTTTCCCCATTTCCTAGTAACCACTACTGTATTCCCTGATCTGTGAGTTTGACCATTCTAGATAACTCCTGGAAGTGGAATCATGCAGTATTTTTCCTTCTGTGACAGAATTATTTCACTTAGTGTAATGCATTCCAGGTTCATCTGTGATGTCACAAATGGAAGAATTTCCTTCTTTTTAAAGGCCGAATAATATTTCATTATATGCATATGCCATTCTTATTATTCATTCATCTCTTGATGAACATTTGGATTGTTTCCATTTATATCCATCCTGTGTGCTGTCATTGCCTTCTATATTATATCTGTATTCATAATAAACTGCATATCATTGTGTTACAAGTTTTGCTTTAAATAAAATTCCAAACAAAATTTTGAAAGAGATATGGTAAATTTTACATTTTTTCACATATTTGTCATTTCTGATGTTCCTCCTTTTCTGTGGATCTGCATTTCCTTTTGGTGTCATTTCCTTTCATCCAGAATGACTTTAATATTTTTTTAGTTCAAATTTGCAGATAATAAATTCTTTTATAATGACCTTAATTTTTTGGTTATTTTTGAAGTAGATTTTTAGTTATGTATTTGGGATTAACAGCTTTTCTTCTTTTTAATTTCAGAACTTTAATGATGTTATTCCACTCTATTCTGTCCTTTATTACTTCTAATGAGAAGTCAACTCACCGTTGCATTTTATCATATTATTGTTGCCCTGTATGTATTGTACCATTTCTCTGGTAACTCTCAAGATTCACAGTCTGTCTTTGGTTGTGACCAATATGACTATTGTGCCTTGGTGGGTATTTTCTTTTTATTCTTGTATCTATAAAAATTTATAATTTTCATCAAATATGGTACATCTCTGTCATTATTTATTTAAACATTTATTGTGCCCCACTCTACTTCTCCTCCTTTTCACCTGAATGTTAGTTACTTGCTTTATATTGTCTTACAAATCACTAGAGTTTTGTTTAATGTTATTATTTTTTGTGTTCTTCAGATTGAGAAATCTGGTTGTTTGGCAATAGCTGAATCCTCTAAGTTCTTTTAGCTTTTCAGCTCTTGCTTATCATTAAGTTCCTTGAAATTTCCCTTAAAAATGTCAGGAGACAAAGATTTGGATGGAGTTTACACGCATATTTCAGGGCTTCACCCCATGAGTCTTTTCTTTTGGGGTTACCGCTGTGAGTTTCCCATACCCCCAAATTTCCTACTACAACACTCAAGCCAAAAAGACTACAACTTATGTTTAAATTCTAGCTCTCTTGCACTGAATGTTATAGAGATTGCACTCAATAAAGTGAAATATAAACATAGGTCTCTCCTACTAGCCCCTTCTTTTAAGGGTTAAATACCTTCCAGTTTCTGTTCTCTTTTGTTTGTTCCTTAATGACAGTTGTTAGTGAATATGTAGTTGAGAGTTCATAATTTTTATCTATGGGAGAGATTGTTAAATAGTAGTTACTCTGCCATTACTAGAAGTAGGACCTATGTTTTATTATTTTTTTAACTTTAAATACATAGTGCATACATTCATTTGTATGTCTGACCTATTTTCCAATAGTAAAATAAAAAATTGTAACAATGTAATTCATTATAATTGACCAAACAAGAACTTTTATTATATCTCATTATATCTCAGAAGAAAAATAATCTGAAAAATTTCATCATTTATTTTTTATTCAATGCCTATTTGTATAAGAAAATGAGAACTAAGAATAGCAAGCAATTTTTCAATGTGATAAACTAGCTACCAAAAACTTACATTAAACATCATACTTAAAAAGGCAAGTTTAGCTATGTTCCCTTTAATTTGGAGGAAAAAAGCAATAAAAGACAGTATCTTCATTGCTACTATACAATATATTAACATCAAAATAGCATAACAGAAAAGGGGCCTGGGGGCTGAAAAGGAAGCAATAAAATTCTTCTTAATCAGAGATGATATAATTAATAATATGCAATGTCAAAGAGAATCAACACACAACTTATTTAAACTAGTTAAGCTAATAGTAAATTGGGGCAATTTTGCTGGAAAAATCAATTTGAAGAACATAATGAAATTTTTTTCAATATTATCAATGCACATCTAGAAAATAAAATATAAAATAAAGCACCATTACAGTGCAGCAAAATATCAAATTTTCCCATGACCTATTTGGAAATGATTTAAAAGAAGATATACAAGATAGAGTAATAAATTATTGTCATAGATGGGACAACAGAATTTCTTCTTTTTTTTTTTATGATGCAACTTAGTAAGTTTATTTAAGTAGCACGGGGATAGGACCCATGGGCAGAAAGAACTTCACTTGTTGCAATGTGAGGCTGGTGGTTATATACTTAGTAATCAAAGGGAAGGGAGCATGCAGGGAGTATCAGATTACAAAAGTTTCTGAGAATTTCTTTGAATTTTTACTCAATAAGACAAAACATAGAAGCTTTGGTTTTTCTGGGCAGATAAAGAAGAAAAACATTTGTTTATAATTTCTTATCAAGAGCAGACTGTCTTTTTAACAGAGAGAAAAGTAGAATTTCATTCTTATATCTGTGTACGTTTAATCTTAGTCCTTACAACATACAGAATTCTTTTCCAAAGATTTCCCTTCACAAACCTTCTATGGCTTTCTTTTTCATTCAGATTGTGTCCTTAGTCTTTTCTCTTTAAATAATCAGTCTCATTTTGGACACAATTACTTTCTTTCTCCCTGGACAAATTGTATTTTCATTTCTTATATCTTCCTTACACATTGCCTATTTTCTACATACAGAGTTGCTTTCCTTATCATTTCCATCAGTCTTAATTACATTTTAGCTTAGAAAATTAAGTCTCCAGTGAAAATTAAGTCCCCACTGAAATTAGTCTCTGGTGAAAATTAAGTAATAACCAATTGTGAATTGTTTGTTACAATAGAATTCTTTAGATTGGCAAATATATGAATACATTTCATAATTTTGAAAAAAACCATAGTCTAATCTTTCAGTAAAGCATAAAGTATGTTTACCAACAGACTGAAGTATCCTCAGTTTCTCCATGATAAGAAACCAAAAGCACAAACCTATGTTCAATAATCAGTACTTCAGTATTTTATCTTATTTGGAAAAGACATGGATACCCAATAAATTCAACCCAGTTTTTTATTTAATTAAGCAAAATTTCAAAGTTTCAGGTTACCAAAGACTTTGAAAGCTATTTAAAACTTTTACCTATAAAACTTTTTATTTATTCAATCTGCTTGTTCTTAATAATCACCCATGAAAATCCTATGAGGCAGAAAATTAACCATCATTTTAAGCCATCTTTTGCTCAACGAAGATAACATGAGCTTATTTGACCTTCAGTAAACCTTGGTTAAAAAACCTTTTATATTTAATGATAATAACTCTAAAGACATGTCTATCTTAATTAAACTAACAAGCTTAAATTAGCTTTGATACAGAATGTGTTACTCCTGTGCCCACTAGAAGTCAATCAGTTTGTTCCCCACTGTCAACTTTACTTGGGGCACCTGTTGGGCAATATGAAGGGGGTGGTTTAAGTTGAAGGGAACCCTTGGATCCCTCCATGCTGATTTGGTTCTTCAGTTTGAACCTAATAAAGAGGTTGCCTAATAGCTTGGGGTGCTTTTTGTACCTCGATAGTGAAGGTAGGGGAAGCAGAAGCCAATGGCACCAGAGGTACTGAGGATGGTACAGGAGCCAGTTATGTAAACCATGTCCAGGGTGGTGCAGGAACAGGAGGAGGGGGAGGTGGAGGCAGAAGACGTAAGGTGCTACCAGTAAGGCTGGAGGCGGATAAAAGCCCAGACAGAAGAAATAGGACTTCCAGGCCTAAAGCTCATAAACTTGGACACCAACAAAAAGTGGAAAATAGGCAATCCATGTCCAACAATTTATTGATCATAGAAACTATAATGAGGCTCTACTAAGCAACATTATGCCCATTCAGAGGCATGGGATGAAGGCATCTATGACCAAACACCTGAGTTCCATAGAGGAGGTGACAGCCAGTCAAGAAAATCCACTCGGCCCACGCAGAAGTTTTATCAACATCTCCAGGCCCAGAACTAATATGAGAAGAGTGTTTGTGAAGAAGGGAGCCATTGACTGAAACATCCAGGTCAAAACCTGTTGATAGACCTCCTACTTTCCCTTCAGAAGAAGGTGCAGCTGTGATGGATATAATTATTGGAGAATGGAAAAGCAGATTTTAGAGGGACAAAAATGCAGCCCATACAAAGAATGGGAAAAAATACTAAGTTAACTAAAGCAAGTACCTTTTACAAGTGAAAGAGAATTTTTTTTCTTCTGCCATCAATAAAACCAATGTGCTATTTAAACACACACACACACACACACACACACACACACACACACACACACACAGGGAAAAAATGACAAGGAAAAAGAAGACAGAGAACCTCCCTGAAACAAAAGGAGTTTCAGCAGCTGCTTGGGAATATTCTTCAAAGTCCCAGTAAGGTACACTAACCACAAGATTGGCTTCAATCATCATAGCAATTAACCCAGGAAATGAATGAGGGAGAAAACCCTACGATGAGTCAGGCAACATTCATCCAGTCTTCTCAAGATATGTTGCAGATCTGACACACTAAAGAAGCAAACAAAAAGAAGAGTGTCTCAGTACAAACAGAGGGAGGTATGAGAGACAAAGGGTTGGGGGTCATATGGAGAATAGGACAGAACACAGGAAAGGTGGTGGATTAACAGAAGTAGAAGGGTCTAAGGCAACTAATCTGATGATGATTGGGTGGATAGTAGAGGGTGAGGAGATGGGTGTTCTCAGGCACCCTAAAGGAGTATGGACAGATTAGTGTTTGGGTATAAGGCCATAAAGACCTGACCGGATGGGATTTCAGTCCATTTTTCTGGTCAGACTCCCCTCCCCTCTCCCCCCCACAGCCGTTTATATTGAGGCAGACTTGGGAAGGAAGTAAATAAGGTGTCAGGGTCAAACTGCTCTAGTTTCTCAAGATACATCCCAAAGGAGTGTCGGATGGGATTGAGGATTTAGAGGAAAGATAGATAGTGATGGTCTCCTGGGATAGAGCTGTCCCTGCTGAATCCCAATAGCATCACCTTGGATAGTCTGTGCCCCATGGACATCTCCCTGGAACCATCAAACTATCATCCCCGGTGCAGGGGATCATCCCCATCCTGTCGGCCTCTCAGGCCTACCACACCTGCTGAAGAGGGAACCCCTGCCCATCCTTCCTTTCAATTAATATGATTTTCCTTGGGAAACGAGATGAGTGCAGTTCCCCTGCACTGAGATTGCATTTAATCTGGTGAACCAGTGGTTTTTGTTTCCTCCTTAGGCCTTCTCCCAGATAGATCAGAAAGAAAACGTAGAACAAAGGAGTACAGGGAAAGCAGCTCTTCAGTGCAAGGAAGGCAAGAGTTGGAGACTCACTGGTGAAGACAGTCTCTCAACCTTGTCCTTTCATGGATGCCAAAATGATGTTGCCAGGTGAAGTGGGGAGATTCGACCCTGAGGCCTTGACCCAGCCAAACCCAAAGGAATCCCCCAAGGTTCTTGGTCTTGTCACAAGAAGGAATGCAAGGACAGACATGCAGCACAGTGTTTGAGTAACAAAAGTGGGGAAGTTTATTAAAGCAAGTAGTACACTCTCAAGACCTGAGACCAGGGAAGCTGAAGAGAGAAGGCTGCACACCCTGGGGGTTGGGTTTCTATTTTTTATTGACAGTTGTTAACTAGGGGGTGGAATATTTATTATTTGGGGGTGGGAATTAAGGTTTGGCACTTTGTCTTTAAATCCAGATTGACTCCAATGTGTTAGGACACAGCCCAAAAGGGAATCCTTTGGGATTGCGGAGGTTGATCCCATAGTTAAAGCCCACAAAATCAGGAAGATACAGTAACTAAGAGTTCATTACCAAAATCCCCCTCAGCTTCCAAATGGCACCCAATAAAGAGT
Organism: Ailurus styani; assembly: GCA_002007465.1. NCBI lineage: Eukaryota > Metazoa > Chordata > Mammalia > Carnivora > Ailuridae > Ailurus > Ailurus styani. The sequence goes on from LNAC01000029.1 coordinate 4,770,970, forward strand.
ATCACTGAAAGTTCCTGGGGTTCAGAGTGGCAGGAGGTATCACTTTTCCAGACCATTCTGATACCTTTGTACTACTTGAGTACTAAGGTGCTGGTGGATTAACCGAACGCCACAAACATTGATGCTGCCTCTTTCAATTTTGAGAGTTAACATATTTGGCTGCCAATAATAATACCTTTGTAAGCGATGAGGTGGAGGTCCTGGCCTGGGTTGAGAAGGGGCAGCAGCTATTTTATATCAATTAAGTGTCATATATCTAAGCTAGAAGTATCTTTAATCTGAGAACAGGACCAAGAATGCCAAATAGCCCACAGGTAAGGACAAATGAGAGACATGAAAAAACAAAAGTGTAGAATTCCTATCTAATCCTGGCAACTTTCTCATGAGCTTTATCCATGATTCAGTCCCAAGGGAGTGGTCCACCTTTGAGTGAGTGCCCTAATTGGGTAATAGCTCTGACGGCCCCTTTCAGGAAGCACCCAGTCAGATATATCTTGGATTTTATGCTCCTCAAGGGGTCATACCAGGTTATTAGGAGGAAATCTTACATGGGAATCTTAAGATCAGCAGCCTTCCTAATGACATGTATGGTTGTCCCATGCCCAAGAAGAATACAAGTACTAACTGGTAAAACAGAGAGAGTGATTTCTGAGCCCAATACGATTTCGGCCAAGGTACTAGTGTCTAGGTGGTCTGCCAGGGCCTGTTCCTCCCCATAGTGTAGCCATGAGCAAGAATTTCTCTCCTGAGCACTTGGACAAGGCACGTTCCAATGAGTCATACTATTCAGGACATCTCCCGAGAAGAATAGTTAAGGAACAAAGACTGGGGGTGAAGAACACTTACCAAGCCACACAAAAGCTCTTGTATTTATTTTTGTCACTTTCCCCATACAGGCCACCCAAAATGATGTGAGGTCATTGACTGCAATGGTCAAGAAAGAATTCTTGAGGCATTTTATGGTATAACTTAGTAAGTTTATTTAAGTAACATGGGGACAGGACCCATGCGCAGAAAGAGCTGTGGAGCAACAGAATTTTAATGTGTTTTCTGTACAATCCCAATTCAGATTTCTCCAAGATATTTTTGTGAAACGAAATGAACAGACTCTAAGTTTCTGTTTTGTTTTGTTTTGTTTTGTTTGTGGAAAAGAATGTCCTAATAGCTAAGTCCAGTTCCAAGAAACAAGAACTCAGGGAAAGAATTACTCCACCAGATTCTAACGTATAATTATTTTTTTAAAAAGCATTAAAATGGATTTGCAGGAAATGGAAGCAGATCAATAAAACAGAATGCAGAGGTTAGTCACATGTTTTATAAATAATAGATGTGGCACAATAATTCAATGAGAAGGATTATTTGATCTATAGCACAGTTAGTACTGGTTCATTGCCTAGATGCCTATATAAACAGCTCATTAACAAATATAGTCACACTTCTACTTTTCATCAACAGGGGTGAGCACATGCTACCCAAAATATGAAAGTTTGGCATACTGAATATTTTAGGCTGAGAAAACAGCAGAAGCAAGGCCACTCTGACCTCCCCCCTACCCTTCCTGCAGCGGATCATAAAACCCATACAGGTGCTTGCTCTCCCTTGTCCTGGAGGAGAGCAGCGTTCTTGTCTCCAAAGACACGAGGACACCAAAAGAATTGGAACAAATAGGCCTACCTAAATTTCTCCCAGTTTAGTATACTTATCTCATATTCTATAACCTATCCTATTTCTCCACGAATGTTCACTTTTCGTCAAATGCAGCATAATGATAAACAGGTCTCACTGTTTTTTTAGACCTTTTTTCATCATGCAGTTTCCTATATGATGTGAAACCTATATTAAATAAATTTGTATACTATTCAATTGTCAATTTGTCTTTGACATTTTAATTTTTAGGCTCAGCCAAGGACCCCAAGAGGGTTGAGGAAAACTTTTTCCTCCCCTAAAGCATCATGTAAGCCAATTGGGTAGATTAGACTGTGTCTAAATTACATAGGTAAAGTTATAGTACTAACAGAAAAAAGTGTAGTAGGAGAATATGTATGTGATCTAGAATTTGCAAAAGGAAGCCTAAGGAAAACTCAAGTGTATATAATAGTGAAACAATAACAAAATTAAGGATTTTTATTGAATGATGATACAAAATATCAGGTAAGTGACAGGTGATAAATTAGAAAAATTTTGCAGTGATGAAACCAGTAAGTAAAACTGGTTTACTAACTAACTTTAAGATGCCTTTGATTTTTAGAAATTTTATTATTTTATATACTACTAGAAGAAAGGGGAAAACGCTACTAAATAAATTACAGTACAACATGCTACCATTACTTAGAATTTTTTTATTTATAAATATCAAAACCAGGGCACCTGGGTGGCTCAGTGGGTTGAAGTCTCTGCCTTTGGCTCAGGTCATGATCTCATGGTCCTGGGATCAAATCCCTCATCGGGCTCTCTGCTCGGCAGGGAGCCTTCTTCCTCCTCTCTCTCTGCCTGCCTCTCTGCCTACTTGTGATCTCTCTCTTTCTGTCAAATAAATAAATAAAATATTTAAAAAACATATCAAAGCCATTCACTTAAATTTATTTGGATGTGAATGTACTATCCAACAGGAAAAGCAATGGCCAAGTTCATATGTTATAAAATCCATCTTAATTACTGAGGTGTTTTAATGTGTAACGAAGGTGCATCTTATATATGGCATATAATGACACTTAGAATAAACAAGAATCCCTGTAAATCAGCAAAAAATGTATTGATATCTAGTGGGAAAATAAGAAAATAATTTGGATAATTCACAAAAAGGAAAACCTAATTGGCTATTATAATACAAAGAAGTATATCAACTTGTTAGTACCAGATAATTGCAAATTTTAAACACTAGACACTTTTTATTTTTAATTTTTTTTTAGATTTTATTTATTTATTTGACAGAGAGAGATCACAAGTAGGCAGAGAGGCAGGCAGAGAGAGAGGGAGAAGCCGGCTCCCTGCTGAGCAGAGAGCCCGATGAGGGCCTTGATACCAGGACCCTGAGATCATGACCTGAGCCGAAGGCAGAGGCTTAACCCACTGAGCCATCCAGGTGCCCTAGACACTTTTTTAAAGCCATCAGATAGGCAACAATTAGAAATGTATAATGCAATTGCCAAACTGTGGAAAGAGCCAAGATGCCCTTCAACAGACAAATGGATTAAGAATACGTGGTCCATATATACAATGGAATATTACGCAGCCATCAGAAAAGATGAATACCCAACTTTTGTATCAACATGGATGGGTCTGGAGGAGATTATGCTGATTGAAATAAGTCAAGCAGAGAAAGTCAATTATCATATGGTTTCACTTACTTGTGGAACATAGGGAATAAAATGGAGGACATTAGGAGAAGGAAAGGAAAAGTGAATTGGGGGAAATCAGAGGGAGAGATGAAAGATGAGAGACTGGATTCTGAGAAACAAACTGAGGGTTATGGAGGGGAGGGAGGTGAGGGGATGGGTGAGCCTGGTGGTTGGTATTAAGGAGGGCATGTATTGCATGGAGCACTGGGTGTGGTGCATAAACAATGACTCTTGGAACACTGGAAAAATAAAGGATTAAAAAAAGAAATGTATAATACAGTAATATGCTTGTACCTATTTAACCTCAAAATTTATTATGCTGTAATCTGTGTTCCACTCCTAGGTATATGTATGAACTCACACAAGCCCAGAAACTTGTATAGAAATATTTCTCGTGATATATACTAACGAAGAGTGGGATGCCTGGGTGGCTCAGTTGGTTAACTAACTGAACCTTTATTTCAGCTCAGGTCATGATCTTAGGGTCCTGGGATTGAGTCCCGCATCAGGCTCTGTGCTCAGCATAGAGTCTGCTTGGGATTCTCTCTCCCTCTCCATTTGTCCCTTTCCCCTGGTTCTCTCTCTCTCTCTCTCTCAAATAAATAAATCTTAAAAACAAAACAGAACAAAAAACACAGTATATACTAACAAATGGCTGAAAGCAACCTACATGTTCATCATTAGGGGAATGGACAAATAAACTGTGCGAGCGACACGCCATGGGATACACTTCAGCTGCTATTGCGATGCTGCAACTAGTGCATACACTACTTTGTGTATTCTTAAGATAGAATTTAATAAAATATGACATAAATAAGTGTGAATGAGTTTAAGGCAAATACATTTATCCAAATCAAAAGTCATACACATGAAATAAATATATTTTGCAAAGATGCATGCCTATTTAAGGGCATGTAACAAAGACAGTAGTGGGATGCAGTTGAAATGGCAAGCAAAAACAAAAATAAAGAAAAAAATAAGTAAGAAGATTAAAAAATCTAGCTTTATTGGCAAAGGGTGAAGTAACATAAAATGAGGAGCATGATTAACTCAGTTTTTACTTTAACCAGTCATATCCACAGAGCTACATTCTTCCTCTTGATTCTTCAGTTTCCTATTACCCCTGCAACTATTTTTTTGTCTTGATAAAAATGTATAGTGATAGACAGGATTCACTGATTTGGACATATTAATATTTGCTATACATGCATCTTGAACAACCAAAACTTTCTAACTGGTTACCTTTCACCTTGCTTCATTTTTTGCATGCCTACTATTAGAAAACGTGTTTTTGTCTCTTACAGTCAATTACACCATTGAAACCTGCTTGCAATTTTCCTTATTCTCAGATTTTCACCTTGTTTTATAGAGAGTGTATGGGTCATTCTGTAAAGGGGCTAAGATAGGGAATATGAGATTATAGGCATGGAAGTTCTTAATGCTTTTAGGATGTAAAGTACTCAGACAAAACAAAGGCATTGTCTTTAGTATCAGGTGGTTGAGTTTGACATAATTAAAGTATCAAGAGAATTAACAAAGAGGAACAAATCATTCTGATGAAATTTAAAAGAAAAACTTACTTCAAATTCCTTTATTCTCTTTAGAAGAAAGTGCATACTGGATCAGACGAGGGGAAAAGATTAGACAAAATTTATAGTAAAACTGTATTTGTTTTATAAATACATGGCAAACAGAATTTGGATATTAAATGAGGATACCCAGTAAAATTTAAATCTTCCTAAAGGTTCCTCCAAGTTCCCAAGTTTTCTTCCTCTGAAGGATTCACTTACTAGTGAATTTTTAGAGTTTTGTGTTCTTTTTAAGGATGTTTCACGTTTCACATATTTGTGTATATATGTATTTGAATATAGATAGATAAAGCTTTTAAAGCACGTGACTGCTTCATTGACATTTTATTCATCCAAAGTAATTTTTTGTAAGATGAGACAAAATAAAAATTTTTGAACGAGTATAGAAATGCTTCACCAACCACAAAAAGTAGCTATTATGAGACCATGAGGTCCTGGTAACCTGGTTTAGCGTCTGGTTGCAAAGTCAGTCATTATGTACTGAATCTCCCCAGCTGCTTCCTGTGTTATGTCCTCTCTACCTTTCTCTCTCTCTGTACACACACACACACACACACACACACACACGTATATGTATGTACATATTTAAATATACTTACTGCTGACCCTTGAAACAATGTGGGGGTTAGAGGTGCTGACTCCCTACAGAGTGGAAAATCAGCATGTAATTTTTCACTCCCAAACTCCCCCAAAACTTAATTACTAGTAGCCTACTGTTGACTGGAAGTCTCACCAATAACATAAACAGATGATTACCACACATTCAGTATGCTACATATATTATATATTGTGTTATTACAGTAATCTAGAGAAAAGAAATGTAACTCAGAAAAATCATAAAGAAAAGTACATATATGATTTATAGTACATATATGATTTTTGCATATATGATGAAAATTGGATTTTAGTGTGATGACAGTATCAGAGCTCACCAAAGACATGAAATATCACAAAAGAAAATAATAATTATTCTGATGTTATTTAACAACTTAATACTGAATGCAAAGGTATTTCTAAAAAGTTTTAAATACTGGCTCATTTGACATTATTAATATACCACTTCTCCACCAAGATAGGCATTCTTTCTTAGTTGCTTTTAGTGATACCAAAAATATTTTACTATCTTCTGTACTCTTAGGAACTTCAAATGTCAAATAAAAAAGAAATCTGGGAAATTAGCCATAAACTTAAAATCCAAGAGTATAATGTCCCTAAAAAGACATACACTTCCAGTTGCTAAAGGAATAACAGATGTAAATTTTCCAATTAGTTTTAATAGAACTCTTTCCCTAGAAAAATTAAATATACTCATTATCAGAAAAGTGTTTCACCTTGAAGCCATTTGATTATATGGCGGAGAACATTTATTTTGACATTTAAGCTTCTGGTAAAATGTAAACTGTGGAGCAATAAGTAATTCCAACCCAGCCCTTGAAAGCTCACTGCATCATTTGCTAAATTTGCACATCCAGAGAGGAGACACAAGTGTGGAGCAGCTCATGAATTCTCAATCATATGCAAGCTTCTACAAAAGTCCTTGAAGCAGTCATACAGAATCTGCCATATGCTGATAACTGCATTCAGAAAACTCACTCATCATAAGAAAGGATGATGAATAGTTATGCTGAGTCAGTGGTTACAAGTTGGCAATAAACTTGAAGAAAATTGAGGTCATTTGTTAGACTGTACAGTATAAAGCTTTGCCTTGAGACTCAAAAAATTCCATTGATGAAGTAGAATTGAAAGCTGTATAGAACACTATTTCTGGGGCTGAATTCTGCAAAATGGTACACAGAATGCAAGGAGTATTGGCTAACCCAGTACTTTATTGCTAAGCAATAGATAATGTGTCAACAATAGGACCTCAAATTTCAGAATGAACCAGATAGACCAAATTTTACCTCCATTTCTGGAGTTGAGTCAGAGACATGCCAACTACAATTTTGAATCTCACAATTATTTTATTGATACTGCTATGCTCTAAATTACATTAATCTGATTAAATTTAACAACTGTACAATGAAGAATCACATGCAGGAAGTCTGTGATAGTGATTATACAGTAAAGGATGTGATTTTGCTTTCAAAAAAGGAATATGCTTACTAACTCCCATAACTTTCTCTTGGTACATGAGCCAACATATTATTGATATTTAATTCCTTATTCCTCATCCCCCCCCCTTGAGTATAATATGTTCTAGTTCAGAAATCTATTGGTATTCATCTTTGTGTTCTTAGTTTCTAAGATAGTATCTTATAAACCAGGCATAATTTATTCTTGAGGTAATTGATCTAAAATGATAATTTTGCTATTGCTTCTAAGATTATATCCACTGGTGCAAACATTTCAGAACATCTTGGAAGTGTTATGATCTGCATGATACAAATTCGTCGCTTCACTGTGCTCGAAAACAGAGTTACGTTTCTTATAAAGGGAGTAGTGACCCACATATGGCTTCTTTTCCCTTGATTTTTTTTCCTGTCTTCTTTCTTTTTGAGGCCTTTCTTTACCTTATATTTTCTTCTCTTCCTTTCTTTGCGTTGAAGTAATTTCTAGTTTCAAGCATACAACATACTGATTTGATATTTGTATACACTGAGAAATAATTGTCACAGTTGTCACCATACAGTGTTACAAAAAACATTTGCTTGTGATGAGAGCTTCTAAGATTCATTCTTCTAACAACTTTCAATTACATAATACAATAATATTGACTATAGTCACTATGCTGCACGTTACATCCCCATGACTTACTTGTTTTATGACCAGAAGTTTGTACCTCTTGATCCCCTTTGTGTATTTTCCTATTCCTCAACCCCACTTCCTTCTGGCAAACATCAATCTGTTCTCTGCATCTGTGAATTTTGTTTTGTTTTGTTTATTCATTTGTTTTGTGTTTTAGATTTCACATGTAAGTGAAATCGTACAGTATTTGTCCTTCCCTGTCTGATTTCTTTTACTTAACATTATACCCTCAACATCCATCCATGTTGTTGCAAATAACAAGATTTCACTCTTTTTGAATGAGTAGTACTCATCCTTTTTGAATGAATGAGTAGTATTTCACTGGATATACATCCCATATCTTCTTTATCCATTTGTCCATTAATGGGCACTTGGACTGCTCTTATATCTTAGGTATTGTAAATAATGTTTCAATGAACATAGGGGAACATATATCTTTTTGAATTAGTGTTTCATTTTCTTTAAATAAATACTCAAGTGGAATTGCTAGATCATATGGAAAGTTGTAGTTTTAATTTTTTGAGGAAGCTCTGTACTGTTTTCCATAGAGACTGCACCAATTTACATTCCCACCAGTGTGTACAGGGGTTCCTTTTCTTCTATCCTTTTCCAATACTTGTTATTTCTTATGATTTTGATCTTAGCCATTCTGACTGGTGCAAGGTGATATCTCATGGTAGTTTTAATATGCATTTCCCTGGTGATTAGGTATGTTGAACATGTTTTCATGTGTGTGTTGGCCATCTTATGTCTTCTTTGGAAAAATGTCTGTTCAGGTCCTTTGCCCATTTTTAAAATCCAATTCTTTGTTTTTCTTGATGTTGAGTGTTGAATTGTGTAAGTTCTTCATATATTTTGGATGTTAACCCCATACTGGATATATGATTTGTAAATATCTTCTCCCATTCCACAGATTGCCTTTTCATTTCATTGAAGATTTCCTTCTCTGTACAGAAGCTTTTTAGTTTGATGTACTCCAACCTTTTTATTTTTATTTTTGTTGTCCTTGCCTTTGGAGTCAAATCCAAAAAAAAAATCACATTAATACTTGTCAAGGAGCTTAGTGCATTTTTTTTAGGAGTTCTATGTTTTCAAGTCTTACATTCAAGCCTTCAACCCGCCTTTAGTTAATTTTTGTTCGTGGTGTAAGATATGCTCCGGTTTCATTCTTTTGCATGTGGCTGTCCCATTGTCCTAATACTATTTATTGAAGAGAATATCTTTTACCCACTATTTATTCTTGCCTCCTTTGTCATAATTTAATCGACCATATATATGGGGTTTTATTTCTGGGCTTGCTATTTGACTTTATTGATATATGTGTCTGTTTTATGCTAATACCATACTGTTTGGTTACTATAGCTTTTTAATATAGTTTGATATCAGGGAGCATGAGGCCTCCACTTTGTTCTTTTTTTCTCAAGATTGTTTTGGCTCTTTGAGATCTTCTGTGGTTCCATACAAATTTTAGGATTTTTTTGTGTGTGTGTGTGAAAAATGCTGTTGGAATTTCAATGAGCATTGTATTGAATCTGTAGATTGTTTTGGGTAACATGGACATTTTAACACTATTAATTCTTCCAATCCATGAGCACAGGATATTTTTCCATTTATTTGTGCCTTCTAACAGCTACTTGTATGTAAGTGATTTATAATACCTATTTTGAACTCTTAGTGTGTTTCTTAGTTGTATTTGAAAACTTCTTATTGCTGGTTGACATCTTTGCTTGGATATCAAAATTAAATCAATTGCTCAGTATGTTCTTAATCGAACTTGTCATTTTCTCCTGTTTGTATCCATCTACATAAGCTTTTACAACCTATACATCTATTTTTGTTATTGACATTATTGTGTAAATTTGAAACTGTTACAAGTTCATGAACTGTAAGTGAATTGTAGACATAATATAGTATTATACTGTATCTCACTGCTTTTCACAAATTCTTTATCTTTAATTCTAGTGTGGTGGTTTTATTTAAAGATGCAAGCGTTGTGGTTTTCTGACACGGATTCCTATCAGAGTACTTGGTTTTACTAACTCTATGTCCAGCTTTAAGTCTCAGTTTTCTCATCTATAATATAGATACAGTAATAACTGCTGTACATCATTGTAATTATTAAGTGAGATAATAGAGGAAGAGAGAGAGTGGTTAATAACATTTGTAAAATAGAAAACTTCAATACGTTGTAGTTAATTTTATTTGCTAACAATGTTACCCCAGTTTACCAGCTCATCAATTCTTTAGTATGAATATTTTAATTATAAAAACCTAAAAATACATCAAATTGAAATAATCCCACGGTGAAAACCCACATGCTTGATGCCTGCTTTCTGCCATTCATATTTTACTATAGTTGCATATCACCTGTCTATCCATCCTTCAATCCATACATCGATCTGTCTTATTTCAAAGGAAACTGCAAATATCAGTGCACTATCTGTTATTTATACTCCATCATGCATTTCTAGCATTTATATTTGCTTTCTAGTTTTACTTTTGATGTAATATATCTCTAATGCTATATTTAATGATGTAATATATGTGCAGATTTGCCTTCCAGTTTTACTTTTGATGGTACACACACACACACACACATACACACAAATACAGGTCCTGTGTATGTATATATACAGATACAGAGATATATATTATCTATATTAAAAGATACACATTTCTTTTCATTATATATATATATATATATATACACACACACAGAGAGATACAGAAATATTAAGAGTGAAACACAAATTCTATGTAACACAAACTTCTATCAAGATATCAAACATTAGCATCATCCCAGAAAGCGCCCTCCTGTTTCTTCCCAGTCTGTTCTCACCACATCTTTCAGAGCCCACCACTGTTCTAAGATTTTTTCACCATATTAGTTTTGCCATTGGGATTATTATCTATGTACTTTATGTAAGATGCCTTTCACTCAGCAAAATTCTTTTGAGATTCATCTGTGGTGTTTGCGTCCATAATTCACTTTTTGAAAAATGACAGTTTGTTTTCCACTCTGCTATTGATGGACACCCAAGATGCTCCCAGTTTGGGGCTAGTACGAGTGAGATTCTCTGAAAATTCTTATATATGTTTTCATTTTTCCCGCATACATACTTCGTGATGGAACTGCTACATTATAGGTTAGATATATGTTTAGGAATATAAGAAGCTACTAATTTTTTCCCCACAATGGTTGTACAATTAACAGTCCTATAATCTATGTGTGAGATTTCAGTTGCTCTATTACTTGCTCACATTTGGTTTTGTCTGTCTTTGCATTAGTTTCTGGTGGCTGAGAGTGTTCTGAAGTCTCTCAGGTTTTTCAGTTCAGAAAAATTTTCAGTTTTTTTTAGTTTCCCCAACTGATAGTGATTTGTGTTGCTCCCTGACTAATAGCCAGAAAAATGGTTGCTCACTCAGTGTCATTCCCTTTTTCCGAATTGAGACTGCCCTCTAGAATCTGTCTGCTTTTGATCATGTTCCAGTTGCTTTAAGCTTCATTGATTTCCTCAGATTTTATAATTATCTGTGAGAGGGTTATGCCCAGTAGGAACTTGCTCAGCTATACTGGAAGATGAATGCATGGAGTCTTATAGGCCTATTTCGATATCATTCTAGTTGTTCTTCTGCATTTCATTTTTCAAAAATTTCCTACTCATCATTAACATCGATCCCAGGTGAAACACACTAATGCACATAAGCCTTTCCTCTGTTAAAAGTATCATTAGTGGTTCATTTACTTATGGAAAAAATAGTCCCAAATCCCATAGTCTTAGCTTAGTGTTCAGGATTCTTCATTATCCAAATCCATACCAGTTTTCAATGTATTTTCTCACAATACAGATAGTTTGGGAGAGAAAAGATCTACCAAAAACCTATTCTTTTCCAAATATTCTACATGATTCCTACTGAGACAATACTTAAATTTTGACCTCTAATTTTAATCTAGTTTGGGTTTGAGTTTGTTTGGGTTTGAGTTTATTAGCTATTTGATCTTTGGCAGTGACCACTCCAATAATAGTAGGAATATTAATAATAATATGGGGCGCCTGGGTGGTGCAGTTGGGTAAGCACCCAACTTTTAGTTTTGACTCGGATGATGATCTCGGGGTCCTGGAATTGAGTCCCACGGCAGGTTTCATGCTCGGTACAGAGTCTGCTTCAAGGTTCTCTTGCTCTCTCGGCTCCCCGCCCCCATGCTCGCTTGTACTCTCGTTCTCACTAAGATAAATGCATAACTCTTTTTAAAAATACTAATATTACCAGTTATGATTTATTAAATTCTTACTATATTGGAAAAATCTTATTACTAAAAGCTGTGGAATAAGCACCCAATTTTAGATAAGACTATTAATATATTGCTTGATCTGTATACCTTCCCCAGTAAGATGAAGCTTTCCAAATTAAAGGGGAGAAAGATTTTTTAAAAAACTACACAGGAGAGAAGTTAACCAAGATGTTGACCTAGGAAACTCTTGAGTTCCCTTCCTTCTGTAGATACGCTGAATGTTCAGCTCCATGTAGAGAAACTCCCTCTGAGAGGGGAAATTAGCTGAACCTCCCATAAACATGAAGTGAATAGAAAATACCTACTTTGAACTGAGTAGGAAAGACTGAGACAAACTCTCACCATAAACCCCCCACACAGCACAGTCACATGAAATCCTGAGGGAACACCCAACTCCCAACTTCTCCCTGAGGAGTGAAGGACTGGGACTCACACCTAGAGCCCCAACTTTAAAGACTTCCACTTGAGGAAGTTTCCCAACATCAAGCTCTGAAAACCAATGAGGCTTATGTCCAGGAGACACATAAAACTATATCAAACAAAAACAATTATTTAAAAAAAATATTTTATTTATTTATTGGACACAGAGAGAGAGATCACAAGTAGGCAGAGAGGCAGGCAGTGGGGGTGGGGAGCAGGCTCCCTGATGAACAGAGAGCCCCTTGTGGGACTCGATCCCAGGACCCTGAGATCATGACCTGAGCCAAAGGCAGAGGCTTAACCCACTGAACTACCCAGGCACCCTAACAAAAGCAATTCTTAATGGGTGTGCTAGCACACCACAGCTATCCCCACGAGGGCTCAGGGCAGAGGCAGCAGGTAAAACCACCCATCTCCCAATCTTCCTCTGAAATGGGTATATCTGCATGCTTTATAAACTGCTGCCCAAGGACCAGATTTCTAATTTAGCAGAAACTAGGAGCTGGCTGTGATGCTCCTCAAAGACCATGAAGCCAGCAGATACCTCTCTGGCCCTCTCTTCCCAGCATGCTCCAGTAATAATACCAAGTCGCCGGTGACTTCCTTGGAAGGAGCTTGTACACACATCCCGTGCTCCAGCTTTTGCAGCTGCCACCTGAACAGCATGCACCCAAATCTCCTGGCTCTAATAGCCAAAGGAGCCAAAGGAGCTTGTGTTCACAAGTCCCACAAGACCAAAGCAAGCAAAGAAACCATCTAAACTGGCACAAGTGTCCCTCCCCCCACCACCACCACATCATAGCTATATACGTGTGCCAAGCACAGAGGGAGCAAACAAAAAACTTCATCTCCTGGTTTTTCTTTGGAAAGGGCTTAACCATATACTTACACTCTTCCCATCTAGGAGGTGACAGTGGTCCTCCTTTTGGGAACACTGACGAGTCTACACATACCCTAAACTACCGAAAGTCACCAAGTACAAAAAAAGGTGGCTTGGACAACACGAAGGTTTGAGAGACAACTGGGACCCCTAGAGAGACTGATTGATGAGATTCATCTCCTACATGAGACCATTCAGTGAGGACTGGGAGAGAGGGCTGTTTTATCTAATGTACAGAAAGCCACACAGAAGGTTAAGGAAAATGAAGAAGTACAATATGTTCCAAACAAGACAATAAGATAAATATGCAGAAACCGTTTTCTGTAAGTATTTAAATTCCAGGTAGTTAACACGGTGCAATGTTAGTTTCGGGTGTACAATATAGTGATTCAACACTTCCATACAACAGCTGGTCCTCATCGTGACAAGGGTGCTCCTTAATCTTCATCGCCTATTTCTGATAACCATCGATTTGTTCTCTACAGTTAAGAGTCCGTTTCTTGGTTTTCCTCTCTCTCTCTCTCTCTTTTTCCCTTTGCTCATTTGTTTTGTTTCTTAAATTCCACATATAAGTGAAATTGTATGGTGTTTGTCTTGCTCTGACTTATTTCAAAAACAGAGCTTAATGAAACTGAGATAAGTGACTCCCTGATAGAGGGTTCAAAATGATGGTCATAAAGATGCTCATCTGAGAGCAATGTATGAACAAAGTGAGAATTTCAATAACAGTAGAAAATAAATGTCCTAAACAGAAATTGCAGAGCTGAAGAATATAAAATCTAAAAAAAGTCCTTTGCTATTATTGTATTGCTGTTTCTTCCCTAAGATCTATTAATCTTTGCTTAATATATTTAGGTGATTCTGTGTTGGGGACATAAACATTTACAAATGTTATAGCCTCTTAATAAATTAACCCCTGAAATGAAACTACTTAAGTGTCCTTTGGCAGATGAAGGATAAAGAGAATGTGGGATGTATCTTTATCTGTATGTCTATATCTCTATCTATATATCTCTATATTTATATAAAATGGAATATTATTCAGCCTTTAAAAAGAAGGCAATTCTGTCATTTGTGAGAACACTAGTGAACGTGGAGGGCATTGTGCTAAGTGAAATAAGCTAGACAGAGTACAATAAATACTTTGAGTTATCACTTATTTGTTAAATTAAAAAAAAAAAAGTTGAATTCATGGAATCCGAGAGTAGGAAAGTGGTTGCCAGAGGCTGAAATTAGAGAAAATAGGGAAAGGTTAATAGAAAAAGGGTACAAACTTTCAGTTATAAGATGAATATTGTCTGAGTATTTAATGTGTAACATGGTGACTGTAGTTGATAACACTGTATTGTATAATTGAAATTTGCTGAGAGAGTGGAACTTAAATAGTCTCACACACATACTCAAAGCCATAGATGAGAAGTTATAGGTGTGCTGATAACTCCACATGGGGATCCTTCCACAATGTAGACATCCATCAAATCATCACACTGTACTCTTCAAATATCTTACAATTATATTTGTCAATTATACTTCAATAAAGAAAAACTTACACGGGAAATAGGATCAAATGCCTCATAATAATCTCAAGTAGATATTTAGCATTTTGTTTTCCTATCAGAATTATTTACAAGTTAATTTCTAACATGTAGAATTTTTCCAACCAAATTTCTCACTAACCTCTAAATTGCCAAACTAATTGTTGGAAATTGAACTTAAGAAAGATAAATTTAATCTCCAAATGAAAAGTAATTTTTCCAACAGTGTGAATTTTGATGAGCTCTGTATGCAGCATAGTTCAATTTATCTTCCAGATTAGCCATATTCCAAATGAAATAAAAGAACTGAGTCTGTAGATAATTTTTTTCTTTGCTTTTTCCTAAAATTCTTACCAGTGGAAGCATGTGATATGAATGAAAAAAAAGTGTTTTCCTCACATAAAGTTTAAAGTATAAGGTAGGGGAGTCAGGAATGTAAAATTGTATAAACAATTACATTTTATTACAATTTAAGAAGAAATAAATTATAGTTTATGATATGTGTCTGATATTACACTATTTAAATCCAAATAGACAACACCAAAAAATACTATAAAAAGAGAACATAAACCTGAAGAAGGGTAGATAGCACAATGATCCTTACCAAAGAGGAATATATTCTTCTTTAGAATCATAATTCTTGGTCTCAGGATAGGAAATCTAATAAAGTTCTACCTAAATATAAGTTTCTATGGTATGCTCTGGAGGAAGTTATCAATGAGTCTCCAAAATTTATGTGATTAATATTGTTTTGAAAATGCACGGGAAGTTGAATTGGTGCATAAAAATTCACCCATTAAACAAATTCCTTAAATTTTAAAACTATCAGTGGAACTAAAGTATTATTTCAACAGAGAGGGTGAAGATATCAGTAACTTCTCTTGTGTCCATACTACAGATATCTGTGAAAAGGATTGTGCAAATAGAAAGGAAATACTGGGCGCCATGGATGGCTCAGTTGTTAAGCCTCTGCCTTCAGCTCAGGTCATGATCCTGGGATCCTGGGACCAAGCCCGGCATTGGGCTCCCTGCTCAGCGGGAAGCCTGCTTCTCCCTCTCCCACTCCCCCTGCTGGTGTTCCCTTTCTCTCTGTCTCTCATTCTGTCAAATAAATAAATAAAATCTTGAAAGAAAGAAAGGAAGGAAGGAAGGAAGGAAGGAAGGAAGGAAGGAAGGAAGAAAGAAAAAGAAAGAAAGAAAGAAAGAAAGAAAGAAAGAGGACTCTCTTTTAAGAAACATCTCTGGGGGCGCTTGGGTGGCTCAGTCGTTAAGCATCTGCCTTCCACTCAAGTCATGATGCCCACGGTCCTGGGATCGAGCTCCGCATCGAGCCCCGCATTGGGCTCCCTGCTCAGCGGGAAGCCTGCTTCTCCCTCTCCCACTCCCTCTGCTTGTATTCTCTCTCTTGCTGTCAAATAAATAAATAAAATCTATTTAAAAAAAGAAAGAAATATCTCTGAATTAAGGAAAAGATCAAGCAACAACAATGGAGAATGGCTTATTTTTTCCTATATTAACCATTTTCTGATCATTATGGAGCTCAGTTGGAGACCTTCATTAATTAGTTACCATGTTATTCTACAAGAAAAAATAGTAGATAAATTCCCTGTAGTTGCAAAAGAAGAACTGATATAACTTCCTTTTATTTATCATCGTTCTCAAAAAGTCCATGCTACTGTAAAGTAGTCTTTGCATTGCTAAAAACAATATAGTACATTTATTTGCATTTTATGCAAAAACAAAGCTTTTTCACAAATTTCAGCTACATTTTATAGTGCACTGTATCAAAGAAGTAGTTAAAAACAAGTGCTATCCATAGCTCCTCCCTTTATATGGAAAGAGTATGTAAAGTAACATCTGGAACTAATATAACACTATATATTAATTAACTGAAATTAGAATAAAAAAATAAATTAAAAAAGAATATGTAAAGTATATTTAAAAGCATCTAGTCATTGTGCTGAGAAAAAAGAAAAAAACCCTGATAGTGCTAAGAAAAAAAGAAAAAAACCTAACTGATAAAGTTATTTATTATAAAGTGTTCAAATACCTCAAGTAATACCTCAAGTGTTCTCTTCCTCAAGTAATGACCACATTTTTAAGGTCTTTGATCTTTGTAAAAGGATTAAATGAAAACTGAGTTTGTTTGTTTGATTGGTTGGTTGGTTTCAGGCATAATTTTCTATAGGCAAGTAAAGAATATTCAGTTAATTTTGGCACTGCCTTAATCGAATATTCCATTTGGTTTAATGATTCATAATATAAAATGATTAACTCTTGATGTCCTGATGTAAATTTATGTTTTTCATCCAGTGGTTTACTCAGTTTTTTTTTAATGCGGTTTAGTAATATTTCCTTTGAGCTTAAAAAGAGAACTCAGAAAAACATATAAAAAGATCTGCTCTTCCTGTGTCATATTGTATCAGTGACTTACTGAATTACTTCCACTCTCATATCCTCACTTACTGAGCATTTGTGCTTGTCAAGCTGTACTGGCAACGTGTGAAAATGCAAGGAAAATAAGATAATGGCCAATGATCTTTGTAAATTCACATCCAAGAGGTTTCCTGGGCTTCTGACATGTTATTAATTAAACTATTGACAATTTGAAGAAAAACCAATATTTATCAATGTCTAGGCTCTATTTTGAGTTTCAAGTCTATGTTCTAGCATAACCAGATTTTTAAAATCTGTGTTCATTAATTTATTCAAATAACCGTGTATTGTGTATCATCAGCCATGCATTAGGAATAATTATGCACAAGAAATTCTTTTAGTTTGAAGGAATTAGAAAAGATAAAAAAGATTCTCTAGCATAGGAGTGGATAGTCTAGTAAAGAATACCATCATTCCATAGATCTTGTTAAATAGTATTTGGCATACACAGAGATAGATAAAATTGTCTTTAAATAAGTAACACCAAATTAACAGAAAACCATAATATGTGCTGCACTTGGACTCAGTGCTATGAATATAAAAAATAGTAACAATGACATCGATAGAAACATTGATGACGGGGCACCTGAGTGGCTCAGTGGGTTAAAGCCTCTGCCTTCAGCTCAGGTCATGATCTCAGGGTCCTGGGATCAAGGCCCGCATCGGGCTCCCTGCTCAGCGGGGAGCCTGCTTCCTCCTCTCTCTCTCTCTCTCTGCCTGTCTCTCTGCCTACTTGTGATCTCTCTCTCTGTGTCAAATAAATAAATCTTTAAAAAAAAAAGAAACATTGATGACAATAATGACTACTGGAAATTATTAAATGCTTATACTCTGCTAGATAAGTTAATCACTTTATATGCATCATCTATTTTAAATCGTTTTCTTTTAATATGTTTGGAGTCACTTTGATAGTAAATTGTTGATTATTTTTGCAGCTATATTCATAAGGCATATGATGTGTCCTTTTTCTTTTCTTGTGTTGTCTTTGGCTTTGGTGTCAGAATACATCTGGCCTCTGGATGAGGTAAGTTGTGCTGCCTCCTCTTCTACTTTTTGGGATGAGTTTGAGAAGGATTCCTACTAATCTTTTAAGTGTTTGAAAGAATTCAACAATGAACTCATCAATCATGGACTTTTCTTTGCCGGGATATTTTTTATATTTTTTATTACTGATTCAATGTCTATATTTGTTATGGGTCTGTTCAGATTTTTTATTTCTTCTTTATTTAGTATTTTTTTAAATATTTTATTTATTTATTTGAGAGAGAGAGCACAAGCAGAGGGAATGGCAGGCAGAGCAGGCAGACCAAGCAGCCTGATGTGGGACTTGATCCCAGGACCCTAGGATCATGACCCAAGCCAAAGGCAGCCACTTAACCTTCTGAGCCACCCAGGCATCCCTTGAGTCAGTTTTGGTAATTTGAGGATTTTAAGGAATTTGTGAATTCCATCTAGGTTATTTCATTTGTTGAGGTACAATTTTCTATAGAATTCTTTTATAACACTTTTTATTTCTCTAGGTCAGTACTAGGTTAGGAGAGTAAATGTTAGAAAAGAGGAATTATCTAAGACAGGTCATTCATCAGCCCTGTTATGATGAGTGAATCAGATCTTACATGGAAATCTGAAAGCTATGCACATGCAGGTGCAGAAGTAGGACTGAGATACAGGGCTAGGGGAAAGTCCATGGAAAATTGTTGGCTTTTTTGGCCTTATCTCTGTAAATTTGCAGTGAAACTTACTATGGTGGACTTGAATTTGCTATTGGCTGTCCTGGCTAGCAGTTGAGAAGGAGATACAAATATCAAGCTTAGGAACAGCTAGAACAAAATGGCAGCACTCTCAACACTCAACCAATGGCAATCTTCAGAACTTAGTAGACATTGTTTCACTTTCACCTTCCTAGTATTGTGCAACTTTACTTCAGTTCTAAAAATTGGAATCATATGGGATAAAGAAGATTCTGGAAACCAAATTGATGATAAGACAATCAACCCCATATGTTAATCCCAAGCTAAAGCTTTATTGGGAGATACCACTGTCGTACCAATTCTTCCTATAAGAATTAGCTGCTGTACCAAAGTAAAAAAATCCTTTATATGATAAGCTGGACAAAAAACAAACATTAATGGAAGTGGAACTGAAAGACAGAAAGATTCCTTGATCATATACTTTAGTAGCTGCACCAATGTGCATCCTGGACATTGTTTATAAAAGAAAAAGAAAGCCATATGTGGAAGTGTAATTTGATTGTCTAATATATGGAGCCAAAGACATCCCTAATGGATAGAAAATTTGGTACTGGAAGTGTAGCACCAAAAAGAACTGGCAACTTCACCAGAGATTCACGTCCAAGCTCCAAGATCATGACACCTCTATAAAAGAATATGTGAGTTAAGTATTTCCTGAGACCTATCTAAGTCTTAGTGTGACAGCTCCTGGAAGAAAATCTAGATACAACAAGACATCATAGCATAAGTGGAAATAAAAATCAGGTCTACAAATCAGGGTAGAAAAGATGGATTTGTTTTTTATGGCAAGCAACATTGAGACCCATAAACCCAGTGGTTAACCCTGTCTTCTACGATCTTTGATAGTGACTAATATTGAAGATTTTGTTAATATAAGGAATAAATGATATAAGAGATTGGCAATTGTCTGTAAAGATATATCAAAAGAAAAACAGGAACGTGACCTGTACAAATCTAATTAATTAAGAAGCTTGTATACCTCATCAGCCTCAAAGCTGTAAATTGGAGTGTTGATTTGAGAAAGTGTGGGTGTCAAAGATTACTGGTGGAATGGAGTCTGCAGTCCCAAACATGTCTCCAGAAGTACTAGCCCTAAGTTGAGGATTAGAGATGAAAATAATCAGGTTAGCTCCATTGTTTCAATATAGAATAATGGTCTGTGAATGAAAGAATTGCTGCCAACTGAAGATGTCATGTTTCTCTCTATGAATCAGAGGGAGAGACAATGGACAAAAACAGGATAGAAGGTAATATTAATATGCAGTACTGATATGTAACTCAATTCTTAAATGAAAACAAGGAGAAGTATTTAAATGAACATAATAGAAATGTGTATATTAAATTTTTTGTGTCTATCCAAATCATTATCAATCAAATGATCTATTTTAGTTTTTTATTAAATCTTCTAGTTCTTAATTGTTAATTCCTCAAGTAGAACCTCTTCACAACTCAAGCATAACTTGATGATATGGTGGCATGTGCCCAGACTTGGTAAAACAAATGCACAAAGGAAAAAAGAGACAAGCAAACACACACACACACAAAACAGACTCTTAAATACAGAGAACCAACTGGTGGTTACCACCGAGGAAGTGGGTGGGGAGATGATGGGTGAAATTGTTAAAGGGGATTAAGAGTACACTTATTCAGATGAGCACTGAGTAATGCATAGAATTGCTGAATCATTATATTGTATACCTGAAACTAATAAAACACTGTATGTTGATTATACTTGAATAAAAATAAATAAATAATACTTGTTATGGAAAGCTTGTTCCCATGCTGTTTTTTGGGGTGGGGGTGGATCTCAGTGTTTTATGAAACTTCCTGGTAAGGGAATCTGAGGACTGGAGGGATTTTAAGCAGGAATGTAGCTCTGCTATAACGAGCTCCACTTTGATCTGTTTTTAATATCGAGATTTCATGTAAGATTTTGTTTAAAATTGGGGTTAGTAAGAGATGTGTAATATACATTTGGATTTGATCTTTATAGTTAAGAGTGTTCAATCCCCATGTTTCCTTTTTATTTCTCATAGCTGTTTGAAGAGGTGTTTTTATCTCTGCATTACAGAAAAATAAAATGAAGCTTTGAGTTTCCAGTGGTATGACTAACACCTGGATCTTCTAACACTAAGACTAGAGCTTTTGATCCTTTAAATCTCACAACGGGGTTATAAGACAGAAAAGGCAGTTCTAGTATCTAACAAGAAACCTCAGACTCAGGGATGTGGTGCAAATTGAGTGAGGTGAGCGTTCAAATACAGAACTTTTACGACGGGACCGGTTCTGTCTCCTTTTTGGCATTCTGGGAGCCAAATTAATTAAGATCATTCTCTGTTATAATGTGTTGTGTATGCTAAGAGGATTAACTAACTTTCTAACTTAAACATTTTGCCTCTAATATTATAATCTGAGCATCAATATTTTATTTATTTGGACTTTAATTTATTTTTATTTATTATGTTCTTGGATTTGCAAGTAAATACATTTCCCTCTAAGTACTATTGAATTTTATTTTTTTCCTGGGTTTTAAACTTTTTGAGAAGTGTTTTATGAAATATTTTCAAATTTATTTTTCCCTTTGCTTAATTTTGATTTTTAAAAAGATTTATTTATTTATTTTTGAGAGAGAGAGAGAGAGAGGGAGGGCAGCCAAGCGGGGTAGGGCAGAGGAAGAGAGAGAATCTCAGGCGCACTCTTCTCCTGAGTGAAGAGCGTGACTTCGGGCTCTCTTCCAGAGCTCGGAAATCATGACTGAGCCATAATGAAGAGTTGATGGCCCAACTGACCGAGCCACCCAGGCACCTCTTGAATGCTGATCTTTTAATCAGTTATATTTTTGACAGAAAAATGTTTCAAACATAATCTAAGAACTCTAATATTTTTTTAAAGATTTTATTTATTTATTGGACAGAGAGAGAACAGTGAGAGGGGAACACAAGCAGGGGGAGTGTGAGAGGGAGAAGCAGGCTTCTCACAGAGCAGGAAGCCCAATGCAGGGCTCGATCCCAGAACCCTGGGATCATGACCTGAGCCAAAGGCAGATGCTTAACGACTGAGCCACCCAGGCGCCCCAGCGCTCTAATATTTTATATTATTGAGTCTTTGAATGGTTGACTTATGTGCATACTAATGAAAAACTTATTATAGTTAGGGGAGAAAATGGATTTCTAGATATCAAGTCCATGTGTTTATCTTTGTATGTGTGGATGAATCTGTGCGTGCCTGTAGAATAAGATTTATTGTACTTTATGTTAAATTTTAAGTTATAGGATAAAGTTATTATTTCTACATTATTTTCAGACCTGACACCAGGTTATTCTTTCCATTGTCAAATGCAAATTTTAAAGAACAAAATTATCAAACTCTCTCACACCAGGGTATAGCTTAAACTAGTTATTTAGGAAAAAATGTAAATTTTCATCCTATTCCAACACAGAGAGTATAAGCATTTGTAATTTTTATTCTGCATGTAGCTTTGTTCTATCTAGTTCGATCCCCTTTGTTTTTCCATTCCCGAGTTGCTGTGCCTGGTTTTCTAAATTTACATAGCATTTAAAGCTTGCTCCTTAAATTCCCAGAATTACTCTCATACCTGTAAGAAATTTTGATAATTTTGAGTGTGTGTTCTAGAAGAACACAAGTTCTTAGACTTTAAATGTAAAATATTAACTAAGTATTTTGTAAGTAAAAACATCTGGTGAATAATGGTAATAATAACATTAAACTTGTTTATTTAGGTCTTACAGTCTTACTGTTTTTCACGGGGAATCTCAATCTAATAACGCTTCATGGAACAAAGCTTGAGGAATTTTGATTTACTTTATGAAACTTTTTCCTGTTATATATGTACTTGGAAAGATGTGCTCAATGAACAGGAAACTGGAATGAACAATACAAGTTTTGAAATCCATTTTTAGTTCTCCATCATACTGTGAGAAAAATAGCTTTTCTTCACCAGAAATAGTTACTTNATGCGGGCCTCGATCCCAGGACGCTGAGATCATGACCTGAGCCGAAAGCAGAGGCTTTAACCCACAGAGCCACCCAGGCGCCCGGTCAGGACCCTTGTAAAGGATGATTCAGAAAAGTAGGACACTAACAGTCCTTGTTAATGCATACTAATTTCAAGCAATTATAATGCACTTCAGTTTTTTAATAAAGATTTAAGAAAACAAGGTAATAGTCAAATAATATCTTTTATAGCTTTCTGGGGAGGTCCCCCTGTCCTCCAGTTGACTTCATGTCCTTGGTATACTTTCACTACTTTATACATCTGACTTCTCACAATGTCTTTTAGTTCAACTAGCACACAAAACTGTATGTTCTTCTTGCATAGACACTATACCTGACACTCAGAACACAGCAGAATTTCTTCCAGGACTTTGTATCTTCATAACTGCTTTCATCCGTGGATCTCATAAAACCTGGAAAACNTTCTGGGGAGGTCCCCCTGTCCTCCAGTTGACTTCATGTCCTTGGTATACTTTCACTACTTTATACATCTGACTTCTCACAATGTCTTTTAGTTCAACTAGCACACAAAACTGTATGTTCTTCTTGCATAGACACTATACCTGACACTCAGAACACAGCAGAATTTCTTCCAGGACTTTGTATCTTCATAACTGCTTTCATCCGTGGATCTCATAAAACCTGGCAAACATGATCTCATTATTCCTCAGGATATTCCTGTGATGTTGGTGGGTAGCCAATATTTTGTAAAGTGCTTTATCCAGTTTACATAAAGTATTACTTTCTGTATTATGCAGCCTTTATGAGTGAGTAATGTGACCAAGGACACAGAAAATACAATGCAGACCTAGGAAAAGAACTTGTGCTAACAAGAAAGACCCAACACCTCATCTCTTTAGATGTTGCTTCTCTTCTGTGTTGTAACAGCCTATTGCTCAATTCTGACATATCATTTTTACCATTATTTATTTATTTATTTATTTTTATTGCTACAATCTTTATGAGGATTAGGTTATTCTGCAGTTATTTACCCTCTGGTTTCCAGAGATGAACAGTCAGCATAAAATACATAAGAATACAGGGTAGTTTATTATAGACTTACTAAAATAACTTAATCATTAAATAGTTTCATTTATTTTTGAACTANACCTATTGCTCAATTCTGACATATCATTTTTACCATTATTTATTTATTTATTTATTTTTATTGCTACAATCTTTATGAGGATTAGGTTATTCTGCAGTTATTTACCCTCTGGTTTCCAGAGATGAACAGTCAGCATAAAATACATAAGAATACAGGGTAGTTTATTATAGACTTACTAAAATAACTTAATCATTAAATAGTTTCATTTATTTTTGAACTACACATCAGGATTCAGTGAGTTCATTAATACATTTTATCATGAGGAAAGAAAAATCTTTAGTTTCAGGATAATGGTTCTTCTGGATTAGGAAGGGTAATACAATACAGAGGGGCTGTACAGAGGCATTAGTGACTTTATAATGTTTATTGCTTGAATTAGGTGAGGCATAAGATATACTTTATGTTATTATTTATAGCTTTTTGTATATCTACTCTTTCACAATAATTAGAGAGGAAGAAAAAAAGTGTGCTCCAATCAATGAGCTAGATCATGTAGGAAAAGAAATCCGTGATGGTGATGGGGTGCTTGAATAGTTGGAATAATTTTTAGACACTTGTGTCGAATGGTCTGTTATGTAGAGAGGAAGTATTGAATAGCATGTGGAGATTTGAAGCCCATAGAGAAAACGAGATGGATTCTTGATTTGGAAGTTATTGAGGTATCGATCTTTGGTAAGGTGGGGGAGTAGATAAACTTTCCTTGAGAGTTCAGCTTGTAGATGAGTGAGAGGAAGGAAGGACCTAAGACTTTGTGGTGAGATAAAGCAACTTTAATGAGAGAGGCAGAGGAAAAGGAGTCAAGTAATAAAAGTGATATAATGGGTTTTTAGCTCAGAGTGAGACAATGTGCCCCATGTCCTGACCCTGTTCCTCTTTTAGGGGCATCAGAGTTCTCTGTAGCTTTGAAGTCTCCAGGATATTGTTGGCAGACATTCTTCAACTATTCTTTAAAGAAGTTTGGCTGTGAAGGAAGGAGAGAGATAGAGACCAGAGATAGGGTAATCACTGGAGGGGGTCTGAATGTGCTTCTTTTTTTTTCTTTTTCTTTTTCTTTTCCTTTTTTTTGGAAACAGATTGCAGAAACGTGTACATGTGTAAGTAACCAGTCAAGAAAAATAGGAAAAAACTGATGATGCGAGAATGCAGTAGCCAGGCTATTACTTTGTTAGGCAGCAACGTGTAATAGAACCAAATAGAAATCCCTTAGAAATAAGAGAGGCAAAATCATTTAGAAGAGGTTGATCGCCATAGTTAAAAATATAGTAATAAGTATAGCTAATAATTTCATACTTAATGTACAACAGACACTCTTCTGCCCACATGACAGTGTTAAGTCATTTATATCTCACAAATCTATGACATAGTACTATTATGATCCTCCCAATCAACATGTAAGAAAGTGAGACACAGAAAGGGTAAGTAACCTAGATGAGATTTGAATCTTGGCCATCTGCTTTTAAATCCTGATTTATTAAGACCTTGCTATGCTGTTGCTTTAGGGTTAGGTCTTTGAGACAAAAGAAAGAAAGCATGAGTGAATGAAACTTGGAGCCCAAGATGACAAAGAGAATTTAGGCTCTCCCTGAAGTGGTGACGATAATGAATATAATGTGCTTATTAATGAAAATGTGTTTATTAATCTAATAAAACCACACATGATTTTCTGGGTTACTCCTTTTGAAGATATTTTCTAGCAAAGCTAATATATAGGGTAAGATATGCTTCCAATGAAATTAGTTATAGGAAAATTCATTCACTGATATCAACATACACACACATGCAGTAACCTTACAGGTAATCAAACGAAGCAAATGTCTAGACTTTTCTATTACAGTGCTCCCTAGCATACTTCTGAAATGCAACATGTTTAAATAATTTTCATAAACAAAGTCCTAGTATTAGGCAATATTTACAAGGAATTGAAATATCTTTTCATATGTGTGTAACATTCACTATCAAGGATTAACAGATGTGAGTTTGTAGGGAAGGACATTTTCAAATTAGAATAAAAGTAAAGAGGAAAAATAAGTGTTTTTCCTGATTACGATACTAACAGCCTTTCCTGAGCTGAAGATAGAGAACACACGAGAGCCATAGGTACAGACAGATGGTGATAAAGACCGAGCAGAAGCACAGAAAGCTCAGAAATCCTAGGAGCTTGGATCTACCAATTAAAATAGTTAAGCATGTTATATGACACTTATAGTAACTTGTGTGAAATAATATTCTATTTACATATTTTATTTACCACTGGTCCAAATAGTTGTTCAGATTAAAATAATGGCTGGACCATGTTATTTTTGGCATTTATCCCATGCCCTAAAATGACAAAAGGGTAATTTTTCTTTCCCTTTCCTTCAGAGTTATGCCAAACCATATATATATATATGAATTTCATATCTAACTGAAGACAATTTTAGTAAACATTGAGTAATATAAAACTAGTGGGTTTTTTTTTTTTTTATACAGAGAACACTAGCTATCAGACTCCTTTGGACAACTGCATGATGAACATTGTTTTTACAAGAAACTTTCTTTCTATACTACTGAATGTTTCATTTTTTTTTAATTTTATTTATTTATTTGACAGAGAGAGATCACAAGTAGGCAGAGAGGCAGGCAGAGAGAGAGGGAGGAAGCAGGCTCCCTGCTGAGCAGAGAGCCCATGCGGGCCTGGATCCCAGGACCCTGAGATCATGACCTGAGCCGAAGGCAGAGGCTTTAACCCTCTGAGCCACCCAGGTGCCCTGAATGTTTCATTTTTAAAACAGTATTTCCTTCATGGGTTTACTGCTTGTCAAAATATTTGTTTGAATGATGTAGACACCAGTGATGTGTTCCTTGATTTGATGTGGTAAGAATTAATAATTTTATGGTAAAAGGTAAGCATTTTGACATTTTTGTTCTTATTTTATATTTTTATTAAGCTTTTTATTAAAGGCATGCTGTTACTTGTAAACTATAAACTTGGCAAATAGGGCATCTAGCATCTTCTCTGGCAGTAAAAGCAAATCATTATTTTATTTTAATTCATTATCAGCTGTAAAAGGAAAAGAAGTCACAAGTCGATATTAAATTAAACATAAAAGCAGAGACCCAAGGGCTAGTAAGTGACAAGAGATGCTACTTTTTAATGTTATATTTGGAATGAATAGATAAAAATTATAGTCAGGCAGGCATGTTAGTTTGAACTTGAGACAAATTAAATGTTTTTTTTTCAAGTAAACAAATCATAACTCTCGGTTTGCAAAATTATGGTAGATATTTTATGTTTCATAATATCATAGCTACTGACTAAAATCCAGTAAAATTTTATTTGTAGAGGACCTTGAGACCACTTGCATTTTTTCCAATAAACCTTAATAAAAAGAAATTTCTGTTATTTATGTTTACACACATAAAGAATTTAAGAGCAATGTTCAGACATCTGGTGAAGTAAAAACAGTTTCATAACCAAGGTGAACTAGGGTGAATGCTCCCATTAATGAGGTTAGAATTTGTTATCTTAAAGATTAGTATTCACTAAAAAAAAATAATTTGTTCAATTAGATGTCTGCGCCCAGAGAACTATCATATAGTAAGAAGAGAAATAAATTTATGTCCAATTGGCTCAGTTTATTTAGGTCTATCTCTACTATCATTTGGCTTTAGTCAAGTCACTGTCTAATTACAGTTTTCTTATTAATAAAATATGATTTTGTGACAATTCAATAAATTATGGGAAAAATTTAAAAATATGTCTATATGCAATTATAAATGTTTAATGTATATAATGACTTTTTAAGTTAATAATAAATATGTTAGAAATAAAATCATAAGTTTTATAGTAAAATTGGACTTTTATAAAAAGAATATATTTCTACTGTTTCTGAGTCTGGAGGATAATGAAGGTAGCTCGAATCTCTACCCTTTCCTCTTCTGAGGGAAAGAGATAGAGGTAGAGGTAGAGAGAGAAGGAGACTAAGAGAGAGTGCGTGCAATCCAGGAGACACACACACACCTACCTTTTAAAAATATCTAGAGGCAGGGGTGCCTGGGTGGCTCAGCTGGTTAAGCATCTGACTCTTGATTTTGTCTCAGGTCATATTTCAGGATCGTCGGATTGACCCCCATGTCAGACTCTGCTCTGGGTGTGGAGTCTGCTTGAGATTCTCTCTCTCCCCCTCTCTCTGCCTCTCTCCAGCTGCTCATTCTCTCTCTTCAAATAAATTAACAAATCTTTAAAAAAAATAGCTAGAGGCAGAGGTTATTGCAAACACCAAACTCCAACAGAACTCTTCCCAAGATGCCCACTGTCAGGGGAGAGGGGATTTAGGAGAATAGGAGAAAAGAAAAGAGGAAGATGGAGAACTTAGATGAAACAAAGGCAAAATCACAACTAGAAAGCTCAGCCCAACATTTAGTGTTCAACAGACCATCTGAGAATTGGTATTCCACAACACCCATTATAAGGTAGGAGCTTGAAGCTATATGGGACAAAGGTGGGAACTTCCGAGAAGCACTGCATGGGAAAGGTCAGACACGTAGATAAGTGGTAGTACTCCATGTGTAAGTGACGGTGAAGGTAACGAAGAAGGTAAAAGGGGAAAATTAAATTTCTTGCAGGAAGGAAAGAAACAACATATGCTCACTAAACAACAAAATTATACTTTACTGACAGAAGAATGTGTATTTGAACTTAAACCAGTGTTAACCAACATCTAGAAAGAGAAAAAACAATCAACTCAAATCATACAAATCTAATTTTAAAAATTCAAATAAAAACATTTCAGCTGATGAGACCACCCCATGAAGAAAATAACCAAGGATCAAAAGAAAACTGAGTGTCACACGACACTCAAAAGTGAATTAAAAATCCTCAAACAAGCATTTGGAGATATTATAAAAAGATCAGCAATTTAGGATTTTAATGGAAATGGACAAAATATAATCAAGAGGAATTACAATTACATTCAATTAAAAAGTAGACATGTTCAGTAATCAAGACAGTGCGGTATTGTTGAACGAACAGATGATAGATTAATAGAACAGAGAGGTTAAAAATAGACCCACATAAATATAGTCAATTGATCTTTGATAAAGGAGCAAAGGCAATGCAAAATGAAGCAAAGATTATCTTTTTAAGAAATGGTGCTGGATGGGCGCCTGGGTGGCTCAGTGGGTTAAAGCTTCTGCCTTCGGCTCAGGTCATGATCTCAGGGTCCTGGGATTGAGCCCCACATCCTGCTCTCTGCTCAGCAGGGAGCCTGCTTCCTCCTCTCTCTGTCTGCCTCTCTGCCTACTTGTGATCTCACTCTGACAAATAAATAAATAAATCTTTTTTAAAAAAAGCCTGCTTAAAAAAAAAAAGAAAGAAATGGTGCTGGAACAATTAGGCATCCAAATGCAAAAAGAAAATCTAGACACAGATGTTATCTTTAACAAAAACTAACACAAAATGGGTCACAGACCTAAATGTAAAATGCAAAGCCATAATATTTCTTAGAGACATCATAGGAGGAAATCTAGATGACCTAGGGTGTGGTGATTACTTTTTAGATATAACATCAAAGGCAGGATAAGTGAAGGAAGGAATTGGTAAGGTGGAATTCATTAAAATTAAGGACCTCTGTTCTGTGAAAGACCATGTCAAGAGAATGAGAAGAGAAGCCACTGACTGGGAGACATTATTTCCAAAGAACAGCTCTGATGAAGGACTGTTATTCATAGTGTACAAAGAACTCTTAAAACTCAACATTAAGAAAACATACAATCCAATTTAAAAATGGGCCAAAGACCATAACAGAAACTTCACCAAAGAAGAAATACAAATGACAAATAAGCACATGAAGAGATGCTTTACGTGATATGTCATCAGGGAAATGCAAATTGAAATAACAATGAGATACCGCTAGCTACCTACTGGAATGGCCAAAATCTGGAAACTTAACAATATCAAATGTTGATGAGGATGTGGAGCAAGAGGAACTTGCATTCATTACTGATGGAAATGCAAATGGGTTCAGCCACTTTGGAAGACAGTTTTGTAGTTTTTTTTACAAAATAAACATATTCTTACCATATCAGTCAAGTTCCTTGGCATTTTCTCAAAAGAATTGAAAATATGACCACACAGAAAGCTGTACATGAATGTTTATAGCAGCTTCATTTATAATTGCCAAAACTTGGAAGCAACCAAGAAGTCTTTCAGTAGGTGAATAGATAAATAAACTGTACTACATCCAAATAATGGATTACTATTCTACACTAAAAAGAAGTGAGTTTTCAAGCCATGAAAAGACTTGAAGGAAACTTAAATACATATTACTAAGTGAAAGAAGCCACTCTGAAAAGACTAAAATACTGCATATTGTACAATTCCAATTATATGACATTCTGGAAAAGGCAAAACTATGGAGAAAGTAAAAAGATTAGTGGTGGGGCCGAATGGGCAATGGAGAGTGGGAACTACAGGCTTCCAGTTTGGAATGAACAAGTCAGGGGAAAATATAGTCAATGATATTGTAATAACAATGGATCAGGATAGAAGGTACCTGCCTACACTTGTGGTGAGCACAGCATAATGTATAAACTTGTCCAATCACTATGCTGTACACCTAAAATTAATGTAACATTGCGTGTTAACTGTACTCAAAAAAAAATACATCAGTGATTGGGGCAGGGGGAAGGGATTTTTAGGGCAGTGAAAATACTCTATCTGATACTCTAATGATAGATACATGGCATTTATGCATTTGTCCAAGCTGACTTAATGTGCAATACCAAGAGTGAACTGTAATGCAAAGTATGGTCTTTCGATGATTATAATGTGTCAGTGTAGGCTCCTCAATTTTAACAAATGTACCATTCTAGTGAGAAATATTCCTAATGGAGGAGGTTATGTATGTGTGGGGTAGGGAGTATGTGAGAACTCTTGGTGACTTCCCCTGAATTTTGTTGTGAACCTAGAACTGTTAAAAATAATCCTAAAATATTATATATATTTAAATTGTACAATTTGGTGATGTGATATAGATATACCTTCTGAAATAGTCACCACAGCCAAGCTAATTAACACAGCTCTCACCTCAGATAGTTATCATCTTCCCTTCCTTCTCCTCTCCTCTCCTCCTCTGCCCTCCCCTCCCCTCTGCTCTCCTTCCCTTCCCTTCCCTTCCCTTTGCTTTCAGTTGTATGGGATGAGAACACTTACGATCTACCTTCCCAGCAAATTTCAGATATACAATGAAGTAGTATTAACTGAGGTCACATTAGATCGCATATTAGATCTCTGGAACTTATTTATCTTACATAACAGAAATTTTGTTTCCATTGATCCCTATATCCTCATTTCTTCCTCCTCCTAGCCAGTGGAAACCATTATTATACTCTCTGCTTCTGTACAGGTGAGATTATGCAGTATTTGTCCTCCTGCCTCTGACATTTCACTTAGCACCATGTTCTCCAGGTTCATCCACATTGTTACACGTGGCATGATTTCCTTATTTTTAAGGCTGAATACATTCCATTGTATGTATATGGGACATTTTCTTTATCCATTCATGTGTTGATGGATATTTAGATTGTTCCCATACCTTGACTATTGTGAATAATGCTGAAATTAACATGGGAGTGCAGATAGCTCTTCAAGACCCTGCTTTCATTTCCTTTGGTTATAGTCCCATAAGTGGATTGCTGGATCATAAAGAAGTTCTATTTTTAAGTTTTTGAGGAACAGACATACTATTTTCCACAGTGGATTTGCTACAGTTTGTTTGTTTGTTTTCCCTAGAAATGTTTTTGTCTTCTTCTCCCTCCTCATCTACTGCTTTCTGGACTCCAAATACATGTATGTTAGACCATGAGATACTACTTATAAGTTGCCATAATTCGATTTTTTTGTTCAGGGTTTTTTTGTGTTTCTTTTCAGTTAGTTTCTACCAAAGTGCTCATTGATTGTTTTCCTACAGTGATTGGACTATTATTCCATGTGGCTAGGTTTCCCTTTTTGATTCTGTATTTTCATCTCTAGAAATTCTTTTAGGGTCATTTTATATTTCCATTTCCCTTAAATAGTGGCACATTTTTGTAAGAGCTGTTATTTCTGTTGTGTGTGTGTGGGTGTGTGTGTGGGTGTGGGTGTGTGTGGGTGGGTGTTTGTATGTTAACTAATTTTTCTCCTGAGAATTCATTACATTTCTTGCTTCTTTGATCTTGGATATTTTGAATTTTATGTTTTTGTGTGCCTGGATTTTGTTATCTTTCTTGAAAGAGAACTGGAGCTTGCATTGGCAGGCAGTTAAGTTATTTTGGTTTAATTTTGTCCTTTGGAGGCTGGCTTTTAAGCTATATGATGTTAGGTGTACAGTAACCTTGACTGTAAGAGGAGTTAGCCTAAACACTAAGGTTAGACCATTGGTCTCTATGGTCTCTAAGAGTGCCCCAAGTGATCTTTGAAAACTATACCCTCTGGTTGATTGAAATTCAAACAGTTTCCAGAACTATGGTTGCTATGGAAATCATTGAGTTCCCAGTTCTCTGATGGCTCCTGCTCGGACTTGTGGTTTCACCCTATGCATATACCTCTGTGTATTGAGCAAAGACTTAACAGGACTCCTGGGACTTTCCTTATTGCATACGCCCTCTTCCGCATACCCTGCCACACAATTCCCATCTGTCTCAGTTACTTGATTAATTAAAACTATTGTGCCTTATTTGGTTTTCCCCCTCCTGCTTACACAGCCCAGAAATTGAATCCAAAGAGAAAGCTTGAGAAATTGAATGGTTCATCTTATTTGCTTCCTTTGTTTTTGCTTGTTTGTCTGTTTGTTTTTACTATAGGGGATCTCTACTCCCTGCTACCCTATCATGTCCAGGAGCAAAATTCCATTTATCTATCTATGCATCTATTATGCATCTATCTATCTACCTGATATTTATCAATTTTATACACAACTATTTCACTTAAATGCTTATCAGAGCTCATTAAATATTCTCTATCTCTTTCTCTTTTTTCCCTTCTATTAGGTAAACTGAAGAAATATAGGTCCCCAGTATAATCATTTGATCTTTTCCTCATTTAGCTTTTTTCTTTATTTGCTACTTAATTTATTTCTTCGTAAAAATGTTTTTAGCTTTGTTTGTGTGCTTTTTAAAAACTAGTTTCTCTCTGTTATAGGTTTCCCTCCAATTTCTAGATTTAGCAGTCTGTATGCTGACTTATTGTTAGTAAGGTGTTTATGATATAATATGCTTATAAGATTTCTACTAGTAAAGCTTTTTTGTAAGAGAGATTTGAGGATATAATTGAGTCTGTGGTTCACATTAACAATCACTATGTTGGTGTAGTCAAGCTTGAAAGACTTTGACATTTAACATTATTTTGATAAGAAAGTCATTTTTTCTGATGCTTATGCAGATGAAATAAAAATTACCATATTCTTATAGTTTGCCCACCAATGCATGATAGTTAAATTATATTAAGGAAAGATAAAAATAAGTTAAGAAGGTTTTTTTTTCCTTCAGTAAAACATTTGATTGCATGATTTGATTGATAAAGTGAGAATAAATTGCTTTCTTTTGTATTCTTCAGAAATTGGTAATCATTGGATGATTAGCTGACAACTTTACATTTGAAATGTGCTGATTAGCTTGTTTTACCTTAATAACCCTATGATAGTGACCACCTTATCTTGCCCTTTAATTTTAAAATTAATGAAGTAATCTTTTATCGTAGTCTTTTCCACTGTTCTGCCCAATTACTTTAGTGCTGAATGGTACTTTGCATTTTTGCTGGTCCATTAGCCCCATATCATGCTCTTTCTCAACTTCCATATTCAAATATAGGATAATTAAATGCCGTCTTTAGCATCTCATAACCTTGATACATAAATTCTCTTTTCTCAGTGGTTCAAATTAATGGATAAATGACAACCTACTCGAAACTGTAATGAGACATTACTATTTATAAAATGTTAATGTACATTAAATGCTAAATAAGAATCAATAGTATATGGCTATTATCCATATAACCGAAGGATATGGGATATGAAGTGAATATTAAACTTTTAAATTAGCACATATACCTATACATATGTATATACTTAAGATAAATGCTTTATAAACTAAAACTTTGTTAATTTTCCTTTGTTCTCCAAACTCTGTGATTATATATATATATATATATCTCACTTAGGGCACATGGCAAGGGGAACCTTATTAATGTTGGAAGAGTGGGTCAGTATAAGTGTTTCTAAAGAAGTAGAATATGAATTATATTTTGAATTATGAATAGCATTTAATCAAGGCAAAAATATTTAAAGAAGGAAAAAAATAATACTTGTAGAGGTCTTGAGAGGAGACATACATTTAAGAACACAAAAGAAAGCCAGTGTAGCTTGAATAGAGATTATGCAAGATGATGTTGGAGAAGACTGCTGGGGGGAGGTTTATAAACACAGAATGACAAAAATAAAGGGAATATGAAATTTTGTGTATGTATTTAATCATTCATTTAACACCCATAGGGCAGTTACTACGCTCTGTATCGTGGCAGTAAAAAATAAATAAGGCATGGCCCATTACTTCAAAGAAATCACAAAACTAGTTCACGAAAAGGCACACACAGCATGGATATGAGCAAAGAAAGCCAGTCTAGTGGACAATATTACATCAGCCACATTAGTAGACATATATATGTGTGTATATATATATATATATATATTTTTTTTTTTTTTACCATTTCCAATGTAAGTATATTCAGAGATACAACTTCTATAATGGTGGAGTGAAGGTCTCTCAAAATCTGCTCCTTATAAAAATAATGAGACTTGTATGTATGTTAAATTCAACCTTTTCTGGATTCTTAAAATTAATGGAAATCTTGAGGAAACCCAATGATTATTTATTTAAAAAAGAAGAAAAAGCAGAATCTCTTTAAGAACAAGTCTTGTGGGTGCCTGGGTGGCTCAGTGGGTTAAAGCCTCTGCCTTCGGCTCAGGTCATGATCTCAGGGTCCTGGGATCGAGGCCTGCATCGGGCTCTCTGCTCAGCAGGGAGCCTGCTTTCCCCTCTCTCTCTGCCTGTCTGTCTGCCTACTTGTAATCTCTCTCTGTCAAAATAAATAAATAAAATCTTAAAAAAAAAAAAAAAGAACAAGTCTTGTCTTTTACCTTGCCTTGATCATATCCCCCGTCACCCAGCTCTGTGGTAGCCTTGAAAGCTAACACTCTCATAACCACAGGAACTAGGAAAACCAGGAACCTGGTAGCCATTGGAGGAGGCAGGACAGATATATTTGGAGTTCACCAAAAGCATCATCCCAGACAATTGTCACTCCTTGACTTATCTGAAAATTCCCTGGAAAATCTCAGTTTTCCAGGTTTGTTTCTATTTAACCTTACTGAGAGCCTACCTACAGAGGATTTGTAAAAAATAATCAGCAACGATTGTTTAAAATCACAGCTGCCTGAGGTGGGATTATCAACTGCAGTTAACAAAGGCTAAGAGAAAAAAATATTGAGGAACGAAATGGTCATAGAGAGCTCTGAAAACTTTTACATATATCTGGAAACCTAGAAGGACATGCACATATCCAGGAAAGATCTAAAAAGACACCAAACTCTTGCCTCTGGCTGATTTTGAGATTCTGTCTGAGCAGAAGGCAACTTGTAGACTCCCTACTAGAATGTTAAAAGTTTAAATGAACACACACTCAGTACCCTTCAGCAAAGATTGGAGACTTATGAGTTCAAAGAATATAAGAATATCTCAATGAAATGATTAGATAACCATGATAATCGAGCATGGAATTCAGTGGCCACATATAACAGGGGATTTATAATTTGCAGAATTAGCTCAGGAAAGTCACTAACAAGCATACAAACAGCAGCAACAACAAATCCTGGTGGGTGGGAAGGACTCTGATTTCCAGAGCTGCCAGTATATATTATTTAAAACTTGAACATGGGTCAATTGAGATGGTCTTATTTAAGGGTCCAAATGAAGAAAAAAAAAGATATATAAATGGAGCCTTATAGACCTGCAGGACACTATCAATCATAAGAATGTATGCATGAAGGGACTTCTAGAAGAAGACAAAAAAGAAAAAAAAAAAGAAGAAAGAGAAGAAAGAGGAGAATAAGAAGAAAGGGGGTCAGGGGTAGGGAAACAGAAAATTTGAAGAAATAATGGCTAAAACTTTCTAGATTTGATTAAGAATATTAGTCCGCATATCTGTGAAGCTTAAAAAACTCCAAGAAGAAAAACTCAAAGAAATTTTCATCTAGATACATAGTCGAATTATCTAAAGTCAAAGACAGAAAAAGAATTTTGCAATCAAAAAGAAAGAAGCAACTTATGAAGTCTTTGCAACTTTTTCCATTTTCAATGAGAAATTTTAGATGTTCCTCTAAAAATATGTCAAGTGGTATAAAGTTCCTTGAAATTCTTATTAAAGTACTAGACACAAAGGACTTGAAAAGTAAAAATTTAGGATACAAGCAAGTCATGATTAATTTTGCTTGAATGGGAGAAGAAAACAACAATGTGAAGGATATTTTAAAATCATTATTAACTGAAAAGTAACATTAACATGGTAAAATATTCAAGTAAAAATAGTATATGAAGAAGTGTTTCCATCTTACCCCAGATCCAAGTACTGTTAATGCTTTCACTAGTATTTTACATATAAAAATGTAGATATGTACATTTTTTTCATAAAGGTAAGCATAATTTACTTTTTTTGTTTGGTTTTTATTTCAACATTATACTTAACTCTGCATTCCAGCTAGACTTGGAAGGGAGTAAGGAAAATATAGAACCCATAGAACTGCAGCCAGAGGACAAAGATTATAGGATATTTCCAGCAGATGGGGATGAAGGGGTGCTCTCCTGAGCTTCAGAAGGAATGGTCGGGTAGTTAAGATAAAATACAAGTCAAAGTTATTAGATTTGTCCATAGTCAGCAACTGTGATCTTCTGGCTGGTCTTGCTATTCTTGGACCCAAAGCCCTCCAGGCTTCCACAATACTCATACCCTCTTCCACCTTGCCAAAGACCAGATGCTTGTCATCCAATCACTCAGTCTTGGCAGCGCAGAGGAAAAACTGGGACTCATTTGTGTTGGGTCCAACACTTGCCATGGACAAGATGCCAGGACCCATATGCTTCGGGATGAAATTCTTATCATCAGATTTCTCTCTATTGATGAACTTTCTGCCAGTGCCATTATGGCTTGTGAAGAAGTCACCATTCTGTCACATAAATCCTGGAATAATCTGTGAAAGCAGGAAACTTTATAATTAATCCTTTCTCCCCAGTGTGCAGAGCACAAATGTTTTCTGCTGCCTTTAGAACTTTGTCTACAAATAGCTCGACGGAGATGCAGCTCAAGGGCTTGCCACCCATCATGATGTGGAAGAACATGGTGGGATTACCCATGGCTGGGCAGCAGTATCTACAAGCCATAATCTGCCTCTTACAGTATAATCTGCTTGTCTCCCATATCATCACCTACAGATGTTTCTGCTTCTACTTCTTTACGATTCCATAATATTTTATTGTAATATTCCAAACTACTTAGTTGATTTTCAGTATTTGACTAAGAAAATTAGATTTAAGATTAACCTTCAAGATAGTAGTTTTCTAGTTGGCCTTGATGTAAAAGGTATTGAAGAAAGAAGAAACAATCATGGGTGAGGTAGGAAAATGTGAAACAGTGTAGTGGGTTGCAAAGAATGAATGTAGTCTAGGATTGCTGCAGCTGACTGGTCAAGTGATAGACGTGGTAGCAAAGCATGAGGTCCCACTGGGAGGCAGCAGCTTCTTGTTAAATTGTATATGTTACTTTTCTATTAAAAACATACACACAAAAGAAAAAAAATAAAAATAAAATAAAAACATAAAAACATACACAATAGCCAACAAATGGAGCAAATGGGGTACTTATAATGTCTGAAATAATTTGTGCCAATCAAAAAGTAGTATCCTCTAGAAATGATGTAGATTGAGTGCACCTTTATACCAGTGTTGATGTATTTTAAGTAATCACAAATTAATGAACATGGTCCTCATTATGATATTACAACAAATTACTGCATAAACTATTTCGTAAAGTATTGAAATAAAATATTGTATATTGTATATTGAAATAAAGTATTGCATAAGTGTATAGGTAATGTTAAAACTATTTATCTTAGAAATAAGATGAGTATCATTAAGGGAAACCGAAATTTTATTGGCATTCTAGGGGCATGGAATTACTGAGTAAAATAGCAACCAAAATTTTATTAGAACAACAAATATATGTAAACCTCTAAGATCTAGAACTGTGTAATATACACCACTGAATGCTAGAAGTTGTGATTTTATATACATATAATCGAGCTATATTGAGCATGTTAAGAAATCACTTGAACTGCTCCCTCCCCTAAATGTTGGATAAAAACACAACAGTAAAAACATCTTCAGACAACATCATGTCAGGAACCTTATATTAAATCTTCATACTCTCGCAAACATCGTGTTAAAATATGTATTAAAGCAGCTTCTACAACCCTATCTGTATACTAATGTGGGATGGGAGAATTTCCTCTTTGCCTATAGGAGCTGAAATGATTGGCAGGATGCCTCTCCTTGCCTGTGTACCACACGCTAGTCCTTGTGGTTCTCAGGGGACCAGAGTTCATAAAATTTTAAACCACAGGAATATGAAAACTAAAAGCTTCATATGATAGATAAAGAAATAATTCTTAAAAAGATGAAGCTACTCACCTAAGGGTCATACAACAAGTTGACAAGTTGACATCAAAATTGAGATTCTAATCCAAGACTCTCATCAAAAATTGAGACCTTTGAAAAACTGTAATTCTGTACTTTTATTAAATGTTACATAGACTAACATGGATTTACCAATACAACTAAAATGTGGATAAACAACATACTTTCATATTTTAACAAAATTATGTTTAACAAGTGATTTACTTGTTTTGTCCCATTAATCTCTCTCTGCCTCCCTATTACTTATTCACTCAGAAGGACTCCAAGACTGAGTCAGTACCTGAAGAGTAAAGTATAACATCGGTATTTAATCTTGGGCAATGTACACTTCGAGCTGCATAGATGGTATCTCCTGCAAGCCATAAACAAATAAATAAAGAAAAAGCATAGAAGGAATCGTCCACCTGCTTTTCAGAATATGAGCATTTATCTATTGGAAAGGGAGGGCAGAAGTTAAATCAACTGTATATGTTATTAGGATTGTTCAAATAACAAAAAATTACTCTGTGAGTCAAAGCTCTAACTCTTGACTACTCTTCCCCCAGAGTGAATGAGAGGGACAGGGGAACGAGGAACATTACAAAATAAATAAGCAGTTCCTTTAGATTAATAAACTCAAAGGAAATGAGTGTAAACAGGGACCAACTGTCTAAAGCAATTAGGGATGAGGATTTCTGCATGTGTGACTGGAGGAACGTAGGTAAGGGACATGGTGATGGGTGAGAGGCAGTGCATATTGGTTCTCAAAATAATATTATTACAGGGGTGCTGCAGACACAGTAGCTACAAATAAGAAGCAAATGTTGGCAAGGATGTGGAGAAAGGGAAACACTCTTACACTATTGGTGAGAATATAAACTGGTACAGTCACTCTGGAGAAGAGTATGGAGGTTCCCCAGGATGTTAAAAATAAAGTCCCCCTATGACCCAGCAATTACACTACTAGGTATTTTCCCCAAAGATACAGATGTAGTGAAAAGAAGGGGCACATGCACCCCAATGTTCATAGTGGCAATGTCCACAGAGCCAAACTGTGAAAGGAGCTGAGCTATCCTCCAACAGATGAATGGATAAAGAAGATGTGGTTCATATATACAATGGAATATTACTCAGCCATCAAAAAGGACAAATACATACCTTTGCATGGACCTGGATGGAACTGGAGGGGATTATGCTAAGTGAAATAAGTCAATGATAGAAGGCCAATTATCAAATGGTTTCGCTCATATGTGGAACATAAGGAATAGCACAGAGGACCATAGGGGAAGGGAAGGAAAACTGAGTGGAAAGAAATCAGAGAGGGAGACAAACCATGAGAGATTTTGGACTCCGGGAAACAAACTGAAGGTTACAGAAGGGAGGGGAGGGTGGGGGGATGGGGGTACCCAGTGATGGGTATTAGGGAGGGCATGTGTTATAATAAGCACTGGCTGCTATATGCAACTAATGAATCGTTGAACACTACATCAAAACCTAATGATGTACTGTATGTTGGCTAATTGAACATAATAAATTAAAAGAAGAAGAAGAAGAAGAAGAAGCATGAGCAGGAGCTCCTGACCTGTAAGGGACGAAGAAGACCTATTGTCTACCAGTACCTCTAGTGTAGGTTTCCTCACACAACTGAAATCATCATGGATGGATAAGTGCATGTGTCTGGGTAAGAGGAGAGACTGGGAGGGATCTGTAGATTTTTCCGGTGATCATTATGTCACTGTGGAGACTGTATCTCTGAGACAATCAACTGATTTTGTCTGCGTACAAGTCCCAATAGACAAATTTATAATCTCTCATGTTTCATAATATCCTAGCATAACCACATTCTATAATGAAGAGAAAACCACACGCAAAATTTAATAAGAAAATTTAGCTTGAAATAATATGTAGTTTCTCAAGGCATGAGACAGACCTGCATTTCTTATTGACATAGGAAATTGTCATTTTATCGAAATCAGACGAGACAATATTTATTCCTGTGTAATCTATGTTTTATAAAGAATTTATATATTATTTAATGGCAACTCTCATAGAACACGTAAAAAACTGTTGTTATAGACAGGTATACTGTCATGGGCATTAACTACATATATAATTAATGTTTTATTTATTTTCCTGCATTTTATAAAATTTAACATACTTCCATTTATAAGTAGGGGTGATAGACAAGATTAATTTTTATGACTATAAGGAGTTGTCCATTTTCTCTAGGTTAACGAAGCCCAGGATCCCCTGATGCCTTGAAATATATATATATTATATACCTATATAATAATATATTATATACATACACACACACACACACACACACACACACACACACATATATATAAAATCGACAGATAAATGTATACAATGCTAAGAAAGTACGAAAATGGGTAAAAAGGAGGCAGGCCCTATAAATTCAGATAAGCATTAATATATTATCACAGGGAAAATTAATGGGAGGTTAACTGATTTTCCCTGAAGTCATATATCTATGGCCAAACCAAGAATTAGAGGATGAATTCTAAATCCTTGTACGACTCTCTTATGACTCCAGCATTTGCTTTTTCTGTCACCACCAGCATCACCTCCTTTTTCTAGGGGAAGGAACTTTCCAGGGCATGTTAGAAAGCCACATTACACAATCTGATATTTGGTTCTCTTTCCTCTGCACCTTCTTGTCTTCTGTTTGAATTCTAGGTCAAGACAGAATTGTTAAAGAGCTTATTTAACCCTAAATCAGTAGGAATCAATAATATGTTGCTGTGCCTTTTGAGGGCATTAAACACCCACAGCACATACTTGTTTTAGCCTTTTCTAGGAGACAGAAATCATAGTAAAATTGACAATTGCTATTTTTCCAGTTAAGTTAAATTCCAAAAACGTGATTTTTCCAAAGAAAAAAATTACATTCTTAATTTTCAGAAGCAAATGTGTTACAACTCAGATTTGAGGGGGCAAAATATGCAACAAAACTTGCATATGAACATTGTCATGAAATTACTTTGTGAAAAACAGTAAAGCAGATCAAACTTTTATAAATATTTAACCTTGGCCACTTGTTAGGAAAATGTCTTACAGCAAAATAGCTTATCCACACCAATTTTCTGATAATAAAGAGACTCTTCCTAATATATATGATTGAAAAAAAATTCTTCCATTTCCTTTCAACTTACATCAAAGTTGGGTAAGTAGTTGTAGTAGCAACTGGCATAAATAATGATAGGAAGGATTGACTCAAGAGTATAATCAATCCCTTGGGGGGAAATACTTTTCAGTCAGCATAAAGATCCTTTTCTTGGCCTATGGTTTCTGACTTTCACTTCAGAGTGCCATGAGGTCATCCTCATATTTTATTCCTTTACAACCCGGTGTGTGTCCTACAAAATGAGGTCCTCTCGTGGGGGGATTCCTTCAGCCATCCACTTTCCCACTATTAGTTCTGATGTGTCTCCATATAAGATAGAAATGCACTGGTCAGAAAACTTCCTTCTAACAAGCAGAATTAGAAATGAAAATTTTGAGAAAGTATTTCCCAGAGGATATGTTTTTGTATGAAGAGAATGCCAGCCAGAGATGAGTGTTACAGATGTTGTCGAATGTTTGAGATAAAAGTGTGAAACCCATTTTCCAAGGTAACAATTCTTCAAAAAAAAGCTAAAGAAAATGTCACATTTAGCCTATAAAATGAAGGCCCAAACAAAATTATGTTTACTGTTATAACTATCCATTAGCAGATAGCTTAATTAAAGAAGCATGCATGAAGATTCTTTGTAAGCAGATTTTCTCTGTGGTTATAGAGTGTTGGTTACATGAATAAGCTCTGAAATCAGACAGAGTGAAATTTGTGTTCCAGCCCAACCACCTGCTAGCTTTATGGCTTGATCAAATTAATAACCTCTTATTTGACCGAAGTTACTTTTGAACCCTTTCAAACATAAAATCGAGGGGTTACTAACGCAGAATTTTTGTTCAAAAGCCCCTGTGTCTTGACTGTCTGTCTTGGTTTATTTTTAGATGCTCCTACTAGAACATGATGCAAGAGGTGAGGAAGACAGAGAGAGGGATTGTGCTTCCTGAAATGGGATGTGAGAAATTAATAGCAGGTGCTCTGGCATATGAACAAACGGCCCCCGGAGGCCCAGTGTGAAGCAGCCTTTTGACAAAAAAGACTCACTTACGCGTTATTGAATTCCTCCTACAGAGTTAACAAATTTTCACTCCACAGGTTTTCTCTTGTTCATGTTGCTGTTATTTTCTTATCTATATTTTTTTCTTACGATAAAATTGAGAGAATTGAGCGTCCCCTCGGCCAGTAGTAGCTCCTGTAGTGAAGGGAAAAGCTTTTTGCAGCCCAAAATACCAAATTCTCTCTCACGATGACATTGTTTATTACTAGATAAAAGTTTGCTGATTATTGCTCCCTATCACAACACGGAGAACCACGGCTTATCCTTATCCTATCCCGTTATTACTCTAGGACCATACGAAGCACGTCCTTTTGAAACGGAAATATTGAGTATATGTTGACATCCTCCAGTCTTTTTGCAAGTGGTCGGCTGGCTTCATAACTCTTTGCATCTTAAAAGCATATATATCGGTTGTTACGTATAAAGGCAGCTATCATTAAACTTGATGAGGAATTGTTATGTAGCATAAATAACATGTTGAAACACATTATTAGCATTCCTGGGGAGGTTTCTCTATGGAGAAATTTAATTATATTTCCTCTAATGCCTTAACTGTGGCTGTTAGTGGTGTTGCCAGAATCCCGGAGAAAAATAAACATAATGTTTCAATTACTATCATTAATGTTTTAATATTGGTAAAGGTCGCAATGCACTTCTATATGCCACCAGTTGAAATGTTGCTAATCACCATGGCTTATTGATTTTCTTTGGAGATAAGTAAGAGGACAATGTAGTACAACAGTTTCCATTATTCAAGATCAGTAGCCAATCCAAATAGAAGCAATATTTGAATTTGGGGAGGAGCTTAAATCTTAGCAATTTTACTTGTCTAATCAAGTCCAATTAGCTGCTCAGTTCTTTGCTTTATAGGAACTTACCCCCTTTCATTACAAAAAAAAAAAAAAAAAGAGAGAGAGAGAGAGAGGGTTTGGTTTTCTGATCCTATTTCATAGACCGGAATTTTTTAACCATTTCAATGTTTCTTTATTTTGCTGTATTTATTCAGTCTGAACAAAATACATATAAATGAGTATGAAACTTTCAAGAATTGAGAAAATACATTGAAATAATGTTTTTGAAACATTATTTTGATAAAATACGGCTGGTAACTCTTTCTAAATTAGATGGCCATATGGCAGTAGGGACTTCAGTAGAGAGAGCTTTATTTTAATAAGAGCTCATTAATAATGCTGTCAGGACAACTCTCTTTAGATGGTTGGTTTTATAATTTATGTCTTTATTTGATATTTA
Organism: Ailurus styani; assembly: GCA_002007465.1. Classification (NCBI taxonomy): domain Eukaryota; kingdom Metazoa; phylum Chordata; class Mammalia; order Carnivora; family Ailuridae; genus Ailurus; species Ailurus styani. The sequence continues at coordinate 4,815,260 of LNAC01000029.1, forward strand.
ATCTCAATTTTCTATGTTGCAAAATATGTTGGGTAATATGATTTTATTATTCTTTTATTATTCTAATCAAAAAGTGGCTTTAAAGCAGGTCTGTCTGCAAACTTTTTTTTTTAAAGATTTTATTTATTCATTTGACACAGAGAGAGATTACAAGTAGGCAGAGAGACAGGCAGAGAGAGAGGAGAGAGGAGGAAGCAGGCTCCCCGCTGAGCAGAGAGCCCGATGTGGGCCTCGATCCCAGGACCCTGGGATCATGACCTGAGCCGAAGGCAGCGGCTTTAACCCACTGAGCCACTCAGGCGCCCTCTGCAAACTTTTTTTAGTCTATAACAATATCAATACAAAAATTAAAACTAAATATTTAGAAACAACTGTAGAAACTTTACAGAGTGATTTTATGCCTACTCAATCTAAAAAAAATCTAGACTTGTATTTTGTATGTCTTTTTTTAAACAGATTATTTATTTGAGAGAGAGAGAGCGTGAGAGAGAGAGGGCGGGTGCGTGAGAGAGAGCACAAGCGAGGTGAGGAGTGGAGGGTGAAGCAGGCTCCCGGTTGAGCAGGGAGCCCCATGTGAGGCTCCATCCCAGGCCCCTGGGATCATGACCTGAGCCAAAGGCAGATGCTTAACTGACTGAGCCACCCAAGCGCCCTGTCTTCCTTTTTTCGTTATTATTCTAGCAATTCATTTTGTTAAATTTTACTAAAGTATAGCTCCATGCTAGGTAGATGATGGTGGAAAGAAACTCAAATCTTTTTCCGCAAACAGTTCAAAAAATTCTGTTCCAGAAGATCATTGAAATTTGAGCCAACATAGGCTTAATTTCATTATCTTTTTCTCTGCTTCCTCTTCTTCTGTTATAAGAAAATACCTCAACTGCCCAGTTCCTCAGAAAGGTAACAGAATCCTGTGTTATCTGCCTTCAAGGGGTTACAACCAAAATGAGATTAAAAAGTCTGGGTCCTGCAGCAGCACGAAAGGCAGTTTCTAGATTCCAAGCCCCTGGATCCCCCTCAGGCAGCAACAAAAAGTGAATTTCCATAATGCTGCGAGCTGCTTGTAGAGGTCCCTGCACAGACTACAGAGTTCGTTTTGAAAGTGAAATGCAAGACTGACGCATGCAAAACGATGCCAAGGCAGCTGCAGAAGTAAAGACAGGCCTCTGGAAACTCAGGCTTTGCTCCCCACAGCCCCCCTTGATTGTTGATGCTGATACAATGTTTCTTCTATCTCTCTGGACTTTATCATATAGACAATCCTTCAGGGACCTGAGCTGGCAAAAACAAAACAAAACAAAACCATAAGAAAGTACTTTATCAGTTGGTTTTGGTGGAGGAGAAACATTCCCTTAATTTGCTCAAGAAACTTCTAAGGATCAGATATTATTCAGAATTCATATTTTGGGACTGAGTTCCCTTTAGCCACCTTAAGAAGACTGAAAAATATTTGTGATCAGCAAATAAAGAAATGTCCAGAGCAAGGGGGCAGGTACGTGGGAGGAGTGGCGGTGAAAGGGACCAGAACCTGGAAAACCCTCACAGAATAAAATCGTTACAAATCCTCTTACTTGGTTTCTCTTTCCAGTCTCATTTCCCCTTCAAGCTATTCCCCAAACACTGCTACTAGAGTTTCACATCTAAAAATCTAACCTGATCATATGACTCCTTCTTCTTTCAATGACTATGTATTTTATTTATTTGATTGTTTGTTTATGAGAGAGGGAGTGGGGGGAGGAGCAGAGGGACAGGGACAAGTAGACTCCATGCTGAGCTTGGAGCCCTTCTCAGGAGCTTGAGATCATGACCCGAAATCAAGAGTGAGATGCCTAACTGCCTGAGCCACCCAGGTGCCCCCAGTGACCATAACTTTTAGAATAAAAGTCTCTTTGATTTGAGAACAAATTAATCAGTTTCCTGCCACCCCGTTAATCCTCTCCCCACCCCACCAATCTTCACCTCTCTTTCCAGTTCTCATCATTTGCACACATTTTCATTGAACTTTTATCTCCAAAGTAAACCAAACCTTTAATGGCTGGGTCTTAGTAGCTTACCAATGTTTCTTTTTCTCTCATGGGCACGTCCACTGTGGGTAGGCTGTCGTCCTGCTTCATGGACTCTACATTCTGTGATCTAGGCTTAAGGAGTGGCTTTTCTCTAGGACACTGTGGGTCTTGTGACAGGAAAAAAAAAAAAAGTGAGATTGCAGTGGTTTATAAAATTTCTTCTAGTCACTTTCATCTACTTTTTATTGCAAAAACAAGTCACATAGCCAAGGCTATTGGGTAAAGGAGGGGTCTTGGGAAAGGGCCAGTTGTGAGACGAAGGTTATTTGTAGACAATATTACGGTCTGTCATATCATCCTTCAAGAGTTAATGCTCTACCATAAGAGCACCTGCTTGCCACTATCATACCCTGTGACTCTGTAATAAAAAAATCTGTGTCTGTTTCTTTCTTACTAGCTTGGAGATGATTTCAAATCTGTACTATGTACTTTGATGATTGGCATATATTTTGCATTCAAAATATTTGTGCATGGAAAGAGAAAAAAGGAATATAGGAAGGAAGGAGGGAGAGAGGGAAGGAGGGAAGAAGGAAGGAAGGAAGGAAGGAAGACAGGTTAGGAGTAGAAATTGTAATATACTTGTAGCATCGAATCCATTTAATAGAAAAAAAACTTGCAGAAGTCAATAGTTTATTGATTGGGCTATCAGAACAAATAAATTCTGAAAATACATATATGACTTAAATGGTAGAATTATGATGTTTTCATTATATAATTTATAAGAGGTTCAACTCCCTTTGAGGGCTAATGGATTCCTTTATCTTTTATTTTTCCTTTTATTTTTTTCTTTCTCTCCTCTTTTGCTCTCTTTATAAGAAAATTATGCCTATGCGTGCCTCCATAAGCTATTTGAATCTTTTCCAACTTTGTCAGTTTATCAGCAATCTCCTGTCCTATTGTCTCTCCCTTTAACTTGCACCTGATGGTTATCAGTTTTATTGTTAATTGATCCCTTATTACTCAAAACAGTCTTTCCAATACTTCACTATATAGAACTCTCAATCTCTAATATTATGACAATTAGCAGAAAATTCTGCATCCTACTTTCTGAAATTCTGTGACTGTTCTGATGATTTTTTTCATTTTTTTCTCTTTTCTGAACTTGAAATTGCTTATCAAGTCCAAGCTTTCTCTCTCATCTTCTGTTTCAAAGACACTCTTTTTGCTTTGAAAGCTTACTTCTCCACCAAGTCAAGTGAAGAAGCAATCCTTCCTCTACAACTTACTGTCACCAATCATTCTATTTTCTATCTTAAATGTAATCCTTTCTGTTCTTTGATCTGCAAACACACACACACACACACACACACACACCAAACAAACCAAGCTCTCTCAAACTGTGCATCCCTCAAAACTAAACCTTTATCTAATATATTGTAAGCGCAAAATGTATGTGAACCTCTTCCAATCTGAAATAGCTATTTATTTGGTTCTTCTCCCAACAACTAGGTAATTTTTTTTCTATTTCTCTAGCATACTAACCAAATCATCAAATTTATTAATAATTAAGTGGCTTTACTTCAATCTTTAACCTCCTTAAATATGAGAGCATGAAACTCAATTTCCTCCATATGTAAAATCCTCCATATGTAAAATTTCATACAACATGAATAACTATATATAATAATTGCAAATAATAAATATTTTTTAAAATTTTAGGGAATTCTTAAAAAATATAAGAATTGAAAAACTGACGTGGTGTCTCCTTTATGTTCCAGTGGTCCTCTGTTGACAGCTTTTCTTCTCCAGTAAGAATATCTAATACAAATACTCGTACCTCAGTATATGCCAATAATTCCTGGACTTCTATAGTAGTTCATGTCATGGTAAATTCTAATAGAGCTTACAATGTAAATATCATCATTTTGGTAATCCAAGAGTAACTTCTTAAACATAATGGAATGTTCTTATGTTTATTTCTTATATATTAAGCAAAAATAAATATAAACAGTAAATATATGAATAAGTAAACAAGCATATTTAAGTAATGCTCATTTCAAATGTCATTTTTTTCATTTGAATTAAGATTTAGTAGTAATAGGGACGCCTGGGTGACTCAGTCGGTTAAGCCACTGCTTCGGCTCAGGTCATGATCCCAGGGTCCTGGGATCCAGTCCTGCATTGGGCTCCTTGCTCAGCAGAGAGCCCGCTTCTCCCTCTCCCTCTGCCTGCTGCTTTGCCTACTTGTGCTCTCTATCTCTCTGTCAAATAAATAAATAAAAATAAAATAAAAAGATTTATCAGTAATATAGTTCTCAATAGCTTGCATCATTTTGAGCCTTTAGTTTTGCTTGGCATCTTCTAAATATTCCTCTTTTTTTTCTATGTATATACTACATATATGTAAAGCATGCTGCATATGTAGAAAGACAGAGGGAGACACAGATTAGTAAATAGAGATTATTGATAGATGCATAGAAGTGGGAGGATGAATGAGTGAATAAATGAATAGATTTATAATTAATGATGGACATTTGTTGATACATATCCATATCCCATACTTTCCCATTACAACAAAGACGTGGTTTTAGTTTGGAGAACCAAGTCATACTTCTATGTTTCAGACAGTTATTGAGTTATGATTCCATCCAAAGCTCCAAGGATGCCCCTGATTGGCTTAAGCTAAATCTTAGTAATTCTATTGTTGCTATTCTTGATGTTTGTCAAGGTGATTGTTCCGGACTTGGCAATGGTTTAAAACTAAGATAAACTAACCAATGCTGTTCCTCCGGTCCTAGTGATTGGTTTGGGGGACCTAAGTTAGTTCAAATGGAGGGAAGCCGTATCTTCTCTTAAATAATTGTAACCTTGACGCAATGCTCTTCTCTTATATGTAAATAAATAAATAAATAATGAATGCATACATGTAGCCCGAATGGATAGTCATCTGACAACCATGAGGAAAAACAGGCTAAGAATAAAGTCAACATAGCAAGGAAGACAGAATTGAAAGGATTACAAATGGATATGCAACCTTAAAGATATCAACCTGTGGATCAAGCAGAATATTCTTCTGCTCTTGACTTTTCAGTTTGTGAGCCAATAAAGTCCCTTTATTATTTAAATGAGGTGAGTTTTCTTTGTTGGCTCTGACCCATATTCGAAATAACATAGGTAGATATAGGTAGGTAGTTGGGTAAGTGGAGAGAGAGCAAGAAAAAGTGCACAAGCATCATGATAGAGGATAAAGAAATAAAAAGATGCATTTGTTCTTAGAATAAAATGGAATAGGTTACTAGAATGAGTATCTGTGTGAACTATGAAAAATCTGATTTACTCATTGCAAAAACACTTTAGTTTTCTAAATTATGCAACCAAGCATTTTATATATGACCATCTTGATCATCAAGTCAGTTCATGTGGGTGACAGTTGGTGATCAATCTTCCAATGCTATATTCAAAAGAATACAATGACCATATGCTAGTTGATCCTGTTGAGTTGCATATAAATGGTTGCATTTATTCTGATACTTTAATATTTATGAAGTAAAAAGATATCTTGTTTTATTTATTTTTCAATCTCTAAAAGAAAAACAAAAGGAAATGTTTAGTTTTTGGAGTATGAACTAATAGAAGTCTCTTAGTACAGTGTGAAGCCAGCAGACATTCATTTGAATTGGAGCATTTTATGAAACAAAATTAAATATCTAAAATTTTTCCAAACAAATTCTGAATAAGATTTCTCATTTATTTTTTCTCCCAATATTATAATGGCATTATTTATGATATAATAAAATAAATTATACAGATCCAGAAGAATAGGGCTTGAATTCTAGCTCTGCCATTTAACCATTAGTAAGCTGAAACAAGCTAATAAATCTCTGTAAAGTCAATATAAATTCTTCGTATGCTCTATATAAAGAGAATTGTTATTGTTTACTGGTAGTGAATACTAACATATATTGAATACTGATATACATTTTTGTGAACATGTGTGTGTATGCGTGTAGGTGCTTGGTGTGAAATACTTAATGTTAACCAGCAATGAGTCCTGGAATAAAGATATGTGTGTTTACATATATAATAAAAATTATATATTACGTTAAACAAGTTAAATTAACAAATAAACCTTTCATTGATTACATAAATTTGATTTAATTTAATAACTATCTTGCTTAGGTTTTCAGTTCAGTACCTTTGGGGACCTGTGATTTTATTTCTACAAGTGACATTCCTAAAGTGGGCCAACCACCTTGCAAATAGAATTCATTGGTAAAAAGTAAAACTTTATGAGAGAGAAAAAGAAAATCACTGGACTTGAAATATTTAGTTTAGTCTGGGCTCAATTCAGAAATGACCTGTGTTATGCTAGTCAAACCATGTCACTTTATGGAGATGTTTTTATCTTACCTATAAAAGAAGGATAATCAAACCTAATTCAGAGATGTTTGGAATAAGTTATATTGCATATGGTTTAGAAGCATTTTGAATTTCAAAGGCAGCACACAAAAGATTATTACTAGGAGCCAAGTATATCTGTGATGGAAGAGCAATTGGCATATTCTATCTAGTAATGGTACATATAAGTTTAAATTTAGATAATGCATTTCTCTTTTTCTTTCTTTCTTTCTTTCTTTTTTTCTTTCTTTCTTTCTTTCTTTCTTCTTTCTTTCTTTCTTTCTTTCTTCTTTCTTTCTTTCTTTCCTTCTTTCTTTCTTTTTTAAATAGAGAGCGACAGACTGAGAGTGGGAACGGGGAGGAGCAAAGGGGTAAAGGGAGAGGAACAGAAAGAATCTTAACCAGGCTCCATGCCCAGGACAGGGTCCCAATGTGGGGCTCAGTCCCAAGACTCTGAGATCATGACCTGAGCCAAAATCAAGTTAGATGCTTAACTGATACGGCCACTCAGGCGGCCGGATAGTATATTTCTTGTAAATATTTCCTACGGTGTTCATCTAGTGTTATCTCATAGTAAAGGGATATATCCTCATTTGAATATAACTTTTGAGAACCTCTGAAATAAGAGAAAATAAAGCTTATTTGAATACCTAATAACAGTTTTTTAAGAAACCCTGTGTACACAAATGTTTTCACCTAAAAAATAAACAACGGACAGTATTGTGGGACTTTATTTGGAAAGATATAATTAATATTTTTAAAAGAACCTCCACTAATCTGTTGCATTTTTAGTGTATCCCATCATCAATAGTCCCTCTAAGAACATGAGTGAAGAAACTTTTTTGTAAAATTAAGAGATACAAGTAGGAGATGAAAAATATGAGTGTCACACTGAATAAAAAATATAGGAACATGTAACAATAATATTGTATTCTCCAATAAGATTCATTTTCCATAAAAAGATGGGGTGGGCAGGATGAAAAATCAATATGTTATGAATTCTGTAATTTCTAAATTTTTTAAAGATTTTATTTATTTATTTGACACAGAGAGAGAGAGATTACAAGCAGGCAGAGAGGCAGGCAGAGAGAGAGGAGGAAGCAGGCTCCCCACTGAGCAGGGATCCCGATGTGGGGCTCGATCCCAGGACCCTGAGACCATGACCTGAGCCAAAGGCAGAGGCTTTAACCCATTGAGACACCCAGGCGCTCTCTAAATTTTTTTTTAAAAAATGATTGTATTTATTAATGTGGCAGAGAGAGAGAGGAAGCACAAGCAGGGGGAACAGCAGAAGGAGAGGGAGAGGCAGACTCCCTGCCAGGCAGGAAACCCATTCCGGGGCTCCATCCAGGACCCTGGGATCATGACCTGAGCGGAAGGCAGATGCTTAACCATTTGAGCCCCCGAGATGCCCCTAAGTTTTTTCTTTTTTTTTTTTCTTTTTTTTTTTTAAACTCCAAACCCGGAAACATTCACCCAGTTCTCCAGTAGACATCTTCATACTGATGTTTCAAAGCTACTGAGAATGAAACTTCCAAATGTAAATTCACCCTTGTTTCTGATCCAATCTTATTCTCCAAACTTGCCATTCCCTTGATGCCTCTCTTAGTAAATATATCACTCACTTACTTAAGACAGAAAACTAAACATTAGTTTCTTTCTTCTCTCTCACTCCAAGCTAATCACCAAATTGTATTAATTCTGTCACACAAATATTTCTCAAGTTTGCTGTCCTCCTCTCTCACCTCCCCTGCCATGTCCCTAAATTGGAACCTCTTTCATTCCTTACCTATTTTCCTTCGATAGTCTTCTCTTAATCTCTCTCACCTAATTCTCATTAAAGTGGTCTTCCTAAAATGTAAATCTTAGCCCATCCTTCTCTTGCTCCTCATTAGCTCCTATTATTGTCAAAAGAAGTGCAAACTCTTTCTTCATATGGTTTATGAGGACCTTCATGATCATGCCTCATTCATCTCTCCAGTCTTCTATCCCTCCCCAGCCATCCTTCGACAAAATTACTTAAGTTTACTTCCTCTCCTATCTTGGGATACTGCCATGCTGCTTTCTATCACTCACCGGACCATAATTCAGCTGATCTGCTCCATTCATCATGAAGGCCACCCAGCCTGTGTACTTCATACTCGCAGCCTTTCTTGACAGCTCAAATTTTAGTCTGGGAATTTTTCTCTATGAATAGCTTATCCCATTGTGTTATCACTTGATGCCTATAATCCCCAATAGCCCCTGAGCTTCAGGAACATAAGGATCATACAGACCTGTTCACATTGCATTCTTATCACCTAGAGTGATGCCTAGAGCATACACATCAGATTCTCTAAAGCAAATTTGGTGAAATCATGACCTTTATAGTTTTAATAAATTTAATTTGATTACCTAAACCTTTTTGGAGAAAGTGTTGTATGTTAGCCAAACAATATCACACATTCTTTTCTTCACTTATGTTGAGTTGAAACTCACACTGAATGAATTCCTTATAGCTCAGAAGAAGTGTTGTTCCTCGACTCCCAGCAAGGCTGTCCCCGGATTCTGTTATGACTTCTTCTAACACCTACATCTTTTGTTTCCCAAAGTTGTATCCTGCAGCAAACCTTAGGGGGAGTTAGGAACTGAGTTGGGCATGGTTCCTAAAATTCTGTTGGAGAAGCTCACGTCAAAGAAACCTTTCCTGGGAATTCCTCTGAGCTTCCAATTCTGAACCATGGTGATGTTTTTTTTAGAAGTTCTGACTAAACAGCCTATTTAGTGACAAAAGAATGTTGGGAACAAGTCATTAAAACTCCATTTGCTTCCCATCTATGTGGGAGAAACTGAGAGCATTAACTGTTCCAGAAAAAGGATGGAAAACAAACAAGTTACTAATTAGCATGAAGTATTAAACTGCTGTTACCTAAAACAGAATTTCTTAAGAATAGAAATCTCATTTTATTATTTTTTTTCCTCATTAAATTTTGTTTTAATGGGTCTCAAAATTCTGTAACAGATTTTTGGTCAAGTTGTTTCCTTTAAAAAATACTTATTTTAAAAACTGATAAAACTGCCACACACACGCACAAAAACAAACGGTCCACAAAACCTCCTTTCCTTCTGAGGTTTTACGATCCATGGTTACCATTAACCTGTATTTTACTCTTAAATTTAAATGGCCAATTAACACAAACAGTCCTGAGACTACTCTTCCCCCACTGATTAAGACTGGGGTGGCAGGACTTGGAGATAGTATTTACTTAACCTTCTGAGCTTTCTGGGAAGATTTGGTGACCTTGCCAGCTCCAGCTGCCTTTTTGTCTATTGCTCTGATGACATTCAAAACGACTGTCTGTCTCATGTCGTGAATAGCAAAATGGCCCAGAGGAGAGAAATTCCATATAAATTCTATGTACAAGCTTTCCAGGAACCGTATCAACAATGGCAGTACCATGAGATTTTTAAGGACTTAGGGCCATCTCCCAGCTTTTCCCCAGAATGACGATTAATCTTCTCCTTCAATTCGGCAAACCTGCAAGCGATGTGAGAGGTGTGACAATCCAGCACAGGTGTGTATCCAGCTCTGATTTGGAAGGTTCAGGACAATCACCTAAGCCATCAAGCCAGCTGCTTCCATTGTTGGGTTATTTTTGCTGTCACCAGCCACATTGCCATGACAAACATCTCTGACAGATATCTTCTTGACGTTGAAGCCCACATTGTCTCCAGGTAGAAACTCACTCAAAATTTCATGGTGCAAAATTTCAACAGCTTTTACTTCAGTTGTAACATTGACTGGCTTGGTGACCACCACACTGAGTTTGAGAACACCAGTCTTAACGGGCCCACGGGGCCAGTACCACCAATTTTGTAGATATCCTGGAGGAGCAGACACAAGGGCTTGTCAGTTGGATGAAACGGTGGCAGAATGCAATCCAGAGCTTCAAGCAGTGTGTTTCCACTGGCATGTTTGCACTTGGCTCCAGCATGTTATCACCATTACAATCAGAAACTGGCACAAATGTTACCGTGTTGGAGTTGTAGCCAATTTTCTTACTGTAGGTGCTGACTTCCTAAACAATTTCCTTGTGTGTCTTCTGGCTGTAGGGTGGCCCAGTGGAATCCATTTTGTTAACACCAACAATTAGTTGTTTTACACCCAGTGTGTAAGCCAGAAGGGCATGTTCATGGGTCTGCCCATTCTTGGAGATACCTGCTTCAAATGCATCAACACCAGTAGCCATCATCAGGACAGCATAGTGAGCCAGAGATGTGCCTACAATCATGTTTTCATGAAGTCTCTGTGTCCTGGGGCATCCATGATGGTCACATAATACTTACTGGTCTCAAATTCCCACAGGGAGATATCAATGGTGAAACCATGTTCACATTCATCTTTCAGTTTATCCAAGACCCGGGCATCCTTGAAGGAGCCCTTTACCATCTCAGCAGCTTCCTTCCCCAATTTTTTTGATAGTTCCTTTGTTCATCCCACCTCACTTGTAGATCACATGACCAGTAGGGGCAGACTTGCCTGAATCTATGTGTTAATGACCAAAATGTTGATATGAGTCTTTTCCTTTCCCATTTTGGTTTAGGTTTAGTGGTGGTTTTCATGATACCTGTGTTTTGGCAGCAAACCTGTTATGAAAAAGCTCATTTTATTATTTTAGAAAATTTAAATAAAGAGATTCCTATGAAAAGTGCATAAATAGCATAATTATATTCTGCTCACATTTAGGAAATGTCAAACAATTTTTTTCTTTCCCTAAAAAAGGAAAGCATATTTATTGACATAAGCAATGCTTACTATCTTTCATAAAGATTGATTGAAGACTAGGAGAAATTATAAGAGATTTTTAGGGGTGCCTGGTGGCTCAGTTGGTTTAGCGTCCAATTCTTGATTTTGGCTCAGGTCACGATCTCATGGGTCCTGAGATGGAGACTCATGTCAGCTTCACGCTCAGGGGTGGGCCGAGTCTGCTTGAAGATTCTCTCCCTCTGCCCCTCCCCCACTTACACGGGTCCTCTCTCATTGTCTCTCTCTCTCTCTCAAATAAATCTTTATAAGAAGAGCTTTGGGGAAATAATGTCTAAAAGAAAAGATTAGTAATCTAATATGGACATATTTTCTGTTAAAATTAAATTTTGCATTCAAAAATTAAAAAAAAAATATTCAGGATTGGTAGACTGCTGCACCAAAGAAATTTTGAGATCAGAAGAACATAAAAATCAGAAATGTTACTCAGAGCTAACCTGAATCTATGAAAGAAATGTAGTTTGATCCAGATAAACGAGACGGAAAATGTCTCAAATTGATTTTTGTTTTACCTGTTCTGTCCCCTGAACTTTGATACTTAATTCTGAAACGATGGCCTGGCGATTGTTCTGCATACTGGATACAATACTACTGACAGAGTATCTTTTTCCCTCACCCACCCCCCCCTTAAGAAATTACATTCTCACAGTACATACAAGGAAGATATTTACCCTCTCCCCATTTCTTCCTGTGTTCTCCAGGTGGTATAGTCTATGGAGTATAGTGCCTGAAGTAACACATATCGCAAAATGGAAGGCAAGTGTTTTTGTCATTTTTTTCTATCTTCTTTGCTACAGGCTATGAAAGACTAACTCTGCTAAAAATAATACTTAGCTCAATGAAGGGATCATTACATACTGGTAACAGAAGGTAACTCTGTGGCCAGCCTGTGCAAAGTGAGTCTTAAAATACATACATCCTCCCAATGGTATGTATTTTGAGTAACTGCAAATTGTATTGCTTCAGGCAAAGTACTTGCAGACCTAAGACCAGACTAACTGGCAGAATGTGCTGAACAATTATCTTTTGTATTAAATTAAAACTACTTTCTTTTAATTTCAGTTGATCATAAGGCATAAAAGATAAAGAAGTTAAAAAATAGCTAAAGGGTATATCATGGGAAAAAATAAACCTTCTTCACTGTTTCAAATTTACTAGTAATTAAGACAGCTGTGTGAATAACGAAATATGCACAAGTCAATTTTCCCTACCACCATCTATTCAGCGAAATTTGACCTGAGTTTATAAAAAATCATAAATTCACACAAGGAAGTTTGAATATTTTTTTTAATTTAAGGAAAATACTGTAATAAGTTCTTGTTTCTACCATATTTGTTAATTGCAGAGAAGTTAAGTGATACAGTATTTTTAAAGAAGAAAATTAAAGTTGCTCAAACCCAGCAATTACTATTTTAAAGTTTGGATTTTATTATATACAGATTTATTCAAATTATATTCTATATAAATGCATTCAAATTAAAAATGGGGTAATGATATATGTACTACAGTCTTTTAAAAAAAATTTTATGCTTGTATTTATTTATTTGACAGAGAGAGCAAGCACAAGCAAGAGGAGCATCAGGCAGAGGGAGAGGGAGAAGCAGGCTCCCCAAGGTTTAGGGAGCCACCTAACTGACTGAACCACCCAGGCTTACCTATACTATAGTCTTTAAACTGCAAATACAACATGAGCATTTGCATGTTAAAAACAGTAAGTCTTGGGGGGCCTGGGTGGCTCAGTGGGTTAAGCATCTGCCTTCAGCTCTGGCCATGATCCCAGGACCCTGGGTATGAGCCCTATGTTGGGCTCTCTGTTCAGCCCTGAGCAGGGAGCCTGCTTCTTCCTCTCCCTCTTCCTGCTGCTCCCTTTGCTTGTGCTCTCTCTCTCTGTGTCAAATAAAGAAATAAAATCTTAAAAAAATAAATAAAAATAAAAACAGTAAGTCTCAAATCATGAATTTAAGGTTTCTATAATATTCTGTACTATGATTCCTTATTATTGAAACTTTTAATTGTTGTAAATGTTTTATTATTCTAAATAATTTGTTTTTCAGGAGCTGGGGTGGGTCAGTCAGTTAAGTGTCTGCCTTTGACTCAGGTCGTGATCCTGGAGTCCTGGGATGGAGTCTGGCATTGGGCTCCCTGCTTAGTGGGGGAGTCTGTTTCTCCCTCTCCCTTTGCTACTCTCTCTCTGTCAAATCAATACATAAAATATTTTTTAAAAATAAATAATATTGTTTTTAAATATCCTTATTCATAAATCTATGATTATTGGTTTTGAATGCATTCCTAAATTCCATATATCTAAAACTGTGTAATACCTAAAATTATATATATATACCTAAAACTATATACATATCTGAAATTATGTCTACCCAAAACTGTAACTGAACCCATGCAATACACTCCTTGGTGAGTCACACACACACCCGGTGCAGTTATCACCCAAAATAAACTTTATTTGCAGCAAATAAGGAGATCACTGGGAATAACTTCCAAAGCCATGACTCCTTGAGCAAGGGTGAATGGGTTCCTTTTATTTAGGGTTAGGATGAATATTTAGAGAGGGAAGTCTTGTCATCATATGTAGAGGCTGGCATAAGGCTGCACACATGTCTTAAGGAAACATGCCTAAATATACATTGCATGTTATGTAAATGAGGCTGTGCTCCTTGGGCAGAAGTTTTAGTATTATAATGAGGTAAAGGTAGTTGTCGGTTATTCTAGAGGTCACTTCTTGGTCCATCTGCACAGGTGCGAGTTAGGGGTTACAATCAAACTGGTCTATGTGGTCTGGGCTGGTGGGAGGTCTTGTTAGGGCAGTTGCTATCACTTGAAGGGTGATTTTGGTTTCCATTTGCCTGTGTGAAGAGATACACTGGAAAGAAGAGCTTAAGGAAAAATGTGGGACAGAGGTCAGTGACTATAAGCAGGTGGGCAGCAGAGGTCAGGTTTTGGGGTCTAACTGGTATATAATATATATAAAACATTATATATATGTAATTATTTACATCTTAAACAGGCAGAGAAAGAATTTATAATTGCAAGTTTTCTAAAGTAAATATTCTAAGAGAGGTCGTGGCCTATAATCAGGAAGACATCTGTCTAAAATGTAGTCAAGCTGAGGAGAACATTAAGGCCATCTTGGAATATAAATAAACAAATCAACAAACCAAGACTATGCTGAGACAACTTATATTTTCGGGTACTGTGTCATCATCATCACTAGCTCAGGTTACTGTCTTCTCTCCTTACACTTCAAACTTTAGGAACTTCAGTGTTGTAATTTGGTAACTAATATTTACATTATCTTCTTATGCAATACTTATTTATAACACACATCATCTGCTCTATCCTCAAATTTACATGATCAAACTGCCATCTTCCTGGCTTCAAATTTGCAATCGGAAAGATCTCTATGTAACTGGTAACTAAGGGGTAGATTTTTATGAACTCTTTGATATAACTTATTATAAGGATTCGAAGATAAATATTTTCATATGAAGTAGAAATGTGAGGTCCTTTTGGGGAACTAAGCAACAAACACATGTTTTCATTAGATTGCATGACAAATAACAGCCCTTAGATAGCTCAAGATAAAGATACAGATTAGTTTTCATGGGAGAAAGAGTGACAGCAAATATAAAATTAATACAAAGTCATTTACATGATGCTCATGACTGAGTTTAAATTCATTTAGAGTGGCTGGCATCTAGAAGTTACTGTTCTTTACACTGTAGTTATGGTTCTCATTAAGGAAAATTAAGTTGCCAAGTACTTTGTGTAAATTCCTAGAAATTCATGTTTCTGGGTAGGTATCTCTGCTATTGTCTCTGCCACTGTCTTATTAAGTGACCTCAGACGAGGTCATTAATCTTTCCTCTTTGCCTTAGCCTTTTCATCCATTAAACGCCTACAGGGAGATCTGTCAGGCTAGTACATATAGTAGTTCCATCAAAGCATCACATTTCAAGCCGGAAGGATACAAAATAACAGTGATGCCCAGCAGCTCTGTTTCAGGCCCACTTTTATTTCTAACACCTGCACTTCACATCAAATCGCAAAGTACAGTTGCCTCTGGGGGATATCTGGAGAATATAAGTGTTAATGCCAACTCTTCAGCATTGTAGGATTGTGATTGAACTAAATAAATCGTAATTATTGTTGTAATGTAACATTAAATACGCATGCTCAAACAGGTCGTCGTTAGTGGGCGGGGCATAGGGTGATATGGAAAATACCAGAGAGAGTGCTGCAAACACATAAATAAGGAAGACCAATTCCCAAGTGAGATGGATGTGATTCTCTGCTTAAGATGAGAAAGGAAAGAGCAAGAGAAGGAAATATATAGAGAAAAGAAATACTGACATGCCTAGAAACACATTCTTACTTGTTTCTCTATACCCTCCTTTAATTCTCTGAGTTGTGACCGCCAGATTTCAAATTATCTTATTGAGAGAAACACAAAGACAAGGAGACTTCACGGAGCTGTGATGATCAGTAGGATAGCTGTTTACCCCATATGCCCACTTTGCGCTTGAAACGAGGCTCATCTGAACTGAGCTGTGATGGAAGTATGAAATACACGCCAAATTCAAAGCCTTGGAAAAAAAATGTAAAAGATTTGTCCTAGTCTGTTGGGCTATTATAACAGAATACCATAGACTTGGGTGGCTTCTAAGCAACAGAAATTTATTTCTCATAATTCTGGGGGCTGGGAAGTGCAAGATAAGGCACTGATAGGGTGTCGGGTGAGAGCCGGTATCCTGTTCATAGACTGGCTGTCTTCTTGCTCTGTCCTCACATGGCTGAAGGAGATTTTTAGGGTCTCTCCTATAAAGACTCGAATCCTATTCATGAGTGCTTCATCCTCATGACCTCATCACCTCCCAAAGGCCCTACCTCCATATCCCATTATATAGGTTTCAGTCTATAAATTTTGGAAGGACACACTCAATCTCTGGCAAGATTCATAATTTTTTTCAAAATTTTTATATTGATTATGTATTGAAATGCTATTTTAGGTATATTGGTTTGAAAAACTATTCAAATTAATTTTGTCTGTTCCGTTTTACTTTTTATGTGGCTAGCGGAAAATTTAAAAGGATATTTGTAGTTCCTGTTGCATTTATATTGTGTAATGGTGTTAAAGAAAGCAGAGGTACCTGTGGGTGCTGCCCAGAGGGTTTAGAGAGGTGTTGAAAATAAGGACCTGTGAAGGTGAACATGTTCACGACACAGAAGGCGAGAGATCCCTTCTTCCTCTCAAATCTGACTGGTGAAAGTCATCCACAGGCTGAAATATCATGGCCAGGAAAAGGTCAGCACCAATATTCCTCCCACTAACTTAAATTTCTGTTTGTTTTTTTTTAAATTGAGATATAATTGACATATTACATTGTGTAAGATTAAAGTGTAGAGCATGTTGATTTGATACGTTTATATATTGCTATATGATTACCACCTAGCATTAGCTAGCTCCTCTATCGGGTCATATACTTATCATTTCTTTTTGTGGTGAGAAAATTTAAAATTTAGTCTCTTAGCACCTTTGAAATATATAATACCGTATTGTTGACTATAATCATTATGCTGTGCATTGGATCTCTAGAACTCATTCATCTTGCAACTGCAGGTTTGAATCCTTCTATCAACATCTCTCCAATTGCCCCACTTCCCAGCCCCTGATATCCACAACTCGACTTTGTTTCCACAAGTCTGGTTTTCTTAGATTCCACATATAAGAGAGAGCAGGCACTATTTGCCTGTCTGACTTGTCTCACTCAGCATAATGCCTTCACGGTCCTTCCATGTTCATGCAAATGGCAGGATTTCCTTCTTTCTTATGGCTGACTGGCTAGAACATTCGGTCTTCATTCTTTCCTCTCATTAACCTTTCTTCCTCATACCTAATAGTTTTCTTAAAAATGAAACTCTAAGCATGTGATCTCTCTCCTAAATATGACTCAATACTTCCTCATTGCCTACCAGATAACTTCCAACATTTCTGGTCTTATATTCAGTCTTCTGACCTTATATTCTGACATTATATTATTTTTCTACATTGATCAGTTTTCACTTTAAAGCATGCTACTTTCATTTTGTTGTCTATAAATCAGTTCACATTATCCCCCCCAAGAATCCCTCACATCAATTTCTGACTAGCTACTTAAATAATGGCTAAAAAACAAAAATTCATGTCCCATCCCATGAAATCAATGAATGTGACTTTGCAGGGTCATGGCACATGTACTTAAGTTAAGAATCTTAATATGAAATCACCCTGGATGGATACTATATCCAATGTCAATGTCCTCAGACAGAAGAGGAGAAGGTAGCTATCGAGAAGGCCACATGAGGACAAAGGTAGAGATGAGCTTTCCGCAGCCACAAACCAAGGAACACCTGAAACCACCAAAAGTTGAAAGAGGCAAGAAAGGATTCTTTCTAGGGCTTTCAGAAAGAGTATGATTCAGCCATAGTCGACACTGGGGTTCTGGCCTCCACAACTATAAAGAAGTAAATGTCTGTTGTTTTAAAAGCGACCAAATTTCTTGAAGTTTGTTATAGCAGCCATAAAAATCTAATACACTGACCAAATTACCAAATTCTATTCATCATGCACTGGTTTATTCTCACTCTCGAAAAGTAATGTTACCCCCTTCCATTGTATTTTTTACACATTTCTTATCTGTTACTTTCTATTGTATATAATAAATATTCAGTAATCTATTTTACTTCCTAGTCTGTCCATTGAGGAAAAGTGATAATACTTTACAGACATCTCTATTCCCATAGTACCTACATACCATAGTGTCTCATATATATATATGGTACAAAAATGCTAGTAAATATTGTGCAAATCAATACTTTGGTTTGAAATTTGAAAAATTATTTGATTCTTCTAAGTCTTTAGTGGTTCAACAGGAAGTTGTGTTGGGTTTTTATTTTCATATTAAGGATACCTTTGAAATGCAGATTTGAAATATGTATATATATAATCATCCTCAAGATGCAGTACTTCAAAAAATTCATTTGTTTTTATTTTTTATATATTTTTTGTTTTTTCCATTTTAGTTTATTTTTTCCATCATATTTTTCCAATATATACACATTCTATCTGAAATATGATTTGTTGAAATAATCTTTGTCTTAAGAAAGTATCGTGTATAATTTAAGTGAAGTATCTTTCGTAAGACTAAAGGAAAGGTGTAGGTTGTATATTTTCTCTTAATAATATGCTGTTACACTTTTACAAAGCTGCATAAGTAAAACTTCTCTTATGTTTGTGGGAAGAATAATTGATAAAGGGAGATTGGTGACAGTATAATTACATAATGTACCACACAACATCTTAACAAACAGTTGTTTATACAATAGCTGATTTCTGCAATAAAAAAATAACACAAAATGAAAAATAGGACTGAGTCTCACAAAAAGTCAATGTCAACATATTTGAATGTAATTTCTACAATTTCAGGTTACATAACTTAAGAAAGTATCATTATAGAAAGTGGGAACTGTCATACTCCATTAATATATTTGATATTTTTTCCAAAATAAAGTGTCTTGATCTTATCCTTAAACTAAATGTATTTTCTCATGAAGTTTCTGCGCAATTTCCCCACCTCAGTGAATTAAATATTATTCAAGAAAAACTAACACTAAAGTATGAAAAAAGATAGAAATCAAATTATCAACCATTTTATCTTTATTCAATTAACATTTAATTGAATATCTGGCATACAGTAGGGTCCTTTGTAAATACTTATTAAATAAATTGATCTTGCATATGATAGTTTCTTTTTTTTACAATTGACTTTAATTTTAGAAGAAAAAGTACAATCTCTTTTTTAAAGATAATTTTAAGAAGTTTTTATAAAATAAATTTGCAAGCACATTAGTCTTGTATTAATTACCTTCCATAACAGCGTCTGAGTGACTAAATATTTTTAAATATACTTCAGGATCACAAATACGTTATTGCTCATTATCTTCATTGATACTCTGCTTTTTCTGTCACAAAGTAAGGCTTGGCTTCTTGTTTTCTTGTTCTCTCTCCTCCCACTCAAAGAGAACTATCACCTCATTATTGAGTCCTAACTCACCTATATACTTCGCTGCTCACTATTCATAACACGATTTCTCTGCCTTTATATAGGTTGAAGTCTATTCTATTCATAAACCTCCCTTGACTTAATATTCTATTCTAGTTACCACCTTTTGTCACAGTCTGTTCCATTTTTGAGACACATTTCTATTCCTTTCATGGTTTCTACAGATAAAAGCCTTAAGGCTATGGAACAGTTTGATAGCAATTCCTCATCTTGAAGGTTCACATACAATCAGTTGTAAGAATTAGCACCCCGCTACTGCATGTATCTGAGATCTGTGGTTTCAGTTTCTCATCAGTTAATTATTTTTGAGTGATTGTCTTGAAATATTGTCAAGCTGTTTCAGTCAGGCTTATGGATAGAATTTTACTAGCTTTTTTTTTTTTATGCCATCAAGAAAATCCCTCTCAAAACTCCTCATTTTCTTCAGAAAGACCAGTTCCAGCTTCTTAAAAATATGTAGCTTATTGCCTCAACTCTTCCTGAATGACAATCAAAACCCCAGACCTCCATGCTCCAACCTGGTCTGGTGGGCCTCACCCTCTGTTTCAAATTTGCTATCTTTGGATTTCCATCCTCTATTCTCTTGAGATGTCTATTCGCCTATCTCTTGTGGACCTTCTATTGCTTGGTTCTTCTCTCTCGGTTTACTGTTTTAGTGAAGATATTCTGCACTAGCTCCCAAAGAAAAGAAGAGAAGATGAATAAGAGGTTAATTTTTGAGACTGTAGATACCTCACAATATCCTTATTCAATATGAATCCTTGATGGAAGAATTGCCTTGGGATAGATTTTTAGATTGGACATTTACCTAAAAACATTTAAGGTTTTTCTCCATTTTCTTGTACTTCAAGTGTGGCTACAAAAGATTCTTATATCATTCTTATTTATGAACTTTGATTCTAATTGTCTTTCTTCTGTGTAAGCTTTAAGACTGTTTCTTTATCCACAATACATTGAACATTTTGTGCCTGGTATGAGGATATTTTTAAAGTGCTGGGATGATCATTGATGGGTTGATCCTTTCAATCTAGAAAATAATGATTTTTGGTTGTGGTAACTTATGTGTTATTTATTTCATTACATAGTTTAAGAAACTACTTTGTTGAGAACACAAGACAGACTAAAACAGAAAATTTGTGCCTTTAAGTAGTTTATATTCTAATGGAAGTAGATTTTAAATATATATATACACATACACATATATGTGTATATGTGTGTGTATATATATATATACACACATATATATTTCAAAGAATGTTAAAAGGTGATCGATGACCAAGGAAAAATAGAACAGCATAAGGGAAATTGGAAATCTTAGGTTATAGAAGCAGACTGTAATTTTCGATAGGGTAGTTAGGATGGGCTGTCCTGGGAAAGAGAAATTTGAAAAAAAAAATGATATGACATTAAATGAAGGAAATAGTTATTTGATTATCTTGGCAAAGTTTTCCAGGAAAAAGGAATAGTCACCACAAAGATCCCATGCAACAACATGCTACATCATTCAAGGGGGTAAGCATGGATGCGTAATGATGAAGAGAGAAATCAAAGGTAAGTGATCAAATAAGAGGATAGTAGGAGATGCAGTCAGAAGTGAAATAATTAAGTAAGGTAGATTTTATAGGGCTTTAAGGGTAGGCAATAATAATTTTTTTTGGTTCATTCATTTGTTTGTTTGTTTGTTTTGCTGTTTTTTAGAAAATGGGAATGGAAAAATGAGTTGACATTCCTCATACTGACAAATTCCAGGAGGCCATGACACTTGAAAGTGAATGGTTGAGATTGAATCATAAGAGAAGTGAAGGAACTGAGAGCTAGGATTTCAGCAGAATCATCTTGTTACTACTCAAGTAACCAGTCATTAAATTATAAATGATGTTGGAGATAATTACAAAGATCCAGAGGCTAAGTGAGTTTAGAAGTAAAAGGGAATGGTCTGAAAGCCAGTGAATGAACACAAATGTGAGGTGTTAGTAAGTAACATAATTTGATCACATGATATTTAGTGCTGAGTTTTTATGGAGAAGGGAATACACTTGGACTAGAATTGGCATTGAAACCAGTTGTCTTGAGTGCATTTATCAAACTTGGTGAATTTAAGTGTCACTGTTCGTGGTCTTGTGGAGCTTGGGAACCAAAGGTAAAGGAAGGATCAGTTTATGGAGGAGAGGCTATTGGATAAGGATTGGCTTTATAGCATCATGACAAAAGCAAAAATGAGCTAATAATAAACCCCTGCACTTATCACCACACCTACTCACACCTCTACCTCATTCCTCCTTCATTATTGATGAGCACAAGGAAGAAAAATGCTCCTCTGAGGATTTGTAAATTATCAAGCATATTTGCAGACAAAATTCACAAGACTTTTATGGTTTAAAGAAAAAAAAAAGAACAAAAATTTTTGTCTAAGGTGGCTCCTGTCTGGGAATAAAGCCAGGAACTTCACTGAAACAAAAGTAAAATTCTCTCTGAAGGAATCATTTATATCCAGGTCTCAATTTTCTACAGAAAAAAAAAAATCCATGGAAAATTTTCAACTGAAAAAATACAAATTCATTGAACACCCCCCCCCCACACACAAACAACAAATTGCTGGAAAGCCAAATGATTAAAATGATTAAAAGCCGACACATGACAACAAAATCATATCCTCAAAAGGATAATATATTGGAATCACCAGAGAAAGGAAATGAATGAAAAGTGATTATTATGTTTTATGGAGCAATCAAGATGTTTGAATATTTGTGTGGAGACCAAGCAAATTGACATTAAAAAAAATAAAATAAAAAAACTTCAATGATAAGATTTAAAGTCACAATTTGTAAATGAAGAATGAGATATCTGTAAGAAAGAAGCACAGAAGAGGGAGTATGTGGCGAGGACACAACAGAAGAATAACCAGCAAATCAACCTCAAGTCTCTTGAAATTCTTTTTATATTTTTCAATATATAACTTTACTCTAGAACATCTCCAATTATTTTGTTTCCTGAAATTCAATCTTCTATTACATTTAGATTTTTTTATTTCATAACTTATGCATCTTTATAAAAAAGAGATGAGGAGATTTCTTGCTAAAATACAAAATGTAAACCATTTAACATGTTATATTCAAACTTCAGTAACTTCTGTTTGGAAAGTGGTCTCTCACCTTTGAATAGAATTTATTTTTTAAGGTAAATGTTTTTGTTGTTGTTGTTGTTGTAACACTAGATGATTTGTATTATAGACTACCTTATTTGAGTATAGTTGACACCCAATGTGATATTAGTTTCAGGTGTACAACAGAGTGATTCAAAGAGTCCACCAAAAATTTTCTAGAACTCATATATGAATTCAGGAAAGTCATAGGATATAAAATCAATGTGCAGGAAAAGGTTGCATTTCAATATACCAGTAATGAGGCAGCAGAAAAAGAAAGCAAGGAATCGATCCTATTTGCAACTGTACCAAAAACGATAAGATATCTAGGAATAAATCTAATTAAAGATGTAAAAGATCTATACTCTGAAAACTGTGAACACTTATGAAAATATTAAAGATGACACAAAGAAATGGAAAGGCAGTCCATACTCATGGATTGAAAGAACAAATGTTAAAATGTCCGTACTTCCCAAAGCAATCTATACGTTTAAAGCAATCCCCACAAATACCACAGGCTTTATTCACAGAGCTAGATCAAACAATCCTAAAATTTGCATGGAACCACAAAAGATCCCAAATAACCAAAGCAATTTTGAAAAAGAAAAACAAAATTGGAGGTATCACATTTCCGGATTTCAAGCTACATTACAAAGCTGTCATCATTAAGACAGTATGGTACTGGCACAAAAATTGACATAGGTCAATGGAACAGAATAGAAAACCCAGAAATGGACCCACAACTGTAATGGTCAACTAATCTTTGACAAAGCAGGAAAGAATGTCCAATGGAAAAAAGACATCTCTTTAACAAATGCTGTCAGGAAAACTAGTGAGTGACATGCAGAAGAATAAAACTGGACCACTTTCTTACACCACACACAAAAATCAATTCAAAATGGATGAAAGACCTTTATGTGAGGTAGGAAACCATCTTTGACCTTGGCCATAGAAACTTCTTACAGACACATCACCACAGGCAAGGGAAACAAAAGAAAAATGATTTTGGGACTTCATCAAGATAAAAGCTTCTGCACAGCAAAGGAAACAAAACAAGAAAACTAAAAGGCAGCCTATGACCTCTCTGTGCATTATGCTATGCTCACCACTGGTGACACACAATGCTCACACACAATGCTATTACACTATCTTTACTTATATTCCTTATGACTTTTATTCCCGTGACTTATTCATTCCCTAACTGAAAGCCTGTTTCTCCCACTCTCCTTCACCCATTTTATGCATTCTCCCACTCCCTCCCCCTGGCAGCCATCAGTTTGTTCTCTATATTCCGCTTTATGTTTGTTTATTCATTTGTTTTATTTTTTAGATTCCACATATGAGTGAAATCATATGATATTTGTCTTTCTCATTCTGACTTATTTCACTTAGCATCATACCCTATAGTTTCATCTGTATTGTCACAAATAGCACAATCTCACCCTTTTTATGGCTGTGTAATATTTCATTGTATATATACACCATATTTTCCTTATCCATTCATTTATTAATGGACACAGGTTTCTCTCATATCCTTTCTATTATAAATAATGCTGCAATAAATGAAAGGGTGCAGATATTTTTTATTTTGTTTTCTTTAGGTAAATAGTCAGCAGTGGAATTTATTTGTGTTTTTATGTTTTTTTGTTTGT
Source organism: Ailurus styani (assembly GCA_002007465.1). Lineage (NCBI taxonomy): Eukaryota > Metazoa > Chordata > Mammalia > Carnivora > Ailuridae > Ailurus > Ailurus styani. The sequence goes on from LNAC01000029.1 coordinate 4,839,376, forward strand.
TTGTTTGGATTTTTTTTTTTGGTAAATAGCAAGCAGTGGAATTATTGGATAATATGTTCTTTCTATTTTTAATTTTTTGAGGAACCTCCATATTGTTTTCCTCTTTGGCTATACCAATTTACATTTCCACCAATAGTATATATAGATTCTGTTTTTTCCATGTCCTTTTCAACACTCGTTATTGCTTCTTTATTTGAGCTATTCTGACAGGTGTAAGGCAAAATAAACATACTTTAAGTTGTGATTTCAACACACTGTGACAGGTTTTGCCAACAAGTGTGAATGGGCACCTGTGTAGAATCATGGTATATTAGAGATTTTATATTCATTAGAAATTATCTAGTCTAATTCATTATTCTATTGATAAGAATACTAATAAGACTATGAAGAAAAGGAAAACATCGTTATATAATTTTGAACTGATAGTAACTTCATTGTGGATATTAGTTGTTTAGGCTAAATATTCTTACTTGCTATAAAAACAGAATTTTGAATTCAAAGTATGCCAACTCAATTTCTTACACACTTGTTTACCATCTTTGTGACCTTACATAAGTTAATTAATATCTCTGAGGATTAGTTCCTTCATATGAAAAATGAGAATGCTACTAGCTAGTATGGGAGTTGTAATTAGGAGGAAATAATATATGTGAAAGCCAATAAATGTTATTCAAAGCTCATAAATACTACTTTTATCATTAGTATTATTACTAACCAAAATTAAAGTAAAATATTTCAATCTGTAAACATTCAAAAAATGAAGTTCCAACTGTCATGTGAATTGAGAAATCAATTTCAGCACTTTTTTAAATTTCATTTCTGAGAAGGCTATCTTTGAAGCATATAGCTAGGAACTCCAGAAATTAATTTTCAAAAGTCAGCGTAGACACAAATAAGAACACATCATATAATTAAAAAGGAAAGCATCATGCTGCTACATCAGAAGCAGAGTATGAAAAAAGAAGTAGGGATGTCATTTCATGGTGGGAAGCAGAAGGAAGCAAGTTAAACTTTTTCTTTTTTTAAGCAAAAAAAGTGAAGACATGTTGAAACAGCACTCAGCCTGCAGTCAGAGAAGGTTAAAAATACTTATATTATTGAAAACAGCAGAGAGGAGGAGTCACCCCAAGATATCTATAGGCTTTCATGACAGTATTTTCCTTAGTTCACATTTGAAAAACATACATTTCCTAATATCTAGAATTTGAATTTATCTGTGCTATAATTAATAGGAACAGTAATAACCAGAGTAATTTTACCTTTAACTCAAGATTTATACCACGGCCTTTGTAAGTGGGAGCATCAGTAGAAAGTACTCCAATAAACAACATTTATATCAGTTTATGTGCATTTGAAGATAAATTAGTTAGCTTTTGTTGCATAACAAATCACCACAAAATGTAGTGGCTTAAAACAGTCTAGTATCGCATTGTTTCTGTTGCTCAGGAGTTCAGTCATGTCTCGGCTGGGTTGTATGGTTCAGGATCTTTTACAAGAGTGTGATCAAGGTAATGGCCAAGAATGTGATCTTAATTGAAGGCTCAATGGGCTGGATAGCTTGGAGGCAGGGAAGGATCTGTTTCCCAGCTCAGTCATTAACATTCACAGGATTCATTTCCTTAGGGGTAGTTGAAGTGAGGGACTCAGTTTCTCATTGGCTGTTGGCTAGAGGCCTTGCTCTGTTACCTGCTGCAGGAATCTCTCTACAGAGCAGTTCACAATTCGAAAGCTGGCTTCCATCAAAGCAAGTGGGAGAGCAAGAGAGGGTGAGCAAGAAAGAAACCAAGGTCTTCTTGTTTCTTCGTCTTTGAGCTTTTCACGGTGTTCTATTCATTAGAAGGAAGTTACTAGGTCCAGCCCACACTAAGGAGTGTGGATTATGTATAATTCTAAAATACTAGAAGATGAGAGTCATTGGGAGCCATCTAAGAAGCTGACTGCTGTGGGGCTCCTGGGTGGCTCAGGGTGGTTGAATCTCAGACTTGGGCTCAGGTCTTGATCTCATGGTTGTAGGTTTGAGTGTAGGGCTCCATGCTCAGTGTGAGTGGGCTTCAGATTTTTTTTCTCTCTCCTTCTGCCCCTTCCTGCTTGCTTGCTCTCTCTCTCCCCAAAATAAATAAAATCTTAAAAAAAAAAGAGCTGATCGGCACAACAGACTATATATAGATACATAAATATGTATAATATTGGTTATGTATACTTATATACATAATCATACTATATACATTATATACATTTGTACACAAACACATTTACATAAAATATAAAATGCAATATATAACTATGATGCATAAATATAATAAATATATACATGTTTATATATAAATAAGCAAGAATATATAAATAGAAATACTTGTTTGTATTAAATGTTTGGTAAACAATACATTTTTAAATTTAGGTTTATCCATTCTAAATTAATCCTTTTGGTTGCACTTAAGCCAATCTTTTTGGTTCAGAGTATAGATAACTTGAAATATTGCTAGAGTGGTCTTAAAAATGCATAGTTTCAAATTTCACTTTTAATCAAGAATATCAAGCATAGAATTTGTATAGCAAATGAAGAATAGTGCTTTTTTAAATAATTGTGACTAGTGAACCCAGTTTTGGTTGGCTACAAATTATCATTTCTTTGATACATTTATTTGCATTTATTTATGTTTTCCTGAAAAGATTATTTCCAGATTTTTGAAATATTTTTGACAAAGTAAAGTCTTTTAAGACATTAATTTCTTCACATTTTCTCCAAATTTATTTTAATATTATGAAGTTAGTGACATACTACATGGCAACTAATTAATGATAACTAGTTAATCTCTAAATAAGTATGTGTAGGACTCTTTGTTTCATATAAATATGAAAACAGGAAAAAATCAGTAACAAGTTAAATAGTTATCAAAGGCAATAGAGAAAGAAAAATATTAATAAGATGGGTTTATTGGCTATCTTACCAAAAAACCCCTAAGATAAACATTAATGTGATTAATATATTTTAAAAAATCTTAAATTTTAATATTAAAAATAGTTTGCTGCCAGAAAAATGTTGAATTATCTCATACTCCTCTGGGGGAGTTTTAGTAGCAGTGGTATTATATATTCTTCTAGTAAAGTAATTCACATTTTCTGGCTCATGGCTAATGCTACCTATGATAATAGCAACTTTCGAATGAATGTCAAGCTTGCTACATTTACAGAAGCACTTTGGAAGAGCAAGCTAGGGAGGCCCCGATCAGTTCATTTTCAGAAATTCTCTTTTGGGTTCTGATTAGTCAACTATTAAATAAAGTAATTACTTAAAACCTGAGGTGAAATTCAAAATGCTATATTTAACAAGCACTATTGCACTGTCAGTCGTCAGGGAGAACAGAGCTGACTCTTAAGTATAACCAGTAGATACTGTTTGAATGACAGCTTAGGGTAAGAGAGCAGACTTTAGCAGTTATAGGGTTTCTACAAATTACCTTTCAATCAATGGCTGCATGGGCATACTGATTTTTATATTGTAATTCATATGGATATATACTGTGGTAGAGAAGTTCGTAAAAAAATAAATGCAATTTAAAGAGAGGTAAAACGATAAGTGTGAAAAAATATTTGTACCCCTATTTTTTATATTTTATGATCAATACAACACATACTAAAAAGTAACTTAAAATTAATATCACCTCAGAAATGGAATTTCAAAAACACAAAACAGAGTTCTTTGACAATGAAGTTCTCTCTCTTTGCTTCTGAATAAGGCCACCAAAGTCTTTTTCACTTATTATGTTTATTTACTAAAACTTTTAGAGCTGTAAGTCATCATCTCAACTAAGTCCAGAATTAACAGCACTATTCTTTCAGTCCTTGGTTTACCATCTTTGATCAGATTCCCACATATGATCTTGCTACTGTAGGGATTACAAAGACACGGGATAAATAGACTTATACTTTTTTGATACAAAAAGTATACAAAATATAATAGTACAAAAATATGCAATAATAATTCTGTAATGAAAAACTTGTTGATTTTCTGTCATTTGCAATCCTGGGAGCCCTCTTAGTAATACAGGGCAAAAGACTTTTAGCCTGTGTTCACAACTAATAGTTCTACTTCTGTAAATCCCATTCTCCCCAGACCTTCTACTGTATATTTTCTCCTTCTTAAACATATATTTTCCATTTCTCTCATTATGTTATATCTTTGCCTTCAACGGAATTCTCTTCTACTTAAAATTAACTAACTAAACAAATTAAAAACCCTGACCTTCTATAACAACGTCCCCAATATTACCTATTTTTACAGGCAAGATTTCCAACATGGAAACCTACACATGTTATATTCTCCACTCCCTTACCTCTCATTTATCTGTTTTACCTACTGAAATTTGGAGTCAGTCCTCCCTGTTCTGGAAACTCCTGTGGAAATTTCGTAGTCTCTCACACAGAATTGCTTCTCAAAGGGATTAGATGTTTATTCTGAGCAAAGTTCTACTGTCTCTTCCCCTTTCCCTCTGGGTATGCTCTAGTCCTTTAATGATTATAGTGAGAGGGTTGGTGACAGGCTTTGGAAGATGGGGAAACAAAGCAAATTTCCTCAGGAAACAGCACTTTATGCAACTGGAGAGTAACAATGGTGGTAGCTGCTCAGGATTCTAATTAGAATGGCCTTATTTATTCAGTGTAGAGGCAGAGAATAGTGGGCTCTTTCTTTCTGATTTACTTCCTGTTACAGGTCGGGTTTTTGTCTCTCAAAAAGATGCTGAATTCTAACCCTCAGTACCTGTAAATAAGACTTTATTTGGAAACAGTATTTGCATTTGACAAACTTGGGCCGAGGTCATCAGGGCAGCCCTAATCCAACACGAATATGCCCTTACAGAAAGGGGAAATGTGGACACAGAGACCACCATGTGAAGTTGAAGGCAGACCAGGGTGATGCACACTTTGCCAAGAAATTCCAAAGACTGTCCACAAACTACTAAAAAATAGGAGAGAGTCATGGAACAGAGTCTCCCTCACAGCTTCTCAGGTACCAGCCTGCTGATACCTTGACCTTGGACCTCTAGCCTGCAGAGCTGTGGGATGACACATTCCTATTGTTCAAGCCACCTAATTAGTGACACTTTGTAACAGCAGCGTGTACAAACTATTGTGAAAATAAAGGAAATCTCATTAAAAACGGAGTTGGAAAAAAACTGCTGTGGGGCATCCCTGAAAGGGGAGCTCTCATGTACTGCCACCTACCCTAAGAAGCTGTCTCCAACCCTCCAGCTGGAAGAACATACCTCTGTCCTAGGAAGAAAAAAACTCCTTGCCCAGCAGGAGCCCAGCCAATTTGACACTGTCATAGGCAGCCGGTAAAAAGCTGCGACAGCCCTTCCAGCTTCCTTCTTGCCTGTACAACCCTCTCTGTTCCCCAGGCTTGCCTATGGTTCACTGTAGCTCACTCTTCTGGAATTGTGGTTCTCTGTTGTTCTGAACGAACTCATTTTTCTAGTAAGATAGCTGGCTCTTTGGTGTTTTTAAGGTCAACACAATTTGCTCAAATTGGTCATGTATTCCGTTTCAGAAAATAAAGCGTTTAGAGATCATTATATTCTGCTTGGGTCAGTTTTATTAGACATGCACTTGCAGGAAATTTTTTCTTAAAAAAAGGATATATTTTGTTTCCAATGATGAAAAATTTCCTGGAATTATGAACACTTACGAATTTTTAATTTTATTCATTTTATTTTTATTTATTTATTTTTAAAATTTACTTGACAGAGAGAGAGAGAGAGATCACAAGTAGGCAGAGAGGCAGGCAGAGAGAGAGGAGGAAGCAGGCTCCCTTGCTGAGCAGGAAGCCCAACTCGGGGCTTTGATCCCAGGACTCTGGGATCATGACCTGAGCCAAAGGCAGAGGCTTTAACCCACTGAGCCACCCAGGCACCCACTTACGAATTTTTTAAATGAGAAATTCAGAGACTTTATCAGGTGAGCAAGACTGTTATTATTTTAAACCACAAATCTAAAAAACAACAGATGTTTAAATAGCATTGTTTATTACTGTAAAAACAGCATACATTCTCTGTAAAAACTTGAAATAAAATGAAGATGTGTATGTCCAAGCAAAAAGCATTGTATCCCTGCTCTTGTCACTGATACAATAAAGAATTAGAGATCTGCGCCGCAAGTGAGAGCAGAAAATAGTATGATCAAAGCCACAGTACACTCTCTAGGGAAGAGCCGGCAGGTTTTCTGAGGTAGGACCTGCCCCTAGGTTGTTTCAGAATTGATTTTTATTGGATCTTTCTGGGCTGGGAGGAGCTGTGAAGTCCAGTAGGGTGGTCTCTAATGGAAGCTGCTTCCAATCTTTGGGGGACTCCTCCCACAGGTTGGGAGGGAGAGTTTTTGACGCAGCAAGGTTCGGGTCTTGGTGCGGTGTGGCAGGGTGGATGTCACTGCACTGTGAATGCATTGTAATGAGTCTAGGGGTTACCCTGGGTCACAGGTGGAAGAGGAGCATCCATGCTCTGCACCTGTGGCTCTTGGTCTCTTAGCCCCAGAGTCTCCGAAGCCACAAGGTCAGGATGTCCTGCCCCAGGGCTTCTGATGTGTAACCTATTTATCGCCACACTTGCCTGCCGCTCATGTCTAAATCATTCCCCCCTCAAGGACTGGGGACCCTAAAATCTCTCAGGTCAAGGGATGGAGGCTCCTCAGGGGTTCCTTCCACTGCTTACCTCTAGCTTCTACCTAACGTACATATGAAGGCACAATAAAAAATGTCTCATGATACCAGTTCCCAGAGATAAATATTATTCCCATCCAGCTTTTTTTTTCTATTTTTAGGTATACTTCTATAATCTTATTTGAAATGCAATATCGATATTTCATTAAATAATAGCAAAAAAAGTTAGCCATTATAAGCAATATTAATTGGGCACCCATTCTCTGCCAGAATATTATGGATTCAGCCTATATTTTGATTGACGTAAGCATTATATTTGTTTTTGTTTTTAGCTGTAAAAACTGAAAACTTAGAGATTTTAATTATATAAACTTTTTTATGCTTCTCTGATTATTGCTTTTGTGTAAATTACTGGGTCTTTTTATACAACCATTTAAAATGCTTTTGGCAAATATTACAAAGTTGCACTTCAACAATATTATATTAAATTACAGTGCATTTAGAAAATTATGAGTGTTCATTTGGCCTGACCCCACCAATACTGGATGTTATATTGAAAAACAAAACATAAAACAAAACTAGCAATTTGACAGTTATATTGTTAGTTAAATCTAGCAGTTAATTTACATTCTTTAAGCATTAAATAAATTTATGGGTCATTAATATTTAGTCTTTTTTAATTAGCTTTAACAATATGCATTGAGCTGTTTTTTCTAAGATTGTTCCCAATGAAGGATCATATCCTGGTTATATTTATATTATATAATCTACCCATTCCTTTGCTTCAATTGATTAGATGAAATTCAGCTACTAGACCCAACTGGAGCCATCAAATTAGAGTTTAGAATTGGAATTTAGAATTTAGAATGGAAAACCATAGAATTCAGTCTCCATTAGTACCTTTAACTAGGAACTGCTATAAAGTTGGGTTTGAGCAGCCACTTCTGGATATGTTCATGATGCAGTAGATGATGGAGTTAGATATGTAACATATTCAAAAGGTACTACATCTTCATTGTTCAGTATGATTATTCAGTATGATAGCTGCTATCTACACATGGCTCTTGAGAATGTGAAATGTTAGTGAGACTGAGTAATTGAATATCTAATTTCATTTCATTTTAATTAATTCAAATTTAAATAAGTAACCACATACTAAAGACTATTATACTGAACAGTGTAGCTGTAGACAGAAAAGGGTGAGGCTTGTGTGCAGAGAAAAGAGAAATGAAGGAGTCTGTGGCACAGGAGAAATGGAGGGAATAGTGGACAATCTCTGAGAACTTCTGAGCTTCATGGTTTTTTGCTTAAGTTCCTGATGAGGCTAAGCTGTATGTTTCCTGCTCTGAATTCAGTGATTCCAAATGCTGGCATTATAAATAATATCCCAGCTCTCTTCTCAGGTTATTTTTCCACTCCTGTTTTCTAGTTGACTCAAATTGTGAAACATATATTTTCCTAGAAGATTATTTATCTAATTGGGAATTTAACAATTTTAAGAAGTCAGTATTTTCTTAAAAAATATTTTCTTCAGGGGCGCCTGGGTGACTCAGTGGGTTAAAGTCTCTGCCTTCAGCTCAGGTCATGATCTCAAGGTCCTCCTCCCTCTGCCTGTTAGAAGGACACTTGTCACTGGATTTAGAACCCACCCTGATAATCCAGGATTATGTCTTCATTACAAGATCCTTAATTAATTACACCTGCAAAGACCCTTTTACTAAGTAAGATTAACAATCACAGGTTCAGGGGCACCTGGGTGGCTTAGTGGGTTAAAGCCTCTGCCTTCAGCTCAGGTCAAGCTCTCAGGGTCTTGGGATCAAGGCCCACATCGGGCACGCTGCTCAGCAGGGAGCCTGCTTCTTCCTCTCTCTCTGCCTGCCTCTCTACCTACTTGTAATCTCTCTCCCTCTGTCAAATAAATAAATAAAAGCTTTAAAAAAAATCACAGGTTCCAGGGATTTGTTTGCATATCTTTTTGTAGGGGCATTCTTCATCTGACTGCAAATAATTATGATATTCAATGATTATTATTTGATTATTAAATCAAGTTAACAAATTGAGACTACGGATTTTACAATTTATTAGAATACATTCCTTAAATGTACTATATATTAGGCAATTTTCATAAATTTCTAACTATGAAGGGGTCACACTACTCTGAAATCCTGCACACCCATTTCATCAATCAGAGAGCTTAAAAGTATCTCCAGATGTCAGTTCCTGTCTTCCTTTGCTTCTAGGCACAGCTACATTTAAACTAACATAGGAGGACAGGTGTCTGTTCTGTTCTTAAAGATTTCCAGCAAAAGAGATTATATATCCTCTTCCAGCAACACATTTTGACACTTCAAGAACTGAATATTTAAAATCTAACTTTTACATTCCGGCGGCATGGGAAATAGTAAAACCTTTCTTTACAGCTTGCACACATTTGGGGCACCTGGGTGGCTCAGTCGCTAAGCGTCTGCCTTCAGTTCAGGTCATGATCCCAGGGTCCTGGGATCCAGCCCCGTATTGGGCTCCCTGCTTGGCGGGAAGCCTGCTTCTCCCTCTGCCACTCCCCCTGCTTGTGTTCCCTCTCGCTCTGTCCCTCTGTCAAATAAATAAATAAAATCTTAAAAAAAAAAAAAAACTTGCACACATTTACAGAGAAATTCCAACAGTTGTTACAGGAGACTGCAAATATGAGGCAAATATGAAAAACTAGAACAATGAACAGATTTCATTTTTACATTACTGCTGATATTATGAAACTCAGATACAGTTTGACATAAGGATAAATTCTGATTTTGCTTTTTCTAGTCTTTTGAGGGAAAAAAATGAGTTTTTCTTCAAAACAAAGTGAAACAAAGCAAATTTAGCCTGGATTGAAAATATATGAAGAAAGGCTTTGAAGTTCATTTCACTCCAAAAAATTTTCTCTCTAATACCAAGTCACACCAAGACAGGGAAGAAAGCATAACACTAGGGCAAGGGGGAGGCAGGAATCAAAAGTAAATATGGAAATGAAGACTAAACACAAAATATTCTGGTGGTTCTAACTCTTAAAAAGAATGTGACTATTTCTCTTGATATAAAATGGACATAGATATTTTCCAAATCTCTGTTATTTTACAAATGAGATTTAATAAAAATGGAAGTAGCAAAGTAAGCTTTGCTCATGAACTATTTTGATTATCTCCTTTACACTCTCAGCTACATTTTTCTGGATATAATTTCCACTGATAGTTCAAACAGCATTCCACATTTTACAGAGGCAAGGACAGCATCTGATTCATTGTCCTTGGAAATCAGTAATTTGGCAAATAACTGCATTGCTGTCATTCTAGAGATGATGCAGGGTGTGGGTCTTCTACACTCAGATAAAAAGTGAAAAAGGGATGGTCTAGGTCGAAATGGTCCACCACCTAAGTGTGGTATGAGTAAAAAACAGCTCTCCTGCGTTTCCATACTGTTGAGATTCCAAAACTTACTGTGTAAATAAGATTCATACAGTCTATTTCTCTGTAAAGCAGGGACTTTAAGGGTTTATTCTTAAAAGTTTCCCTGAGGGGCACCTGGGTGGTTCAGTTGGGTCGTGACTGCAAGCCCCCCAGTGGGCTCTGTGCCCAGCGTGGAATCTGCTGGAGATACCCTCTCTCCCTCTGCCCCCTCCCCCACTTGCTCTCTCTCTCTCTCTCTCTCTCTCTCTCTCTCTCAAAATAAAAACAAATAAAATCTTGTAAAAAAAAAAAAGTTTCCCTGAGACTTTCTTTTGGGAAAGAATTGCTTTAATCCCAAGTGGTTCTTGATTATTATTATAAATTGTCTAGCATTTTATATGTACATCATACTTATAATCACTGTATTTAATGCAACGACTCTAGCTTTTTTAAAAAAATAATAGTAGTTTGGCAATGTGCCTAATCTTTGGTGNGATTATTATTATAAATTGTCTAGCATTTTATATGTACATCATACTTATAATCACTGTATTTAACGCAACGACTCTAGCTTTTTTAAAAAAATAATAGTAGTTTGGCAATGTGCCTAATCTTTGGTGATACTGTGTAATCACTGTACTTTAAAGAATGGTTTATAGGTGACATGCGTAATATCCCCAGGAATTGTTTAGCATCTGATACATTTAGGATTTAGTCAAATGTAAGTATAAAGTCTGAGATAATAAATTACCACGTGGATGTCAAACAAAGGGATCTCTGGAATCTAGCAGTTGCTAAGAAAAACTACTCTGCAGGAGAGGAATCAGGAACCGATAGAGCATTTTAAAATGTGGGCATTCTGGTAAAGATCACATTGTATTTTGTACTCCTTGAATGTATTTCAAGATGAAGAATAGTATCTCAAGAGGGTTGAGTGGTTTGTGATTTTTAGGAAACATTTTCTTCCCTGATACATAATTGTTAGATAATTACAAGTGTTTCTTTCTTCAACTTTGAATTTATAAGAACAACTGACAATTCATTCTTTGTGATGGGTTTTGTCTTTTCTACTTATCTCTAGGGACTTCAGGAACATATGTTTGCCAGAACTGGGAAATTTTCTCTAATCAGGTAATAGTGAATAATGTCTTATAGATTAGTATGGATGTGGAGGGGTAGGGAAGGGAGTGAGGAGGGTAACAAACTGGACAATGGAATAGCTTTTTCCATGATAATAATCTTAGGAAAATTGTACATCTCTACCTTAATGTTAGATATAGACTAAAATGTTTTGGATTGCAAACGAAAAAGAAATGCAGTCAATTCTTCACTTGCAAAGTCTTTGTTTTAAAAGTTCTTCTGTAAATTCTTAGTTTAGGATAAAAGAGTACTTTAAATTATGGTAAAATTTGTAGCAACATAGAAAAAGTTATTTTAAGTGGGAGAAAATTGTTATTACCTAACAAAGTCTCTGAATACAGAATGTAGTCCAGGACAAATCTTTAGCTGTAGTTCACTGTTTACCATCTTTCTTTTTAAATNTAAATAAAAGTTCTTCTGTAAATTCTTAGTTTAGGATAAAAGAGTACTTTAAATTATGGTAAAATTTGTAGCAACATAGAAAAAGTTATTTTAAGTGGGAGAAAATTGTTATTACCTAACAAAGTCTCTGAATACAGAATGTAGTCCAGGACAAATCTTTAGCTGTAGTTCACTGTTTACCATCTTTCTTTTTAAATTCTTAATCTTGAGAACCCAAAGGATTAGCCAACCTGTTCCTCTTTTATTTTCCTTGTTGTGTTTCACCAGGGATGTTTTCTTGAGTCAGGTGTGTGGATAGAAGTAAAATAGTAATAGTAAAATAGTAATAAATAAAGTAAAAAGTAAAGTAATAAGTAAAATAGTAATAGTAAAATAGTAAACATAGTCAAGGAAACTTAGACACTTACATTGAAGGGCACCTGGGTGGCTCAGTCAGTCAAGCATCCAACTCTTGATTTTGGCTTAGGTCATGATCTCAGGGTCCTGAGATCAAGCTCCCAGTCGACCTCTGTGCTGGGCATGGAGCTTGCTTAAGATTCTCTCTCTCCCTCTCCCTCTGCTCCTCTCCACCCCCCTTCCCCCACTCAGGTGTACTCTTGAAAGACAGAAAGGAAAAAAAGAAAGAAAGAATTTACATTGAGGAAGCAGTATTTGGGGAGGAATGACCGTGAGTGACTGGGAAGGTTTTCCCGGGAAGGTCTTCCCTTTATTTCTTTTCCAACACCACTGCTGTGCACTGGACAACACAAGTTTGGGCCATTTTTCAAATGTTGTATTAGCAGAATAAAAGAGGAAAATTAAAAGAAAATCCCAAGTGGTGTTTATGGGGAATAAGCAAAATCCTTGAAGATGTAGATCCTAGCTTAACTAGTTAAACCACTTAGGAAGTCTAGCCTCAGAGCCATTTACATGCAAGGGCTATTTGCTTGGAGCAAAACTCCACAAACAGTATCAGCAGTTCAGGGTCCTGAATGCTAAGTTACTGATCCAAAATAAATTACCCTGTATACAAAATGTTACTATGAAGAGTGATAATAAATAACATGACTATGTGAAGTTTTTATCATTATATAGACTGTGATTTCTTTTTAAAATGAATGGAGGCCTTGTTTTGAGTCACTGTGACAGACCATTAGAGAAAACTATACTATAATGGCATCTAAATGCAGCTAATACTGGATAAAATATTTGTCATTACTGGGAGAATAGAAGTGCTTCACATGTTTGGATCATGTAATTAGAAGCCAGGAATGATTGCTATAAAGAATGAGTTCCTTAACTCAGAGGAAAAACTGATTGTATGGGAAGAATGCTTTTTACCTAGGGCAATTTCATAAACCGATGAAAATGGCAAATGGTAGCACTAGAAGGAAATATTTAAGGAACCAAACTAACTCTATAATATTCAGTCTCAGTTCCAGGACTCAGATATACACATTATTGAACACATACCAATCTCATCTGGACAACTCAAATGTCTCCGTACAGATTCCAGAATTGTTCTATTTTGCTGTCATGGTGATTCACATGTTGAAATTATTTTCACTTTGGTGTATTCTTTTATTAAGGGCTGTCTTAAGAAATAGGATTCATCTAAAAATGGAGGATGTGACATGACAGATATGGCAGTAACTCTGGTCCTTTTGTTCCTAGGTTAGAGGTTAGGATTTGGCTAATTGCCTTTTCCTACAACCTATGGAATAGCAAGTATAAAATTCATATAACATACATTAAGGTTTAAGATTTCATTTTAATATTCTTCTACTTGGTCACTTTCTGAAGAACTGAGGATTTGGGGATGAATCTAGGACTACGATGTTGAGTTAGTAGATAATATTCTAGGAAGCAAGGAATTAGATTTATTTGTGGAGAAAACATTTAAATCATATGCAATGCTTATAAAAAGGCATAGTAAATGAAATGTTAGTCTGTCCTCCCAAACTTGAGGAAGAAACTACTGGTTTGAATGGAAACTTGCTTACCTCTTTCGATTAGCCAGAATGAGGTGTGGGCATGAAGAGAAGGCCTATGTTGAATTTAGGCCTATGTCAGATGAATAAAAGGATATTTTCAAGCTGAAATGGGAGTAAATGAATTAGCTCAACATGTCTAGGGTTTTGTACTAAAGATGGGCTGAAGACTTACAAATATATTGAGGAATTTGGTGTAACATCACCTCTCTGCATTTCTCTTATTAAACAATGGGGGCAGTAAATGCCTGGAAAAGATCTAATATTCTCACAACTGAAGGAAACAAACAAAAAAGAAAGAACTTTGTACATGACATGTGATGAGAATACTTCCAATGACAAGGTTGAAATTATGCTAAGTCATAAAGCTCCTGACAAGTCTTCCTACTTAGACACTGCATTGTTCTAAGTGCCGAGGAAAAGTTCACCTTGCAGAGGCAAAAGGAATAGCGTGCAAGTTTTCAGACTCACTATGGCCAGTTGCACTAATTAAGTTCAGATCAATATGTAAAAGTGAATCCCAAACAAATGTGTAGTATTCTGAAATGTTTTATCTTATTCAGAGAAATATCAATTTGAAGGTAAAGTAGATAGTGCTACTGAAGTAAGAAGGTTACAAATTCTTCTTAAAACACCCAACTATAATTTACATTAACATTTCTCCAAAAATATTTAAAATTTTGTTTTCTATATTTAACATTTGATGGTTCATCCTGAAGAAAATGCCTTGATACTTCACCCGGAAAAATAAGGGACAGGTATCATCAATAAAGAAAATGTGTTTTCATCTTTGAGATACTTTGGAATATTCTAGTCATGTCTAAAAAATCTTTTTCCAGTCTTTTTTTTTGTTTTTGTTCTAAAAAGTAAGTAAAGTAAGGATGCAGAATAGTAATCCAGTAAGATCTAAGTTGGTTATAAAATGGCGTAGCATGGGATGATAAGACCAGATCATTCAAATGGAAAAAAATCATACAGCAGTTTCTTAGCAAGATCCAGAGTGACCATGCAAATTAGAATGAAGAAATCATAGCCCCTTGGAATGAACTGTTGTCTCACAGAAGAAATATGTCAACAGAAGAGCAAACTAGTGGAAAAAACTTGGTGAAAATGGTATTTGACGTTACGTTACCATCACAAAGCCTAATAAGGACTTCTGTGATTAAAGCAATAACCATTCATTCTCTAGTGGCATGTGAGAGGTGATACTGTATTGTAGGAAAATTGATAAATTGTAGGGATGCAAATATTTATAAGTGAGATAAATTTACAAATGTATTTTTTTTAGTTAAAAATGTTCTTAGAAAGTAATACTGACCAAACTTCATTGCACTTCAGATCTATCATTTTAAAAAAATACCTACTCTAGAATTTTGCCACGGGCCTAAAGACTCAGAGTTTTCCTGGGTGAAAGTCTGATTTTGAAAGTCCGTGATTTTAAATCAAACCATCATCAAATAAATAAATAAATAAACAATAAAAGAGCTCCCTAAGGACCACTGTTCTTAAGCCTCACTTCTTCTGTAGTTCTTTCTCTGTGTTCTCTTAAGTTTTATGTCTGTACCTAGTTAGATTACCATGGTTTCTTGAAATGTCTTGTTTTGCATCTGATAAATTTGCTTCCACAACCCTAGAAACTTAATATCATCTCAGAAAGTACACTGCTGCTATCCAAGCCAAGAAAAACTTCCCAGAAAACAAAAAATAAACAAAAAAGAAAACTAAAGGATAATTTGGTGTTAGAGACGCTTGGTTTCAATATATCTTGTATTCGTGACAAAGGATCAGGAGTATAGTTGCCATAGAAAGTAGTTTAGAAATACTTCAAGTCCTTCAGGGATGTATTGTTTCAATGTATTCATTTATTTATTCTACAAGATATATTGATCTTCTGAATTATGACAAGTCTGTGGTACGTGTTGGGAATAGGGTAATTGACACTCCCTTCTCTTGCAGCGTTTCCAATATAGCTCAGTGGTGGGAGTATCTTTTGTGTAGAGATACATTAAGATATCTTTACAAATCTCAAGAGCATCATGGTGGTGGGTTTTTTGGCTTTTTGTTTTCCTAAACTGGAAGCTTATTGAAGGAGCAACATGTAGCCAACTGTATCTATAATGTATATTAGTTATAAGGTCTGTGATTTGGCTAAGAGCAGAAGCAGATCACACCAATGATAGCTGCTCTGTGTCATAGTTAGTAAAATTCAGATTCCAGGGTGAGAAGACAACTCTCACAACTTAAGGCTAGTGTTATCTATTTGGCCAGTGTTTTCTAGCAGTTATGACATTATAAAGCTTCCAGTATAAGCATATACATACTGTAGAGTGTGCAGTAGGTATAAAATCTCTTCTGTATATGGTTTGTTTTATCTTTCTCTGTACCTGGCTGTTCTTTTGTTTGTTTGACTTTCTTCATGATCGATTCAGTAGACTGCATGTGATAAATCAGCTTTGGAAATTTGCTCTGATGAAAGACTGCAACAACAAGACCACAAGATATGGTAATATCTACAGTGGAATATTACTCAGCATTAAAAAATGAAATCCTGCCATTTGCAACAACATGGATGGACCTACAGGGTTTAATACTAAGTGAAATAAGTCAGGCAGAGAGAGACCAATACTATACGATTTCACTCGTATGTGGATTTTAAGAAATAAGCAAATGAACAAAATAGAAAAAAGACAAACAACAACAACAAGAAAAACTAGACTCAAATACAAGAAACAAACTTGTGGTTCCCAGAGGGGAGGTCAGTGGGGGGAATGAGTGAACTAGATAAAGGGAAATAAGAGTACACTTATCTTGAGAAACACTAAGAAATTTATAGAATTGTTGAATCATCTTATCATACACCTGAAACTAATATAACACTTGAATATACTATATACTCTATACTGTCCTGGGGTCTAAAGCTGACTTACACAGATATTCTATTACAGAAGATACTTGGGCTTCCTTTGGATAGAACAACCTGTCTTGGTGTTGATTTAGGTTGCTGTTTCAAACTTGGACTGTTCAGCCATGATAACCTGACCTTGCTTCTGGGAAGGGGAGATGCGGTGATGGCATATAAGCTACAATGTGAACTATCTCATACCATGGCTTTGACCCCTGTGTTATCTTCATTTTTTTAAAAGATTTTGAATTATACTTGAATAATAAATTATACTTGAATAATGAAGAAAGCTATTATACTTGAATAATTTACTTGAATAATAAAAAAAAATCTATGTAAGACACTATGCATTAGACTGAAATATCTGTCTATAGTGGTGATAGGAGACCGGAGAAATATAATCAAAGAGGTGACATGATCAGATTTGGTTGGAGAATCAGTTTGGCAGCAACAACGACAACAACAAAAAAAACTGGAGTAGAGAAGTAGGAAACTAAACTCAATGGGATCATTTAGTGCCCATTTGATTGTCCAGGTGAGAAATAATGAAAATCCGTGGAGTTGGAGAGAAGGTTATCCATAGTATATTTATGAGACAGATTTAACAGTTGTTAGGAAATAAAAGTATGGGGTGGGTGAAGTTTTACAGAGAGGGATTGTTAATATCAAGGAGGGTTTTAGTTGTTTTACTCTTCAGTAAATAGGCAGGTGGAGAAGCCACTCACTGGGTAGAAGGGAAAAAGTTGATCCTGGGGAGAAACAGGCAAATTCAATGTTGAGTTTGTAAAGTTTGTGACTTTTTATATGGCAACAATAGGATACAATCAGTAAGCAGTGAATTAAATGAATCTGTCTCAGAAGAGAAGTCCGAGTAAGATATGCACTTTTGGGAATTACCAGTGCACAGTAGAAATTAAAATCATAGGTGCAGCAGAAGGCAATAGGGAAAATTATATATGCTAAAAATAAACAAAGCCAAGGACAGAACCTTGGAGAATGAGAACGTGAACAAAGAGGAAGCTGTGAGAATTAATTGTCAGGATTGGAAGCAGAAAATAAGAAAACCAGAAGAGAGAGAAACTTGAAGTCCTAACAAAGATTATTTTTATAGCACACATTTATATGTACTCTCTGTGCAAGGGTCTCTAAGCAGAAGACGTAATTTGAAGTAACAATCAGACCAGAGGGTACAACTGATAATTTTGGCAGTTTGTTATGACAATGTGATTTCTATTGGAGATATTAAAAGATACAGGCAATCTCGTAAGAAAAAGAATCTCTTGAAAATAAGACCAGACACAAACAAAAGTAGGAGAAACAGGTTTTTTTTTTCAATTTATCATTCCTGCTTTTCTTGCCCCATGAGCATCTACTTCACTCTTCCAACTCTGATTTGATTTCCAAATCCCTTAGTGATGAATTGCAACTGGCAGCTCTAGAGTTAATAGCCTCCTTTGTTTAAGGGCATCAAACCGATTGAGAAAATTTTGTCCAAATATAACAATGGATGGGCTCACTAATTCACCTGACAGCAGGTGCCTGCTGCCACCTCATCAGAAATGCCAAATGGAGGTCATCCTTGTGGATGAACACAGATACTCATTCCAAACACACCTCCCGATAGAACTGAACTGCAAAGCGATATTCCTGGAGAACCTGAGTGTCTGGGCAGACAAAACTCTAGATGGACATGATCTTAAAGTAGTGAAAGGATAACAGGCAGTGCAATATTTTAAGACACACCTACTTTTATCACCAAGTCTATTTGTTCTTTATTTCAGATAGCAAGGATTTGAAGACTGAGTATGGAGAGTTAAGATGAACTTGTCATCCAAATATTATCTGATGTTTGAGTTTTAGGTAAGAAAAAGGAAGAATGTAGAGAGCAAGGGATTTTGGAATTTACACACATTTAACCAGATAGCATTTGGAGAGCAAGTGATTCCTATATAAAAATATTGACACTGATGTGGAAACCAGCACAAATCTTTGTCCTTTGAAAAAATCTGTCATAGGATATTTTCAAACTCATTGGTCTCAAGACTCAAAATTTTTGCATAGCACATAACAGAAGTGTTTTATAGGCGCTTTCCATTTCATCACATAGCATTTTAAAAAGACATATCCAGAGTGGTGGAGCTTTAATACAATTAATTTTTACTGCTTTGAAGAGCTCTTTTTTTTTTGTTTTGCTTTGTTTTGTTTTTTTCGGTACTCTCTACTTATATTAATCATATTAAATATTAAAACAGTAATTTTAAATATATTAATTCATTTAAAGTGACACAACAAACCTATGATATGATAACATAATATTTTTATAATACAACTATTTTAGAAAATAGAAACAAATAGTAAAAACACTGGAATTGTTTTGTATTTTTTTCGAATTTCTTTAATGTTCAGCTTTTAGAAGACATCTGGCTTGTAATACCTGTCTACATTCAATATGTGATTGTATGTTGTGTTGGTTGAAGTTAATGAAGAAATACGTAGTTGAAAAAGACATTGCTGGAAAAAGATTGACAGGGTATTTGAATGTCATTGAAAAAGGAGAAATAACATCAATAGCCTCTTCAGATAAGTGTGAATATTTCTTATTTGATATCAGACCAACATGTTGGAGTAGAATCTTGTATCATATCAAGGGAGTATTATAATAAATCCTATGGTCTTTCTTTCACTCCCACTGCACAATTTACCGTTGGTTGATTTTGTTACATCATCACTGATCATTTGGAAAGCAAAGGTTCATTATTATGCATGTCTTCCAAATGGTGTCACATTTTACTATAGAACGTGGAAAATTATTTTTGTTGATATCACTACAAATTTTACCAGAAAATAATTTAAGTATGAGCAAGTTTCAGAGTGGCAAACTCTAACTTTCACTTAAAAGATCAAATCCCATCATTAGCCGTAAATTCTGTCAGTTGCTTTCCTTAAAATGACAGGCTTACTTTGTTCTTTTGGGAGAAAAGGCTGCCAAATACCCAAGTCTGAATAACCATTGATTGCTGGTCATTTTTTTCAAGTGAGAATGATTTAGCATTACAAAAAAAAAAAGCAGCTAGTTCAGCTAGCAACTCAATTGCACAGGTGCTTTTCCTCAAGACAACTCTTACATTTCAGTACATGACAGAAACACTTTGTGTACTTTCCATTTCATTACAAAAAATTTTAAAAGGCACATAGGCAGGGATAGAGATTTAGTATAATTAATGTTCTACTGCTTCATCAGGACATTCCTAAGTAATGTCACATTTTACACATGTGAGTGTGTGGAAGTAAAAAATAAAAGGACTACTATAGTTTCATAACATAATTTCAGTTCATGCTTTTTCCTCACCAATACCTTTTCCACCATCAGTACAACCAGTGAAAAAAGGCAACGATGTCTTAGTATTGTGATGAAAATAGTTTTGACCTTATGGAACCCTCAATACATCTCAGAGACACACAGGAATCCACTGACTCCACTATGAAAACCACTGAAATATAATCTAGACAAGATGAGAATATTAAACACAGACAGAAGGAACCAAAGAAACATGTCAATGTCTTTTGCTCTTTATATACAGAATAAAATAAAGAGATTATATCTAGGTGAAAACTTATCTGAAGGCACAGTAATAGAAAACATGACTTCACCAAGTGCCTTTCAAGCCTAAGATTGTTTCAGTGTAAAGATAAAAGCTAATAGCTTTTTGAAAATGAAAATAAAACAGTTCAGTGATGATATACTCTGTGTGTTCTTTATTCTATCATCTTGCTTTCATGACATTTAGTAATTCCAAATGTTTCCAGGCTTCTCTGACTTCTCTGTTCTTTTGAATGTACTGAGCATGCCCTACCTAGAACTGGTATTAGGTCCATTCATTACTGTCAAAGATACATGGAAAACCTATTTGTATGTCTTAGCCACAGCTCCCTTATCATCTCTTCAATATTGTCATTCTCTCCAGTCCTTTCAAAATGTGTCAGCTGTCGATCCTTCTCGACTCTCTTCCTTATATTGACCAAAGTACTCAGTGACGTTAAAATGTATTCGGAGAGCTCACAATGACCACTGACACTAAGTAGAGTCTAGTTCTACAAAGCACCTTGGCTGTGTAGATATGCGTACTCAGCACACACACATATGTGCTTTGGTGTGGAGACTAGTCTGCTAAGTTTTCTGTCCACATTATATCTGTTTTGCTGTTATTTCTATCTATAGTGCTTAGTTTACTTATAGAAGTAGGAAAGAGGATGTTTAGTGATTTTCCTTTTAAACATCTCCTTTTTTCTGGTTACTCGATATAACTATTTGACATTGTAAGTAGTTACTTATATGAGTCCTGGTTTTCCAGAGAATCATAACCAAAAGCTGATTGCACACATATGTATACACATATATTTACACGTACATATAAAGACAGAGAAGAAAAGGGAGATTAAAAAAAATTGGTTCACAAGATGGTGGCGGTTGGCAAGTCTGACATTGACGGTGCACATCAGGAGATTGGAAAGGCCGCCAGGATTGGATACTGCATTGCGGCAGAATTTCCTCTCAGGAAAAATTCCACTGTTTGCTTTTAAGGCCTTCGACTGATTGTTTGAGGCCCACCTGTGTTATTGAGGGTAATCTTAACTTAAAATTAACTGATTGCAGATGTTAATTAACCACATCCACAAAATACTTTCACAGCCACACTCAGATTAGTGTTTCATTAAATAACCAATACTATTGTCTTTTCAGATTGACACATAAAACTAATCATCACATCACCAATGGGATCCACGCTACGTAGGAGCTTCTCTTCAGCTCTGTTTCCTGATTGCTAGATATACAATCCAATTTCACTTTTTTTCCCCTTCGATTTCACTTTTTAATCAAGGACTGGGCTTTTTGATAATTGTACCTCAAGGGGAATACAATAGGAAAAACTTTGGTTCATGGATTGTTTGGATTATTTTGAGAAAGAGGGTTTGAACTGTCAAAATTCTATCTCACATGAAGCCATGGAAACTATTCTAAAGACTAAACCATAAACTGCAATCCTCACAGTACCTTATACTGGTCAGATACAGTTATAATGACCGCCCCCCCCCCCCAGGGTATTGGCATAATTTCATTGAACAACTGTTTTATTTTAGTAAATAGAGTGAAGGCAGCCCAGCTGGAGACATTCCTGGATAGGGAGAGTGAGGAGCCAAGCAAAATAGAACAGCAAAGAACTTTATGTTGTGTTACTAATAATCGTTTCTTCTCTATCCTTTTTCACTCTCGTAGGAATTCTCTGCCTAGCTTCTTTTCATTCTTAATCCCTGAAAGCGTCCCATTTCCGGCTGACACACTTTTCTTCCTCTGGGAAACAAAATACCTCTTAAAAATCTGTCTGGAAATCTCACGCTTGCTTTCCTGGCTAGCCTTGGCTTTGTTTTGCATTCGGCTCTCTCCGCTGACACTCAAACCTCATGAAAATCACAACTGCTGTATGTGGAGCCATAAAGAGTTTTGGAGGTTTTTTTTTTTTATTATTATTAGAAAGTGAATGATTTATAATGTGCAATATTAAAAGTTTTCTTTTTTTTTTGGTTACCAAGTAACAGAGAAAAACATTAATGACCCAGTGCAAATTTCACATTAATTTGGACAAACCACTCAGAAGTCATAAATCAGTACTTTGAACACAATATATTATCATGAAGTGTCTGGATAGCACTCCTAACAACATAAATGAAGTTATTCTAATTGTATAAATTATTAAATCACACATACTAAATTGATTGTACCTGTAAAGATATTGAATTTTAATATAATAATATTGCTGAATTATGTTCTAAAAGTAGTAATTGTGGTTCGAGGCCATAAGATACCATAATTTGAGCCAATTATAGTACAACCGGATAGTTATTATAAAATAGAAAATGGAGCATGTTAGTCAGTCAAAATTTGCAATGACTTGGAGTTCTGTATTTTTAGATTGAAAATAATGTTATGATTTCATCTCTTCCAAATGGTATGATTTCATCTCTTCCTTAACTCATGCAGATAACTATAAGGATTCTCTTACTTGATATGACAATGGTCTTAACTAAAGAAGAATTAAATTGTCAGCACAGATGTATTTATTAGGTGTATTTAGATTTAGTAGAATGCACAAAAATCAGCCACAGTACTTGATGTGAATGTGGACATCACGGCTCCACATAAGACATACAGAATCAGAAGCTCTGTTCAAACACCAGATTCATACTTTTTTCCCATGATGACACACTGAGAAACAATGTGCCTAGATTTCACGCTAACAATTATTTGCTGAGGTTTGTTAATACTGCTTCATCTATGCCATCAAACAATAGTTACTGCTAGATTGCTTATAAACTAAATGTCATAGTTTTCATCACATTGCCTAAAATATTTTAGGGGTGCCTGGGTGGCTCAGTCAGTTAAGTGTCTGCCTTTGGTTTAGGTCATGATCCCGGGGTCCTGGGATCAAGCCCCACATGACGGGGGGGGGGGGGTCCTGCTCAGGGGGGAGTCTGCTTCTCCCTCTGCCTCCACCCCTCTCCCCTGCTTGTGTGAGCTCTCTCTCTTCCTCTCTCAAATAAATATATAAGATATTTAAAAGTAAAATAAAATATTTTGTCTTAATTACATTCTATTCCATATTAAAATTACCTGAATATTTATCAACCAACTTATATATACAAATTATTTTGTAATTTAAACAAGTATAAACCAATAATAAGTATTAAAATAAATTAATATAAATTATATATGGTTTTTTAAAGCAATATTAGAGAAAATAAAACTAAATGGACAGATTTGGCATATTTACTTATTTTTATTGCTTCTTGCCTAAGTTTCATGTATTTTCCATTATTGTTTATAACCTCATTATCCTGCATGAAAATCAGAAAGGATATCTACTGCTTTGGAATCTAGGAGTTTATATTGAAGAATTGCAAAAACTTCTTTATAATTTTTTGTCCTCATTTTCAAGTTTGAAGGGTCATTGATTACATACTTGGAATTATCAAATTAAGGAACAGATTTAGTTGTTTTTAGACTTAAAGATTACCTTTTGTCTCTATTTACTAATAATCTTTAAGTTACATTTTTTTCAAGAAATATGCTAGGTGCATTAGATAAAGTCTCTTAATTGTTATACTATAATTACGAGCTACAAACAATGAATGCTCTGTGGGGTTAAATTTCAGTAAGTAAAACAGTAAGGAACTTTGAGAGAAAGCTTCTAAATTCAGTTCATTTTACTGTCTTAGAAGCAGATACTGAGACAAGGATTTGTATGCATATGATTTATTAAAGAGGTATTCTCAGGAGCAGATCTAGAAGTGAACAAAAAGAGGCAGGAAAAAAAAGGGGGAATATCCAAGCAAGAACAAGATTTGGGGCTGAATAAATAATTATTCCTTTTTATTGTTGAGTATTATTCCAAGGTGTGGATGTACCACACTTTGTTTTCCCATTACCTTGTTTAAGAATTTCTTGGTTGTTTCCACTTTTTGACAATAATAAAAAAGCAGTTAGGGCCATTTGTATACAGGCTTTTGTGTAAACATAAAATTTCAGTTCTTTTCGGTAAATATAAGGAATTTGATGACTGGGTCATACAATCACTGTATGTTTAATTTTTTTTTTTTTAAGATTTTATTTATTTATTTCACAGAGGGAGAGAGATCACAAGGAGGCAGAGGGACAGGCAGAGAGAGAGGGGGAAGCAGGCTCCCCGCCGAGCAGGGAGCCCGATGCGGGCCTCTATCCCAGGACCCTGAGATCATGACCTGAGCCGAAAGCAGAGGCTTTAACCCACTGAGCCACCCAGGCGCCCTTAATTTTTTAATAAACTGCCTACTGTTTCCAAAATGGCTTTACCATTGTGCATTTTTTCCACTGATGAATGAGACTTTTTATTGCTCTATATCTTCATCAGTAGGACATATTGTCACTTTAAAAATTTTTTTTAATGATTTTAATAGGGATGTAGTATTCTGTCTTCATGGTCTTAATTAGGATTTACCTACTGACATTTACATAATATTGTGTATCTTTTCATATTTTTTTTACTATCTCTATATTTTTTGATAAAATATCTTTTAGATTTTGGTATTTTCCTTTTAAAATATACTATTTGTATTCTTGCTCTTGAGTTTTAAGTGTTATTTTTTATATTTATTCTTGATAAAAAACACTTTTACAGAATACATGAGTTGTAAATATTTTCTCCTCATCTGTGTATTATCTTTTCATTTTCTTAACAGTAGCTTTTAAAGACCAAAAGTCTTATGTTTTTATAATGTAGTGTTTTTTTACTTTTTGTCTTTTATGAATCACACGTTTGATGTTATATCTAAAACTCATTGTCAAATCTAAGATCATAGAGACTTTTCTTCCATGTTTTATTCTAAAAATTAAGGAGTTCTACATTTAATTTTAGGTTTATGATCCTTTATGAGTTAATTTTTTTGTGTAAGGTATATGTTGCAGTTCTACCCTCTCAAGTGATTGTTCAATTTTTCTGGCACCATTTATGATAAAGATAATTTTTTCTACATTGAATTGCCTTTACAGCTTTGTCAAAATCAGTTAGCTATATTTGTATTAGTCAATTGTGGACTTTAAAGTATCACAAAGAGTATTAAAATTATTTATAATTAGGAATAATATAAAACCGATAAAACATGCAACTTGCAAGATTTCAACCATTTAAAGTAGTTAAACAAGAAAGTAAAACAACAACCATAAAAATAAATATAAGGAAAAAAAAGACATAAATATTGTAAGTGATTCCACCTACTGATCCTCTCCATTTATCCAGAATAAAACTGAGGAAGGAGATAGGAATTTGCTTTTGGCTGAACTGATTTAAATTGCTACTCATTTTTCACAAGAGCATCTGGCCATGTTGCATATGAAACTAATGTTTAAAGATACACATTTTAAACACAATTTGGCTTCTATATTCAAGTCAAACATTTCATGTGATCCTCTACCAAGAAAACAATGAAGTAGAGTTAGACTATGTATTTCCCTCCAACATGAGCTATAAATTTAGCTATGTAGGTTGTATCCTGTAGAAGATTTAGGGGACTTTTAAGGATCATTTTGAATATTCTTATTTTTGCTTTTTAAAACATAACTCTAAAGAAGATGCTAATTGACATATCAGAAAATATATCTCAAAAGAGGGAGTAAAAGCAATAATTCCAAATTTATTTGATGATGGAACACTATATTCTCAAAATGTTTGTCATTAATTTTTCTCAGAATTAGTTTTATGGTTTCAAAATGTGCTATTAAACCATAATCTTGCAGATGGGGGTGTAGTCTTTTCCATTATTTTATCTCTAGTGCCTGGTAGAGTCCCTTTAACATATCTCATTTTATATTTCTTTACATAATGAAAAAATAAATGCACAGATAGCCAGATAATTTTCAACTCCAACCATAGCAAAAAACAAATGGCATGTTCCATATGGAAGGATATTTGGAAATTCTTTATTTCAGATTAAGGTTATTATTCCTTCTTGTATTATTTCAGTTTTAAATTTAATTGATTTTAGCTTATCATTTGAATTTAAATAATTTAGTTATAAGAAAATAACTTATGCCTTTTTCTTTGATTAAAGTAAATTTATTGGGCGCCTGGGTGGCTCAGTGGGTTAAAGCCACTGCCTTCGGCTCAGGTCATGATCTCAGGGTCCTGCGATCAAGGCCCACATCAGGCTCTCTGCTCAGCAGGGAGCCTGCTTCCTCCTCTCTCCTCTCTCTCTGCCTGTCTCTCTGCCTACTTGTAATCTCTCTCTCTGTGTCAAATGAATAAATAAAATCTTAAAAAAAATTAAAAAATAAAGTAAATTTATTTCTTTGTCTTCAGCTTTAGCATTGACATTTAATACTTCCTAATTTTGTTCACTGTGTAGTATGACATTTTTTGCATATGATTATAGTCTTTTTTTCACTTTTTCGTTCCAACAGATATATTTATATTTCCCCTCAGAATAATGTTTTAATTAAAGCTGATTTTCAAGTTACAAATAACTGGGATGAATTTCTAAATTGTATTGGTCGACAGCACCAGAGCTTCTGTTTTTCTTTTTCTTTCCATTGAATACCTATGAAAATATATTCATCTTTCCATGTATAAAATAAAATTTTTAAAAAGATCGATTCTATCTGTCCAATATGATATAGTCTCTGGCCTCTTTACCATCTTGTATTACATTCACATGTCATGTATTACTTCGGGGCAGTAATATTTTGAACATGAGCCTTGCTTTCTAAAATAATAACAGAGTCTACACATCTATATCCCTTCTACATTCAATGGGTATTGAGAAAACAGTCAGCTGTGATATTTAATGTATTCTAGACATGAAGATTTGTTATCTAAGAAGTGAATATATATAGGTAACAGTAACTTAGCTTTGACTTTCAAAGTTGGCAATGAGAATTAACATTTCCTAGTTCACTACTCCTTGATTTATCAACCTTTCTTTCAATTGTTCCTCTAAAGTAATTATTTGAATGAAACAAACTCTCTCTTATGAACAATTATATAGGCAGTAGAAAGACTTCAGTTAATAGTGCCCATACGATATTTTACTGACAAATATTTCTACTTAAAAGTACACAACTGTGGTTTTCAGCTTGTACATCTCTCTGAGTTAAAAATTGGGATTATTGACTAGTCCAAGGCCAGTTTTAAGAAGAAGAAATTATATGCTTTAGGGAAGTAATAATATATGTATTTTTCATTTGCTCTGTCATTTCTTTTAACAAAACTACTCTTCTGAGATATAATATCTTTCATCTACACCGCTTCTACGAATTAAGCATCTCTTCCCTGTCTGTTATCCAAAACCAAGCTATCAACCCTGTCTCCTGGGTGACAATTTTGCCTCACTTGTGACTGATATAAAGCCTATCTGTTCTCAGAGCTGAGGGTTTTTCACGTGAGGACAGAGTAACCTACTGTTATTCAATTATTGTCCTGCATTTTCCAATGTTACCTGCTCTTGCTGAGACTTTTTGTATTGGGCAGCAGATAGTAAGGTAATATATCATGATAGTTAAAGCTTTCAGTCAGCAATGGAGTGATTGGATTTAAATCCAGGATCTATCAGGTGAATATTGGATGATTTGGGAAGTTAATTTTTTTAGCCTTAGTTTCCTCTTTTGTACACCACCATCTCTTTAGAGTGGTAACCAAAATGGTATCTTCCCAATGGAGTTGTGAAGATTAATTTTTTAGCATGTATAAAGTACTTTGGAAGGCAACTGACACATAATTTATAAATATTACCACTACTACTACTACTGCTACTACTGCTCCTCCTCCTACTAATTCCTTTGAGTAGTTTCCTAGCTGCTGCCTGTTTGGGTAGAAAAATCCCTAATCATTCTTATTGTTTTATTCAATCAAAATGCTAGTCTGCCAACCTGCTCATCATCAGAGCTTGGTTGTTTCATCGAAGTTGGCATGCTCTACGTTTTTCTTAAATTTCAAACTGAGTTTTTTGTTTCATGGATAGGAAGTTGGTAACAACTTTAAAAATACATATTTAATGTGTCTGTTTCTTCAGATAACATGACTTTAATTAGATTAATATTAATCAGAAACTTTCAGGACCATTGGTCTAAAGACCCTAACTGAATGCATTAAATATGTCCTATTCCTGATTCCCAGTCACCCTAAACTCCCAAGTTGACTCCATCTAATTTAACTACAACTATTCTGAGATATGTTAGAGTATGCATACACATTCATGAAAATCAAATACACCATCAGAAAATATGAAATACAACATTTATATCAATAAAAATTAGAGAGCAAAAATTAAATAATCAACTACTTGCTTGTCACAGCATATTCAATAATGTTATACTCTTCCACATGCCTCTCTCATTTAAAAAAAAACACACACAATTCCAGTATAGTTAACATACAGTATTAATTTCAGGTATGCAATAGAGTGATTGAACAATTACCATATGATCCAGTGTTCATTACTCCGGTGCTCATTATGATAAGTGTACTCTTAATCCCTTTCGCCTATTTCTTCCATTCCCACCCATTTTCCCTCTGGTAACCATCAGTTTGTTCTCCATAGTTAATAGTCTATATTTTTGGTTTGTCTTTCTTTTTTTCTTTGCTCATTTGTTATTTCTTAAATTTCACATATGAGTGATCTCATATGATATTTGTCTTCCTCTGACTGGCTTCTGTCTTTTTTTTTTTTTTAAGATTTTATTTATTTATTTGACAGAGAGAGACACAGCAGGAGAGAAAACACAAGCAGGGGGAGTAGGAGAGGGAGAAGCAGACGCTTAATGACTGAGCCACCCAGACATCCTGACTGACTTATTTCACTTGGCATTATATTCTCTAGATTCATTCATGTTGTTGTAAAAGGTAAGATTTCATTCTTTTTATGACTGACAAATATTCCATTATAGATATACATATACACACACATATATGTCATATATATATATATACACACACCATCTTCTTGATCCATTCATCTATTGATGGACCCTGAGCTGCTTCCATAATTTGGCTATTGTAAATAATGCTGCCATAAATATGGGGGGTACATACATCTTTTTGAATTAGTGTTTACATATGCTTTGTGTAAATGCTCAGTAGTAGAATTACTAAATAACATGGTAAATCTATTTTTAATTTTTTGAGGAACTCCATACTGTTTTCCACATTGGTACAGCCTTTCTCTGTTTTTTTGATGTTATGTTATCAAGAGCAAGCAGAACAAAAGTTTGAAGAATTGACTTTACTACATGCACCTGATTAAGAATGTCATCATAGTAGCTGAAAATAAGCTTACGCTTTTACCTATTTTGAGTCAGTTGAATGAAGTTACACATTTTGGTTTTGTTTAAATAACGATTTATTTAATATTTCCTTAGTTAAAAATGTAAAAATTACATTTCTGAAATGAAAGAGAAGCATACTAATTGGAAGACATTTCTGTGGATGAGTAAGTATCCTTTTATGATAAATGATATATTGTCAGAGATCACCTGGGTGGCTCAGTGGGTTAAAGCCTCTGCCTTCAGCTCAGGTCATGATCTCAGGGTCCTGGTATCAAGGCCCGCATCAGGCTCTCTGCTCAGCAGGGAGCCTGCTTCCTCCTCTCCCTCTGCCTGCCTCTCTGCCTACTTGTGATCTGTCTGTCTGTCAAATAAATAAATAAATAAATAAATAAATAAATAAATAAAATCTTTTAAAAAAAGATATATTGTCAGAGATGATTCTACTTTTAGAAGAATGTTCTACTTAGAAATGGTAACTAATGCTACCTGTTGTTTGTAAAGAGTACTTCTTTGAACATATACATACACAATAAGTGCAGAATATAATCTTGCTGCAGAGGTCCTTCCGAGACCTTCAAAATATGAAATAGTCCCAATAAAAGTGGCATAAAATTCAAACATATTTTTTAAGGAAATAAGACTAAGCTAAATATGAATGATATAAAGGCATTACTCAATACAAAACAGCGTAGAAGAACACTATAGAGAGCCATGTTTACATAAATCTTTACGCTCATCATCTCCAATTGCTTTGCTTTATGTGTCATGAACTGAAACTTCCTTAATATTGTCGTTCAGGGAAACATATGTCTCATCAGAAGTCTGTTGGCTTAAGAAGCTAAGAAGAAACAAGTTACAGTGTTGGGTAGATAAGCTTGACCTTGTCATAAAGCATTTATTATTGTAATGGACAGATGCTGCTGGGCTAGGTGGGCTTTACTCAGACTTGTTTCTTGGCTCAGTATCTCAGGTACTCATATCTTAAGAGAACAATGAGAAAGGAAGAGAGGCAATCATAAAATTTTTGCATGGGGTTAAAATGGTGGTTTCACTGACACACCTGTAGTTATTAGAGAACAAGATATGCAGCCTAAGAACCACTTTGAAAGACCATCTGAATAACAAATGGAGAGAGTAACTGATCACTTTGCCCCAGGACGTTCTCTCAAGATCAGAGTAGGATGAGCAGTGGTGTTCAACAGGAGATGCTGATAACTGCTAGAAAGCAAAGATAATTGGATAAAGATAGTTCTCTGTAGAAAATCCTGAGAGCTGACGGTAAAGGCAGAAGACAGAAGCAGCTGGCAGAAGCAGCAGGCAGAAGTATGGTGGCAGTGACTTCATAGAAAATCCTGAGAGCTGACGGTAAAGGTAGAAGACAGAAGCAGCTGGCAGAAGTATGGTGGCAGTGACTTCAAGACAGTGTACTTCTCCATGTGTGATGAGAGTGTGTGAATGGTAGAACAACAGGGGACCCAGAAGTGGGGGGGAAAAAACCCAAAGTAATACATCATCAGACTTTTTTATGAAGTCATATGAGAATTCTTTAGAAGCACCTTCAAAATGAGAATTTGTAGGAGTTTGAGGTCCAGCAATTGTAAAGTAGAGATAAAATTCCAAAAGAGATATGGGTTGTATACATATGACATAATAGAGCTTCACAAAATATCATATTGCTTTAAAAAAAGGTAGAAACACAGACCAGGTGTCTTGAGTCATCAGGGCCTTTTCCGGTGGTTTATATGTTCAAGATAATCTTCTGAGTTCCAGCAATGATGTTAAAATTCATCATAAATGACTTTCCCAGGTTGTTTGTCAATTTATTAAAAAGTTTCAATTTATAAAATAAATTTGATGAGTGTCAACAGAGGCATATTACCATTACAGTAGGAAGCTTGCCACCTGCCTCTACAAACCCTATTCCAATTCCTAAAAATGATAAAGAAGAGAAGAACAAATATTCAAAGTCAAAGCTAATGATATTATTGTATCATGATGCTGGGATGTGTTAAGGAACAACCTGGCAGGGTGAAGAGTTAGTTGAGAGTTCATTTTTAGCCATGTAGCTGAAAGATTCAGCCATGAAGCTGAAGATTTTCACATCCATTTGCCAAAGTCTTGAGATTTCTTCAAGAAGTTTATTTTTTTGAAGTCAGTTCTTTGGGCTCCTCTTAAATCAATTTTTCTTTAAGCAGATTGGCTTCAGACTTGAAAGGCCAAACAAGACGTGGAGGGGAGCCAGCAGGAAAACAATGCCAGAGAACTAGGCTCATAGTTTAAGAAAAAGGAGCTGTTGCAGTTCACACATGTACTATCTCAGGTGATCAGAAAGGGCTAATTGAGGAACTCTAATTCAGTTGTTGGTCTTGTCTCATTTGCGTGTATCTTTCTTGAGTCTCTCGAATTGGAAGTCTGTGGCAATAATGGATTCAGAGTTTTTGATCTTGGTTATGCTTGTCATAGCTAATAAATAATAGGTGACAGTAGGCCAAGCACTTTAATGTATATCCAGAGATTGACTCTGTCTTGCCCCCATACCAACCAGCATGAAGTAGAAAGGATTAGTTTTTTTCTAGTTCAGTTGCAATACATATCTGAACATTTTTAAGACTAGCTAAGAAGAAGTTCTGCAATACAATGAAATGAGAATATAAAGCATTAATTTAGTCAGTCATTCTATGCAACAAAATACAAATAACATACTCTGGTCTATCAGTTGTCACCTGTTAATAGTGACTACTTACTGTTTTGACCCTTTCTGTCTCATTTTCAATGTTCTCTATCTCTTAGTATTTTGTCATAAAACTTTTATTTGCTTTATGTTAAATTGAAATATATGGCTTATAACTGGCTCCTTCGAAAAGGAAGAATAATATATATGTAATTTTACAAAATTATTTCCAAACTGGGTATACACACGAGGATGCTTTAGGCTTTCTGTGTAACTCTGTCTTCAAGTTCCTGTGACTGAAAATCTCTGAGATTTCATTGCTTTGCCATTTTGTGCCTGTTGTGGTAGTTAGTCTCTCACTGTGGAAGAAGTAATAAGAAGGTGGTAACAACTTACAAATTGCTTTATATTTTTCTTCCAATAGATAATTACTACCGATCATATTGACTGAAATGTACTTCTCAGGATTTGTAAATTTTCTCTACACCAGTATGTCTTTGCCTATTTCCTGTATCAGTTATTAGTTTAACACCTCCTCCAAATCCCTGAGTTAAAATCTTTCTCATCTCTTTTGCTTTAAACTCTGTCTTCAAGAAAACACAATACCTCATCAATTTCCATCCACTTGATTTCAGGATTTCAACAGTTTTTAACTTGGGTACTGTCGGAAAAGTAATTTTTAAACCCTTAGCCATGAATCTAGACTTCTTGCCCTCCTGCCCATTCCTCACTTTGCTATCATCGGATCTTGCTGAAGTTAGATCCGATCATGCTATCGTCTACCCAACACTTTCCCAGAACTCCATCCACAATCAAAAAACACAAAAGCCCCAACAATGCTATTGTATCACCTATGGGACAAATCCAAGCTTCTTGAAAAGACGTTTAAAGCTCTCAACAGATTCTGATCATCTTTTCCATCTTGTGCATCATACTTAACTGATAGAGTTAAACTTCACTTGTTCACTTGAGCATACTTTGCCAGGTGGTGTCTGGCATTTTTTTTTTTGTGAGAAAATATATACTTTAATATACATGAAGCAGGTTTTAGAAACAAGACAATTTTAACAAAAAGAAATGTGTTGGATTAGAGCAGAGTTTTAATGTGACATGTTTCAGAAGTGGTTTGACAAAGGGTGTGATTTTATGAACAAAAAAACACAAAAACAGGAGTTTGTTGTATAGAACATAGTCCACTTTAAAATTAAAGTAAATAAGGAGGTATACAAAGAAATTTTATGAAAGGATAATGAGTATATTTCGATAAATTGCAACTATCCACAAAGTACATTTTAGTTCCACTTAGAGAGATTGAACATTTTGCAATCAAAGCTATTCCTTGGATTTCAATAAACATTCTGGTTGTCCTTGGCGTCTTTCACTTTGTGAATGAAGAACTTTGTTCTCGCTGGTCTGGGAATACTTTTTACTGGTGATGTTTTCCTTTGGCTGGGAAACAGATTAAGGGCCTCTCTTCCTGGCAGATCCTGCTTTCTATTGGATGGAACTATTAAACTTACTTAAAAGGATACTTTATTTATCTGGCTGTTCAAATTCATCTTGTAGATGTCAATAAATTTGAATATTAGAGGAAATAAAAAATAGAGTTTTTCAATGTACACCTGCAATTGGGTTATCTTTAAATATACCCTGGAGAGAATCAGAAAAAAAAAATAATGACAATATTTTAATGGTGAGACTGCACACGGGAGTAGTTTATAACTACAAAAGCTCTATTTTATCAAAGAAATATGTATGTAAACTTACTTTTAGTCATCAGCTTTTCTGGTTTTTCACTCTGAAATGCTTTCATCCTCAGAAGAAACAAAGTCATGTGGTTTACCGTAACTGCTGATTTTCCTTGAATGTATGGAGTATCTTTCAATTAGAGCTATTTGAAATAGTTATGAGAAAAAGTGAAGCGTAGTTTTATTCTAACCATGAAGTGTTTTAAATTTGTCTTTTGAGAAGATCAGTTTTTCTGCTCCTGGAAAATAAGTTTTTAAACACTATAAGCTTTTTTATTGCGGTGGGTATTTCCTGTTGTCCTGCTGGCAGCCAGTGCTTTGGAGACTGTCATACTTTGTAACGCTGATGAGCTGCAAAAGTTTGCCAAAGAAAAACGCAGTAGACCAAAATGGAACATCTCTGCACAAGAATTTTCTGAGATTTTCTTAGACTCTGTAACTGAAAAGACAGGTAACCTCTTGTGTAAACTAAGAAAAGGAAAATGCATCCCATCTCTATAGAACTTTGAAAGCAGGATGATAAAAATCTTTTAAAACATAATTCAAGTGCTATACGAAAGGTTTGGAAGCTGTCTTTTCTGGCTTTATTTCCCATCTGTGCTTTGGTTTTGAAGCATCAATGTTTATTTTGTCTCTAACCCAAAAACGATTTATCAAATATGCATACAATCAATCACTACTAATTGGAAGCAAATTCAAAAGCACAGTTTCAGGGTATTCCATTTTCCACAGGAATGATAACAGTATATCTCAAGTTTTTCGTCAAAAGACTTTTTGGGAAAGGCCAGGAAAAAGCTGCGTTTTTTTTTTTTCTCTGTAAATGACATAATGAAATATTTTTGGTAACACAGTAGTTCCTTTTGGTCTT
The DNA here is from genome assembly GCA_002007465.1 of Ailurus styani. NCBI lineage: Eukaryota > Metazoa > Chordata > Mammalia > Carnivora > Ailuridae > Ailurus > Ailurus styani. Next base: position 4,873,998 of record LNAC01000029.1, read on the forward strand.
TAAAACAACATAATTCATGGACAGATTATCAGACTGAGAGTTGTGGCTTCTGTGTTTTTATTTATGTGGCAAAATTTGTGTTTATTTTAAAACTGCTCTTTCTTTTTTCTCTTTTCCATTTGATATTCTTGATCAGAAGATGTTGAGGGGCGCCTGGGTGGCTCAGTGGTTAAGTGTGTTACTCTTGGTTTCAGCTTAGGTCATGGTATCATGGATCCTGGGATCTAGCCTGAGGCACCCCAGCCCCTCATCAACCCGGCAGTCTGGCTCCATGCTCAGTGGGGAGTCTGCTTGAAGGCCCTTTCTCTCTGCCCCTCCCTCTGTGCCCACTTCTTCCCTCCCTCTCTCTCTCAAATAAATAAATATTTTTTTTTTTTAAAAGATTTTATTTATTTATTTGATACACAGAGAGAGATCACAAGTAGGCAGAGAGGCAGACAGAGAGACAGGGAGAGGAGGAAGCAGGCTCCCTGCCGAGCAGAGAGCCCGATGCGGGCCTCGATCCCAGGACGCTGAGATCATGACCTGAGCCGAAAGCAGAGGCTTTAACCCACTGAGCCACCCAGGCGCCCGCAAATAAATAAATCTTAAGAAAAGATGTTTTGTTGATATCATTGTCTAGTAACATAAAATGGATATATATGAGTCAGGCACATCCAATATTGTAATGCTTTCTATGATCTTATAATATTCAATTTGAGTTTCTTTCCTTTATTATATTGAATTTCTGCTAAAAATTACTTATTATCAGAAGTCTTTTTCTGGGGGGGCATCAGTTACCCTCTCCCTTAAGTAAACAACAACAACAACAAAAACGCAGTAATTTTGAACTTCTGAAAGAAAAAAGAAAAAAGACCTCATCCCTATTTAAACCATCTTACTTACATCTATCTTACTTCCTGAATTTGTACACTTTCATAGGAAATTGTTAGGGCAGGAACTCTTTCTTTTCTAATAGCCTGATTAAGCCAACTACCTGTCATCACCTCACAAATAACTAAATGATGATAATGGTGGAAAAATGAAATATTAAAACCAAACATTTTCACTAATTCACTCTTCATTTTCCTAATATGTGGTATAATTTTAGTCAGGCTATTTATGACTAAAATAGCAAAGTCTTCATATGGGAGAAATTGCTTTTCTGTTTAGCATGTCCATGGCCCCCATTTATCATTCCTTCAATCTAGTGCCAAAAATGGCTTTCAAAATTCTGGCTATAAATGGCTGACTGAGAATATCAAACCTGCTCCACCCAATACATCACTAAAGAAAGAACTATATTTTGCAGTGTCTTATTACATTTTTAGTTTATGGGGGAATTAAAGCAGTTATAAACATTAGTTGAAAATGTTGGCAAGCAAAGTGGGGAGTGAGGAAACGCAAAGGAAATGGAAGCATAAGGAGGTAGACATACTCTTAGCCAGGTTTTGGCATAACACATGGGAAAACTAGTAAGTTCTTCTAGTATAAGAAATTGATATTCATTTGAGGGCCTGAATGATGCACATTAGCTACCTTTGTTGCATATAAAGCCAAGTTAATTAACTCCATCTTTTCCTGAGCATTTGCAGCTTCTAAATGAATTATCTGTTAGAGTTTGTGTTTCAATAGATACTATTTTGATTCAGGTGGAATTCTCTCCTTAAAAATTTTAGGGGAATTCATTAGAGAGCTCCAATTCAATTGCAATTATTATACCCTTTGCCACTGAGAGTGCTGCCAATCTGATAGAGTTACGTGGTGTTAGGGATCTGATCAATGAGGTGTGAGGAAATTCTTGTACTACTCTACTCACAAATACCTTCTCTCTCATCAACCTCCAAACCAAGATGGCGCTGAATGCATCCAGGTGGTTGTAAGTCACACACTCCATCTCCACAGCCATGTTTATGTATTATACCTATCAAAATCTCCCTCTGGGACACCTGGTTGTCTCAGTCAGTTAAGCGTCTGGCTTTAGCTAAGACATGATCCCAGGGTTCTGGGATTGAGTCCTGTGTCCAGTTCCTTGCTTAGCGGGAAGCCTGTTTCTCCCTCTGCCTGCAGCTCCCCATGCTTGTCCTCTCTCTCTCTTTCAAATAAATAAACAAATCTTTAAAAAAAAGAAAGAAAATCTCCCCCTGCTGCCATCATTTTATCCCTTCCTTAAAGAAGGAAGAGAAATTGTTATGTGTGGCTGCACTTTCTCCTCTATTATTAATCTTTTTCTGTTGCACAGACAGGGGAACCCAGTGCCCATGTTTATGCTAGGTAAGCCTGCTGCTTTTCAACATCTGCTTGACTTAAAGGTGGCTATCTCTTAGAAAATCAGAGTATGAGGCTGACAACTTTCAAACTTTAAATAATCAAAGGATCTGTCACTCTAATAGCAAAGCCAAGAGATATAAAACTGTGCAGGTCGTTACATTTCCAATCACACAGAAAAAGCTGATCTGAGAAAAATCAGGCAGAAGGAAGTGATGAAGGAGGGAGAGAGCAGAGTGTTAGAGGTCCCAGTTAGCCCTGACACCCAACTAAGCAGTAGAGCAGTTATGGGACATTCCTCATACCTGAACTACTTTACATTGCGTCTCACTTGTTTGAAATACAATCTTGACTATTTCAACTTCCTTGACTTTATGTAACAAAACTATATCTCCCAGTTACCTGAAAATATTAGTGCTTGTTTCTCAAATTGCATTCTTCCCCCCCTTAAATAGAGACCTCCTTCAAAACAAGAATTTACTTTGCTAGAATTTAGCTATGCAGTTATTTCATATTCTCTATATGTGGATAAATATACAGAATCAATATTTTGCTTATGCACCGTCAATATTCCACCTCATGGCAATTCACCTTATCTCTTGGTCAGCAGAAATGTCTCCTTGCTTGCTTTCTACTACCACACAAATGCTTCAAAGAGAGGGCTTAGTATCATGATTATATTTAAAATATTGAGAAATAGTGAAGAAAATACCAAACTCTTAGGTCTGCAGGCCTGGCTTTGTATGTCAACTGTTTACACACCACGATACTTTGAGCAAGTCACTTAGCCCCTCTGGGAATGAACTTCCTTCTTCATATGGAAGGGACAGAAATATGATTTATATGGAAATATGGAGATATAGAATATTCCATTTGTGTAAGAGTCATTTATAGAGAGAGTCCCACTTTTTCTGAGGAGCTGTCATGTTAACACTGTATCTGGTTAAGTACAAATGTTTGAGGATAAGCCATCTTGAATGGAGGCTTCAGAGAGGGTGGTACACTGCTAGTATGAAGGGGAAGAAGGATGTGTTGATGTTGGAAATGGAGAGGAAGAGAGGGACAGCCTGAAATGGAATAAATGTGGACAAGTAAAATGCTGACAGGCAATTTTGGAGCAAAGGATAAAGATAATATTATTCCTGAGAAATGCCACCATATAATGAGTACGACTGATTTTATCATGTCCCAAAAGGATGAAATAGAAATGGCGCCAAGTTGGGTCATCTCCCACGCTACCATTTCTGGTTTAAGGAGAGAGAAAAATCCAAGTCAGGATGTTTTTCTCTGGCGTGAATGAGTTTTAATTAGATGTTGTTATTGACGGCTCAGCCCTGCAGGTCCATACTTTCTTTATGGGTGGAAACGGGGTCATAGTTTGGGTCTCACGGTATCAGTTGAGATACGTTTCATCAGAATCAGGGCCTTACCCCTCACTGGCTGGCTCACTATCAGTGGGTAATGACTTCTACTAGCTCAACTATTTAAAGTGTTAGGAAATAAAAAAAAAAATGAGGTCATATTTCAAATCTTAATATATTACTATTTGCTTTGATCCATTTTAATGGGAGAATTATAACAAATTGTTTCAAGAGAAGCATGAATGCTTTACCTATTTCATAGCAACTCCGTATTTCCATAATCTCAAACAAAATGTTAAGAAGTATTCCATGCACAAAATATGAGTTCCATGAATTTTTAACTTTTTTTTTTGTCATTACGATGTTCTGAATTATAGAAATCTTCCAGGTTTTGTTAGAGATAAAAATGTGGACCACTCATCCTTGCTTGCTGGTTGTACTAGTAATTCTTATGTAAAGATAACAAAACTAGTTCCTATCTAGATATGACAAGGGTAAATCACTGGACTCTTTAACATTATAAGCTACAAAAATGTGTGAATCAATGTTTAACTTCTATTTCACTGTCGATGCGCTGTGATTAAGAGAATGGGCCACGGATCCAGTCTACCATGGCAGAGAATCTGGATTTTGTTCAAGTCACTTAAATTCTATGGGCCTTCAATTCTTCATCTGTAAAAGGAAATTAATAATAGTATCTACTGTTATGAATGTTTGGAGCATTACTGAAATTATATTCATGGAGCAGTAGAACAATGCCTGGTACACAGCAACCACTCTATTAACATTGACGACTATTTTTGCTACTGCTACACCACTACTGAGATATTAAAGTAAACAATGTTTAACAGATCATGCAGATACCTCATGTTCTGCCTGGGACTACTTGAAAATTCTGCACGCTGACAGCATACGGATCTAAAGCTACTCAAAGACTTGCTTAGGATGAGCTCATGAATAAGATTGTATACTAAAATGAGTAGGGAATAATCTAAACAGAAGCTACCAAAATTAATTTTTTAACTCAGATGTTCTATAATGAAGAACTCTTGTTTCCTCTTGCTCATCAATAGCCTCTTCCTTTAAGCTGGGATCAACTGTATAATTTAGTGATCATCTCCACGTGGATAATGACACAGTCCTTTTCCTGCCCCTCCTGAGCTCTCTCCCTCAAGCTCCTGGTCTCCATCACCAACAGTCCCCAGACACTGTCCCTCACATACCCACTTGCCTCAAGTCTTTTTGCAGCTCAGTATTTTCTTTCCACCAAAACTTCCTCCCACCATTGAATTCAGTGTCACTGCTCACTATTCTCTTAGGATGTACAGCATAGATCCATAATCGACTCTTCCTTGAATTCATATTAAATCAGCTCCTGATTTCCCTCATTGTTTTTCCATCCTTCCCTTCCTTTTTATAAGCATGATTCTTCTTCTCTCAGGTCAAGTGCTCATGGCACAGCGGACTTGAGTCCTCTGCATCCATCCTCTCTTCTCCTAAGTGCAAAGACAAGACATAAATGGCTTATATTTAATCCTCTCACGCTGTGTTCACCTTGGCTCACCACTGTCCAGAAACTTAGTTACTTCCTGTTACCAAAAAGTAATAGTTCAGCTTTCCTTTCAAGGTGCTCTGCTGGGAATGGCCAGGAATCCCTGTACGGAGGGATGAAAGATTACTTTCCTGTGAAAGAGAGGAGACGGTAAGGGGGTCAGCGCTCAGAGACCGACCCTTGGCTCTCCTTTGCTCCCACTTTAACTGGTCCTTCAGGATAATCACGATCCGTATCACTGTTTCTCAGGCACGTGATGGATGACTAGGAGGTCTTACTGAAACGAGGAGGATCTGTTTACTGGAGAGATACGATATGCTAATCTGCGAGTTCTACAAGTAAGAGACAACGCGTGCGTCTCTCAGATCACAGGGCAGTGTTTGGGCTAAGAAAGCCTGGGGGTGGGAAACAACTCCCCGAGGCATTCCTGCGGCAGAGCGGTCAGGCAGGCCTCCACATTCGAAGGCCCACTCCCTTCTCCGAATCCTTCCCTGTGCTCATCGGCCTCTGTGTTGCATTTAGAAAGCCAGGTATTATGGCTGATTTCATGCTCTACGTGAACTCCAGCAGCCCTCCACTTTGTCACAGACTTACTTTCATTTCATTCACTCATTTACTCGCTTATTCACGCACTATTCACTTATTTACTCATGCTTATGTACAAAATATTTGGAGTTTCTCTCATGTTGGGAAAGGCCATTTGGACCTAGCTACTATCTCAAACTGCTTATGAACTATCTTGAAAGATGTCTTACATATTTGCTGGCTGGCTCCAGCTGCCATAACCACATAGCACAGACTAGCTAGAACAACAGCGATATATTTCCTCACAGTTCTGGAGCCTGGAAGCCCAAAACCATGGTACGAGCAGGGTTGGTTCCCGGTGAAGCCTCTCTTCCTGGCTCACAGACAGCCATCTCTTCACTGTGTCCTTGCATGGCCTTTCCTCTGTGCACTTGCAGAGAAACAGAGAGCTCTGCTGTCTCTTCCCCTTTTTATGAATTCAACATTGATTACCTCCTTAAAGGCCCTATCTCCAAGTACGGTCACCTTGGAGGTGAGGGCCAGAGAATATGCATTTCTCGGGGGGACACAGTTCATTCTATAACAACGTCCCTGTCTTTAATCATTTACACTGTCATGTGTTTCCAGTTTGCCATTCCTTCACCATTCCTAACAATACCTATTCTTTGCATCCATCATGGAGAAGTCTTTGTTGAAAGAAGTCTTTTTCAGTTCACATTTCTTTACAGTGGATTACCCTGCTTCTATATAGCTTTGAAATTTATGGTTTGTGTCACAAATGTGACACTAATATGCTATCTTTTCATCTGTATTTCAAATACATAGGAAATAGAAAAGTCTCTTTAGGACCAGAAGTATAAATATTATAAATATGTATGTATATGTATCTGTATACACATACTCTTAATAAGAATAGTCTAAATGTAAAAATAAGTTTAGCATAAAATAAGTTAGTATGAATATAAAAATACATATGGATACATATATATTTTTTCTTCAGAATAGCATTTCAGTTTTGCATATAGAAATACCTTACTATATTGACTACGTTGATGAATTTGTTAAACCTTGATTCAGAATTTTGTGGACTCACTAAAGTGCTGCACTCATTATTAGACAAGAAAATTTAATTATCCAAGGAGGTGAACATCATTAATTTTTGTTTTAAATGTAAAATCTATTTAAGAATGGGTTTTTGGAAAATTAGTAGGCATTATAAAAAGTTATGTACATGTTTCATAAAATATACCAGCCAATGCACTGTGGTATAAATCTACACATAGAAAATTACTGCAACATAAGAACTAGAGTGTCTTAATATAAATATTGTTTAAAGTGCCTTCAAAACCTCCTTTTTCTTATGTTTTCCCACCTTACCGGATTTCTTACCACCATCCAGTGCTCTTACTTCTCTTGTTAGGAAGGAAATCATTAAGCTAAATTTACGTCACACTAAAATGTTAGTTACAATGTTTTATCTTTCCCAGAACTATTTGTTTTCCAAAAAGAAGACTTTAGGGATGGTATAATATTTTCACAGGGGCTAAAATGCAAGGTAGCACTTCAGGCATTAGCTATGAATAGAGGGAGAAATATTTCTGCAGTAGGACCCATCATCTTCTTAAATTGCACTTTAGAGGCAACCACACATTCTACATTTTCGACAGAAAAGCAATGAAAATATGCAGACATTTCTCACATTTAAAAAATGCTGGTTCTTTCTTCTCTGCTTTCTTCTTAATGTTGAGAGGTAATTCCCTTTTGCTCTCTCTTGTTTCTATGTACCTTGCGAGGGAGACACCGATTCCCTTTGTTTTGGATTATCTTTTCAAGGATGTTTATAGAGCAGACAGCTTAAGAAGACAGAGTTTCTCATCTGGTGCAAAGGTCAGGTGGGCTTGCATCCATAGAAGACATAGAGTCTTCTAGGGCAAAGGGGGCGCATACTTACTGGCCATGAAAAATGATTTCGATTCTCAAGGGCTCAGATTTCTTTTCCTGCACTGTGAACCACTGCGTGTTCATTTGTTGTCTGGCCTTCTTTATAGAGCCCTCCAGGAACTAGGGCTCAGGAAACTTGGAAAAAAAAATGCTGACAATCTGGCTACTGCTATTGCTGTGAGTAACAAACTACCCCTCTTCTCTACCCAGTCAGAATCTCAGGTATTCTTCGAGCGTCTCCTAAACCATAACTTGCCAATTTGTAAACTTGCAAGTAGGTGAAATACCAGACTCTTCAAGGTTTTTGACATGTAAATGCTCCCATGTATTGATGAGATTTTGTTACTCTTGTTCTTTCTGCCTGAGGACTCATTCTTTCTATATAGATAATCTAGACTTCAAGTTTTCAAATATGCTTATGACTTGTATTAGTCTGCTGGCTACCCTAACAAAATACCACAGACTGGGTGGCTTCAACAACAGAAATTTTTTCACATTCTGGAGCCTGGAAGTCCACAACCACAACCAAGGCATTTGGCTGGCAAACGCCTGTGGCTCCTAAGGCCTCGATTCTTGGCTTGCAGATGGCCATCTTCTTGTGTTCCCACGTGGCCTTTCTTCTGTGCACGTACATCCTTGATGTCTTTCCCCTTCTTACAAGGACACCACTCATGATGGATCCGGGTGAACCCACATGGCATTATTCAACTTTAATTACTTCTTTAAGTGCCCTATCTCCAAATACAGTCACATTGGGGGTTAGGACCTCAATATGAATTTTGTGGGGACACAACTCAGTCCATAATCCTATCCCCATAGGTTCTAAGACAATTCTCCACAAGTTGCTCTCATTTCTGCATGTCTTACATGCAGGGGCACTAATTGACTTCTTGTTCCATATTATCTTTTAAAGGTTGTTTATCTGGCCAACAGCCTTCGTTAGCACTGGTTTGCCTACCAGCTTTATAATGCTCATGTTTTCCAGTGGGACAAAGGTAAGGTAGACATGTTTATTGCCATTAGAAGAGATTTGGGTCTCCTAAATTTGAGTTCTTCTGTTGTTATGTAATCTACTTCAGTCCCTAATACCTTGCTCTTGTTGTGTGATCCTGTGGGAACTGGGGTTCTGGACTTCAGCACAAAAAAAAAAAAAAAGGATAATTTGAGTACTATGATTGTTGTGAAATTCATTATATCTCGACCCTAAAAATAAAGCCTTCTAATCAAAGGTTTGTCTGGGTTGCACAGGCAGATTTAGGCATCTTTTAATCTAAAAGATATTGACATTCTTTTTAAACCGCTCACACAGATAGCTCCTTGTCATTTTTCAAATCTCAGTTCCAGAGCCACCTTTGCAAGAAGTACTCCGTAACATATTATTTGAATTCGGTCTCCCCTGTCACCTAGCACATCATCCCATTTAGTTTTTTTATATCATGTCCAACAATCAATAGTGATCCAATTTGTTCATTTTTATGTATTTGCTATTTGTTTTCCTTACTTGATGCAGGCCGGGGACCTGATTCATCTTATCCACAGTTTTGTCAACAGCAATAATTCTCACCAGAGCATCCTTTTGTTCCCCAGGAGACATTTGGCAATGTCTGGAACCAACCTTGTTCGTCAGACCTGGGAATAGGGTACTACCGGCATCTAGTTGGTAGAGGCCGGGGATGCTGCTAAATATCCCAAAATGCACAAGACACGCCACGGAAACAAATAATTATTCACTGCACAATGTCCATAGTGTCAAGGAAGAGGATCTTTTGTTTACTGAGTCCCAACACAGTGTCTGAGACTAAGAAATGAGTGAAGCTGTGTTCATTAATTTGAAAGACTACCTCTGTTGTAGTATTTAGTAAATTACAATTTGATTACACTAATTTGGCTTCCACTGTTAGTTGCCTGAGTAAAAGCAATGTCCCCTAAAACTCAATACTCTTAAATTCAAGATGGGATATGATACATGAATGTTTGACTGAGTATAAGACATCTAAAAATAATTTATGGAGAAGTATAAAATGTACTAGAGTTAGAGTCTAGACATTGCTCTGCAACTGTCATGCTGTATGAATCTCTAGATAAATTTATTTCCCATTTTGACTTCCATCTTAAAAAGAAAAAAAAAATTCCTACTCCTAGTTTCCTAAAAAGGATGTTGTAGAAATTAATAAGAAAACTAAGGGAAGAAACAGAATTACATGATACTTAATATAACCTATAATTATTAGTGCAGTATTTATATAATCTTTGTACATATGACTTACATATGGTGACAGATATTTCAAACACTTTTTTTGGTAACAAATTACTCATGTTGAAAATGTAATGAAGTTAGTGCATTAGATGAGAAATTTAATCAGTGTTGGAATTATAAATATAAAACCTAGAAAGCTTAAAGCATGTCTGAATAAGTCAAAGCTTTAAACAAATATGTCTGTTAGAAAGCAAACTATCTCTTTTCTTACATCTGATTGATTCGACATAATTCACCTTCAGTTGAAACCTTACAATTTGACTAAAACCTGATGGTCCAAATAATATAAAGTTATTTTGTGAGTTTGGTCTGCTCCTATTTAGAATCATTTCTACTTCTTGTTAGTGTCAAATATTAAATTCACCTATTTTTTTTAAAGATTTAATTTATTCTTTTGACAGAGAAAGAGACAGAAAGAGCACAAGCAGGGGGAGCAGCAGGCAGAGGAGAGGAAGAAGCAGGCTCCCCGCTGAGCAGGGAGCCTGACGTGGGTGGGGTTCAACCCCAGGACCCTGGGATCATGACCTCAGCCACTGACTGAGCCACCCAGGCACCCCTTAAATTCACCTCTTTTTGGCAAAACATTGACATAGAGGTTTGCGAAAAGAAAAGAAAGATATTGAACAGGAAATATGTATAACACACAGCCCCTAGCCTAATTTAGTCAAAAAATATGATACTAAAATATATCATATTTATTCATGTTTTCCTCATCTCTGATTTAAAATCTAATATACGCTTGGCCCTATCATATATACATATATATGTTACCTTATTTAATCTGTTTAACAACTTGAAAGAGTGTGACGTTAATATAATTTGACTTTTAAAGAAATAATGTATTTAAACAAAATCTCACAGGTTATAATTAAAGGCCAATAATCAAACTTACATTTGTTTGAAATCAATACCTGTTGAGACTGTGGCCCAACAGTACACAGACTTCTCCAGGATTTTAGTTGAGACTCACTGAATGCTACAAGTTAAGAGTGAGACTGAACTGAAAATAAAAATGCATTCGCATATATGAAGGTGAACTACAAATCAGTTGAATTCTGAATTGAATTATGGTGATCCGATATTAGCAATTCTAGTTCAACTTCCTTCATGAGGCAAAATTATATGAACTCTGATAGAAAATAATATGATTCAAATCTGCAAATAATGTGTATATTTTTCCATAAAAAATGCCCATTATTAAAAATTAAAAAGGAAAAAAAGGTATTGTAGGGGAGAAGAATGTAAATTAAAAAACAATGGAAAAATTATTGGAATTGCCCAAAGGAAAATTCGAATACAACTGGACCATAGAAATAGAAATTTTCAAACGAAAATTCTAGAGTTTAAAAGTCAAATGACTGAAATAGGGGGGACCCAATATTTAATTTGAGGTGGAAAAAGAAAAAAATCCATGAATGTGAACATAGCTCAATAGAGATTATGCGATCTGAAAAATAGAAAGAAAAAGAATTAAGAGGGCGCCTGGGTGGCTCAGTGGGTTGAACCTCTGCCTTTGGCTCAGGTCATGATCTCAGGGTCCTGGGATCGAGGCCCGCATCGGGCTCTCTGCTCAGCGGGGAGCCTGCTTCCCCACTCTCCCTCTGCCTGCTTCTCTGCCTAATTGTGATCTCTCTCTGTCAAATAAATAAATAAAATCTTAATAAAAAAAGAAAAAGAATGAAGAAATACGAACAGAGTTTAGGGGATCTGTGGGTAAACCCTCAAGCATGCCAACATATACACAATAAGAGTATCAAAAGAAGAAGAGAATAAAACAGGAAAAACAGGAAACATACTTGAAGTATATAATTGCCAAAATTTTCCCAAATTTGATGAAAAGCATCAATATATAACAGATTCCAAGTAGAATAAATGCAAAGATATTGTTATCTAGACACATCGTAGTAAAACTGAATGACTAAGATGAACAGAAAATCTTGAAACTAGTCTTTTTTTCCTTATTTTTAGGGAGTATATGAGAAACTAAGCTCATGTTCACCAAATTTGCAAATGTTCTTAGTGGAGAAAGCTGATTATAGCACTCTCATTGCATCTGTGGGTCCATGTCTTCCCTTGATTTCTTACCTAATATTTTCCTACATTTCTTCCTACCATTCATATTTTTAAAATATGTGTTTAATAATGAGTTTTAATGTTTTTGGTTCCTGCAGTTACTAAGACTCCTTAGTTATGGGTCAGCCTAATGACAATTGTTACTTTTCCCCTCTGAAGATAACAATTCACATGTTTATTCTCTAGTGGTTTATAGGATTTGTTCTTTTCTCCATTTACAGATTTCCTCTCTAGACACATCCGTGCCTCTAATTTATCTGTGTTTCCATCTTACAATTACAGTTTGACATATAATTTGGTTCTTTCTTTGTCTTCAAGAGCTATGTGGATTATATTTGACTCCTTGGAAGACTAATGAGAAACTTCTTCTTACATGACCTCTCTCAAGTAGTCCACACATAGTCTGCATAGGCAATGGATATATTACATAAAATTGTCTAATATAATTTTTTAAAAATAATAGATCTGGAATTCTGGTTTTTTCAACTCTACTATTTTTCTATGTTATTTGTCAGTTTGAAAAATTTAGATTCAGCATCTTCCTTAATGCTTTTCTGTAGTTCCTTAAATTTGATAATCTTCTTCCTATACTATGGTCTTTACACATACAGCTTATTTGCAAGAAGCCCTCCTCTATCTCAGTGCCAGGTAACTTTTACCCACCTTCATCTCTTCGTGTTCATATATATTTGTGTCTCAGTTTCGTGTTTGCACTGAGTATCTGTAACACACTTAAATACTGCATTACTGTTAAAATTGATCAAGTTAAAAAGTTCTCCCTAAAATGTTAATTGCCAAATTATATTTTCTCATACATTTCTTACACTCATATATATGACACTTGCAATACAGTTTTTAAACTTAACTAGAATATTATTACCCAATATATGTGATTCCATATACTTCAGAAGAGACCTTCATGTGGAAGGTGAAAAACACTAGATGTGTTCCTGGACCATTTCTTGCAACATATTTGATAGCTTCTTTTATTGAGTAAATTATCTGACTAGAATTTTATCTTGAGTATATCTTGGGATTTTCACTAAAGATAAGTCAATGAAAGGGAAAGAAAATGCATGGGAAATAAAGTAAAAATCAAATCTGCTAGTTACTGAAATTCTTAAAGAAAACATTTTTATATGATAGAGACTCAATATTTTCTCCTTTTCTTACAATGCCTTGTTCAAGAAAATGTATTTTTTTAAAGATTTTATTTATTTATTTGACACACAGAGAGAGATTACAAGCAGGCAGAGAGGCAAGCAGAGAGAGAGGAAGAAGCAGGCTCCCTGCTGAGCAGAGAGCCCGATGCGGGCCTCGATCCCAGGACCCTGAGATCATGACCTGAGCCGAAGGCAGAGGCATTAACCCACTGAGCCACCCAGGCGCCCAAGAAAATGTATTTTATTATTAATTAATATGTCATGTAGAATAAATGACAAGAGCATTGTTATCTTTTTCTATTGATTAATGTACTTTAGTTTTACAAATATTTTCTTCCTATTTTCTCAATCATGAAGATATTTAATGAATGTTAGCTAGCTTATTCATTCTATTTTACTATAATTCTTAATGGCTTTGAACTATGTAGTTTCTGCATAGCATTTCTGTCTCCCCATTGCCCAAGGGATGACTTAAATTTCTATGAAAATGCTTATATGTACATTAACTATCATAATTTTTTTGAGAGCAGATATCTTTAAACAATGTCACTTGACTTACCTCATGTAGAAACTTTAGCCAATTTTTGCCTGACATGCAACTTGTGAATTGTTTTTAATAAATTATTGATTAATAGTTGGTTATTATATGTGAAAATAAAATACGTTACATTTTACTAATATGTTTACATTGGCAAAGATTATTCTTCTGCTAGACAAAGTTATGGTAGAATTGAGAATCAACCTTATTCCATCGGAACCAGTCCAAGTGACAAATGAAATATTGATATAATGAAATGGCTAAATGAACTGTTTTGGGAAAACAAAACTACCACCCCTACTTTGGGAAAATTTCCTCATTGGACAAATATGTGACCTTTCTGATACTTGTCTGTATGGTAAGAAAGTCTAGAATGCCCTTGGTCAGGGACTCAATGACTTTACATCATTTTCTAAACATAGGCAATATTTGTAAAATATTGATAATCACCTAAACGAGTATGACATGGCCAGAGGCAGCTTCCTTGCTGTAAAAAGAAAAATTTAGTGTTTTTCAATAACTAAACTCTCTTCAGTGAAACCGATCTCTTCCCTCACTGCCTGCCTTCATCACTTGGAATAACAAATAGCACAGTTAATATTTTATTGCAAAAATTCTCAGTAAGTACAAGATGGATCTCTATTTTCATTTTATAAATGGAGAAGTCAAGCCTCAATGAGGTGAAATAGTTAGCCCAAGATTATATGAGAAGTCTTGAGAATCCAGTTCTCTCTCTCTCTATATATATATATGTATATGAAAATGCTTATATGTACATAGCTCTCATAACTTTCTTTGAAAGCAGATATCTTTAGACAATGTTACTTGACTTACCTCATATAGAAAATTCAGCCAACTTTTGCCTGACATGCAATTTGTGAATTGTTTTTAATAAATTATTGATTAATAGTTGCTTGTTATATGTGACAATAAAATACATTTTATTGATATGTTTACACTGGCAAAGATTATTCTTCTGCTAGACAAAGTTATGGTAGAATTGAGAATCAAGCTTATTCCATCAGAACCAACCCCAAGTGACATGAAATACTGACATAATGAAATGGCTAAATGAACTGTTTTGGGAAAAACATATATATATATAAAAGGAAAAGAGAGTTTCTATGAGTCCTTCCCTTCCTAGAAACATAATTTGTATCAATTAGAGAACATAGACCAAACAACAAGTGTTGTCTATAATTATGAAAGATGCCATATATTTGCACATATAGTTGCCTTCTAAGATGAATGTGTATTGTGTGAGAGAATTTCAATCTGAAATGGAACTGGGGGAGATAAAATGGAAAATCTCGTGCATGTGCCATCTGGAAAACAAAACGTAAGGCGGAGACTGCTTTTCCACAAATGCCTGATTTACAGAAAATATTGGAATTTTCTTACAGGATAGACAATTGATCAGGAGATGCCTCATGGCACCCTTGGGAAATTTTGCTTATGGTTTCTAGAGGTGTGAACAAGAAATGACACAGGTCAGGATGGTCTCACAAAATAATCTGAACTGCGCTCTGTTTGTATGACTGGATGGGTTCTTCTCAGGGAACTTTCAAAGCTGGTCTCCATTTGCTTTTGATTTAAGTGGACTCTAAGTGAACTTTCCCTTCTTTACATTCCTCGCCCATGAATACAGCCCACCCCAAACTCAATGGACTCACCTGCAGTTTGCCACAGTTTGCATGTCCTGAATTGCAGTTCCTCTGCTATTCCCAAATAATCTCATCCTTTTGACAATTTTGAGGTTTTCTCAGCTTACCTTTTTATTTGGTCAACAAACTGCTTGCTGACAATGTGAAAAGTACATTTTGCTTCTTTCAATAAAGCTGCATTTTTTTTTCTTGGAAGTGATGTTACACTGTGTCTTCTAGGAAAAGGTACAATATGATTTTTGTGTTAATCTTGCCTTCCATGAGTTATATTGCTTCTGCTCCCATCATAGTTGGGACTGAATACAGTCTTATATGGTGTCCAAAGCTTGGGTTTTAAAGACATCATAGCAGATAGGGCTTCTGAGAAAAATCTATCTGTCTCCTTGCTTAGGTAATTGAATATAAAAAGGTTCAATATACTTAACAAGGAACAGAAACTTATCACCTATGGGGAAATCAGCCCAAAGGATATGGTCGTTTAAAGGTCAAAATATCCCTTTGACCCCTGTGAAAAAACTCAGCATATTTGAGAAGTTATTATTTTTTGAGAGGCCTTTGTAGAAGATTCAGGAAGGAAAACACAATCATTCTCAGTGAAAGAAAAATCATCAGAGGCAGAAAAAAAGTTGTAGATGGCATTAAAAATGTACTGGAAAAGCTGTGATTTAACCATCTATAACCTGATCTAATATTAGTATGTAGGCAATCTTATAGAAAAAGCAATTATTTGCAATGGCATTACAGTAGTATTATTTCACTTTCTCAGAAAACATTTTATATCATGTCAAGAATGCATTCTTTGGTCTTTTATCTCACTAAACGCTACTTTTATCACAAATAACATAATGAGTAACATTTAGTGAGTATTCTCTTTAAGTCATGGGTTAAAGTGATTTACATAAGATGACACATTTAATCACTGCAAAGCAACCGTGTGAGACAAGTACAAAGTTATTTTGTCCATTTTATAGGTAACAAAACTGAGTTGGGGTGAGCTTAAGTAATTTGCCCATTATGGGAATGGGTTTCAAATCCAGGTAGTTTGGCTCTTGACTCTGCTCTTAACCTGCAATGATGTTAGTTTCCAAAGTAACAACAGCAATATCACTTTGCAGTATTTAGAAATAAAAACCCAGCAAGACATGAACTTCTATGCAAACAAACTAATTGAAGATCATTTGGTGAAGATACAGCAATATGTGCAGGGTTAAAGAAATCATGAAATCATGAAAGGGATACTGAGAAAACTGGAAACTAACCAAAAGCAGGAAACCATCACCACTCAAGTCTGAAGTAGCAAAGAGAGTAAGGATGTACTGTGGTAAGTCAGTGCCTGAACCTTTTTCTCAGAGGAATTTAGCACCTTGCAAAAATGGTTTCACGTGACAAGAAGGGAATATGCTGATGTTTCTCTGCTCCTATTCAGCAATCTTCTGCCAGTGCATCGCACCCTCTGATCACAACTAAGAACCAGAGGTCAAAGGGTTCTGGTTGCCTTAGCCCATAACAAAGATAAGAAGGGCAGAGAAATGTCCCGGAGGTAGAGGTACGGTGGAGGCAAACGGAATCAGTAACACATGAAATAAAATCAGTGTATACTTGCTTCCAGCATAACCTGTGGGGTTAACAAATTAATCATTCACAATTAATTATTAGATCTTATAATGTAGGTTGTTTCAATAGATATTTTCTTATTCTGATTTCTCAAAGTGGATCACTATGGCAAAAAATCATTGTAAAATTAATATATCCCTATTATTGTAAGTGGCATGTAAGTCATGAAAAATTAAAACTAGCTTATTAAATAATGTTATTTGAACATAAATGGTCACAGCATTGCTAAAGTAATCAATCATACTACCATAATCCAAATATTTTCAAGGAGTAAGAGCTTTATTAATTTAGAAAGCATATGTGTAAGTTTACATTTAGTTTATTATTCATATTATCAAAAATTGATTTGGGCTTTAAAATTTCACTAAT
Organism: Ailurus styani; assembly: GCA_002007465.1. Taxonomy (NCBI): domain Eukaryota; kingdom Metazoa; phylum Chordata; class Mammalia; order Carnivora; family Ailuridae; genus Ailurus; species Ailurus styani. The sequence goes on from LNAC01000029.1 coordinate 4,891,302, forward strand.
AAATTATTTATTTTGAAACCAAAATGTAGGGGCACCTGGGTGGCTCAAATGGTTAAGCATCTGCCCTCAGCTTGGGTCATGATCCCGGGGTCCTGTGATTAACCCAACATTGTTTTCCCTGCTGGGTGGGGAGCCAGCTTCTCCCTCTCTCTCTAGTGTTCCCCTTGCTTGTGCTTTCTCACTCTCTCTGTCATATAAATACATAAAATCTTAAAAAAAAAAAGAAAAAAAAGGAATTCTGGATTAAAAAAAAAAACAAAATGTAAAGCCAACAACTCTTACAACGTATGTTTGAACAAGATAGCTACCAGATTTAATGGTGGAAAGAACACAACATGTTGGTCTTTGGGTCACACTATGGAGGTTATAATAGGTTTAATATTCAGAAACCATAACTCTTTTTCAAACTTATCATAACTGACAATGCCTGGAGCATGCAATGTTTCTGAAGGAAAGATGCAATTATCACTAATTCATGATAATGTCCAGGAAAATGAGCTCAAGAATGTGAAATAGATCATTGCCACACTTAATATATTTTAAAAACACAGTAGGGTTTCCTAAGGACTTCATTTTCAGCACTGAAAACATTACCAACAATTGTACGTTGTGAAATGTACAAAAATGAAAAAAGAAAAGAATAAAAAGTAATCTTTCTTCTACTGCTGCTATGGTTTATGTAAAACCATTAGGCAATATATGATCCATAGCAGGGAAAACAGCCACTATTTTATTACTAATCACCATAATATTGTATGATTTTTCCTACTATTTACTTGTTATTTTGATAAACATTTTATATGCATTATTTCATGTATTCTCACAATAACTCTGTTATTATCCACAGTTTTCAGTTAAAGGGGACTGAAATTCAGAGCAGTTAATGAACTGACCCAAGTCTCACATGTCATAAGAATGTGAGCAGAGACTAATTTCAAGTAGTATATTAACCGTAAATTTTGTTTTTAGTATATACTACAATATAAGCTTCCCCAAAGGGCGGGGACTTTGATACGTAGCTAGATCCCTAGTGACTGGGACATACTAGATATTGAAACATTAATTGAAGAAACGAATCTGAACTCAAATCTACCTAACTCATACTTGAAAAGAGGTCATTGGAATCTTGACGTGTTTTAAATATTTGTCTTGACAAACAAAAACTTATTTAGCTGTATAAACATTATAGGACAGTATGGTTAGCTGAAACTAACATTTATTAGAAAACTAGCAGGGGTGCCTGGGTGGCTCAGTGGGTTAAAGCCTCTGCCTTCAACTTGGTTCATGGTCTCAGGGTCCTGGGATCAAGCCCCACATCAGGCTGCCTGCTCAGTGGGGAGCCTGCTTCTTCCTCTCTCTCTCTGCCTGCCTCTCTGTCTACTTGTAATCTCTCTGTCAAATAAATAAATCTAAAAAAAAAAGAAAACTAGCAAAAACTTTCGATGTGCATAAAATCTTATATACTTTATTTAAAATACATCTTATTTATTTATAAATAAGTGTAACATATTAATAAATAAAATATATATATTTATTTATTTTATTTAAAATATTTTGAAAAATCATGAATGCAATATTAATTTTGTACATATTGAAAAAAGCAAACAGGAATCTTAGGAAAGTATAAAAAGTTAAAGCAATGTACAGTAAGATTGAAAGCAAAACAACATAAAAACCAAACTTGGGGATTATAAAGTGATCTCCATTTCATTCTGTTGGAAAGGTTTCAAATAGGACCCTACAGAGCGAAAGAAAATAAATCCAGAATTGTAATTTCAATGTGATGACTCACCTGCATGTTTTTAAGAACAATAAATTAAAAATTCATAGACATTTTTCAGCATTCTTAAACACATTTAACTAAAACTTATCAAAAATTCAGTAAATTGATAGTGTAATAAATCTTTTCTAGAATAGACTGCATTATTTCATGTCAAACCCTCTTCAGGGCTATTTTTTCTCTCTTTTTAATGTGTAATTTTAAAAAAAAAGATTTTATTTATTTATTTGACAGAGAGAGACAAAGCAAGAGAGGGAACAAGCAGGGGAGTGGGAGAGGGAGAAGCAGACTTCCTGCTGAGCAGGGAGCCTGATGTGGGGCTCAATCCCAGGACCCTGGGATCATGACCTGAGCTGAAGCAGACACTTAATGACTGAGCCACCCAGGCGCCCCTTTAATGTGTTTTTGTCTACAAAATACTCAAAAGATTGAGATAAAGCCAGAAGTAAACAATTAACAGATCATGAGAAACATTACATTTAAACTAGCTAGCTCAGTTATACACAGCAAATATTTCAGTCCTGACCTTATTAAACAATCAATTCCTATAAGATGAAAATTATCCGTATGACATGAATCATATAACAATATGTCCTAGTTATCCTTCCAAATATTTAGTTTGCTGTCATGTAGCAATAACCTGAAAAAAATACTTTTTTTGAAAAAATATCTTTTATTTTGTGCTTGTGTGTGTGCTTACGGTTGCCTCAACCTGCATTTCACTTTAACTTCTAAATGTACAATGATTTGCCATATCTGGAATTCATTTTATTTAAAATGAAATTGTAACCCACATGAAACATTTTTTTAACTTGAAAAATCTTTAAAAAAGTCTTTTAAAAATTAATGTTGGTCCTGTCTTTAATGTTGCATCTGATTAAAAACATCACTTTTGCAGAATATTGATTTGGAAAAGTAAAGTCTACTTAAATGAGGATATACTGTCCCGGAAAGAAAATCTTCACATAAGAAAAAGATTAAGCCATAACATGTAATGATGAATGATCAAAAGGAACCTTGAAATTTAATTTTATTTTAAGGTAAAAGAGAAAAACTAAAGTATGAATCAATTTCCCTTAATCACTCTGGAATATTTTGGGCCTTTAGCATAATCACCATTTGAAGACCCCTGGAGCTTTTGAGGAGTTACATACATACCAAAAATAAAAAAGAAAGCCCCCAAACTCAAGGGAAAAAAATGAAATAATTCAGTGTGACTAAATGAAGTAAAATCATTAGTTCAATGCTGTGTTTCCAAGAAACACAATGACTGCAATCAATGTAGACAGGTACAAAAGGTCTTTTTACCCCAGTTCATGTTGAGCAATTGTGTTCTTTGCATCTGAAATCCAAAAGGTGGAAAGACCTGCAAGTTACCTATGGGATAGATTACCTCTATCTCTTAAGGTTGACTTGGTTCTTATTTTATTATATATTTTATATATATATATATAAAATATATATATATATATTTTATTATATATTGTTACACAGTTTCGTTTTGGGAATACGTGAGGAAAAGTCAGTAGAAGTAACAGAATCTCATTTTCCCCTTTATTTGTAAGTGAAATATAGCAGGTGCACAGTAAGCAAATTAAATACAGGCATTCTGATGGTCCTGGGAGGCCAAGGAAGGCAGGTGTTGGGGGAGACACAATCCTTGCCCTTAAGAAGCTATGGAAAGACAGAAAAGTAAAGTGAAAGTGTGTAACCCTTCTTGTGAGTGCGATAAAAAGGATGTTTTGTAAGCATATAGGAGGTTTGCTGGGTAATGAGATATGATGCTGGAGATTGAAAAGTAGGAAGAATAAGATTCAGCCAAGAGGTGGGCGCCTGGGTGGCTCAGTGGGTTAAAGCCTCTGCTTTCGGCTCAGGTCATGATCTCAGCGTCCTGGGATCGAGGCCCGCATCGGGCTCTCTGCTCAGCAGGGAGCCGGCTTCCTCCTCTCCCTGTCTCTCTGCCTGCCTCTCTGCCTGCCTCTCTGCCTACTTGTAATCTCTCTCTCTGTGTCAAATAAATAAATAAAATCTTTAAAAAAAAAAAAAAGATTCAGCCAAGAGGTGAACAGAGAGCAAGACACTATCCTCAGGGAGAAATGTTTTAAGAATTGTTTATTGTTAAGTATTATAAGAAAGTAAGTTGTGTATGTTTTATATATTTATAAAAAGTTATATACATATTATAAATATAGAGTTATAAAACAGGATATTTATGTTTTATATATGTTAAGTTACATATATTATTATATACATAAATGTTATAGTATGTAAGATATTATTAAGTTTTATATATGTGGGGTGTGGGTATTAAGGAAGAAAGAAGACAATGTTTTTAATGCTTGTATGGCATTCTAAGGATTTTCAACTGGAATGCTATGGAAGGTACCAAAGAGATTGGGGAAAAAAAAAGATAAGATTATGAGATTTGTTTTAGAAGACTCAGTGGTAACTCTCTCAGAATTGAAGGAGACACAGTATGAAATAAGGAGATGAGAAGGATTTTACTGTAATGCAGATAAAAAGTGACAAGGGAAGAGAAAATCTTTATCTGTTAAAAAAACATAGACACTGGGGTCAGACTTTTCAGATTCATGCCCTTTAAATGCCAATCCTGTGACCTTGGATAACTACTAAAACTTTCTAAACCTCAATATAGATGTGATAGTAACGTCTTAGAGAATATGCTTAGCCTATTTTGAGCATATTAGTTATTATTTTAATAAGACAAAAATTGTAGCTCTACTGATGTATAATTGATATACAATAAATTTCACATATTTTAAGTGTACAAATTGTTCAGGTTTGACATGTCTATACACCCATGAAACCAACACTACAATCACCATAAAGATTTATTTCTTTATTTTAGAGAAAGAGAGAGAGAGTAGGGGGAGGGGCAAAGGGAGAGGGAGAGAGAGAATGTCAAACAGACTCCACACAGAGCATAGAGCCCTGAATGGGGCTTGATCCCACAACCTTGAGATTATGATCCTAGCCAAAACCAAGAGTTGGACACCCAACTGACTGAGCCATTCAGGGACCCAACACTACACTCACTATGATGAACGTATTCATCACTGATGAATTTCTCCATGCTTCTCTGTAATCCATCTTATTTAATTCTCTTTAAAGATAATTGCCTTTTATTTTTTTTAATTTTATTTTGAAGTAATTATGCATTCACACAAAGTTGCAAAGATATTAAAGACACCTATTCAGTGGCCTTTACTCAGTTTCCTTAAATAGATATATCTTATATAATTACGCAGCATATCAAAACCTAGAGATTGACTTTGGTACAATATGTGCGTATATTTCCTTTTATCACATGTGTAGATTCATGTAGATTCATGTAACCACAACTACAATCCAAGTACAGAAGGATTCTAACACCACAAAGATCTCTCTTGTGCTATCCCATTATAGTCCCACCAATTTCTCCTCTTCACCATACCTCACTCTTGGTAATCATTATTTTGCTTTCATCTCCGTAGTTTTATCACTTTAAATATGCTCTATAAATGGAATCATACAGTATGTGACATTTGATATTGGTTTTTTTTAGTAGAATAATATTTCTGATATCCACCTAAGTTGCTATATGTATCAATAGTTTATTATTTTATTGTTGAGTAGTGTGTACCATGATATAGTTGTGTCACATTGATATGAATAATTATGTATAGAGTTTTGGGTGGACATTTTTATATCTGTGGGAAAATACTCAGGACTGGAACTGATGAAGCATAAGTATGGTGTACATTGATTGGTCTTGGTTTCATTTTTTTTTTTTTTTTAAGAAACTGGCAAATCTTTTTCCAGGTTGGATAGACCATTTGCAGTCCTACCAGCCAGTGTGTATGACTGATCCGGTTTCTCCGATCATCACCAGCATTTACTATTGTCATTTTTCAAAAATTTACATGTTCTAAGATGTGTGTAGTCACATCTCATCATGGTCTTAATTTGAGTATTCTTGTTAGATAGTGATGTTGAACATCTCTCCATGTGTTTATTTTCCATCTGATTGTACACTAGTATCTGTTTCATGTATCTAGCCTATTTCTAATCAGACTATTTTTGTTTTTTACTACTGAATTTTGAGAGTTCTTTATTTTATTTTATTTTAAAAGATTTTATTTTAAAACTTTTTATTTTAAAAGATTCTATTTATTTATTTGAAAGAGAGAGAGAGAGCACAAGCAGGAGGAGTAGCAGGCAGAGGGAGAAGCAGGCTTCCCATTCAGCAAGGAGCCCAATGAAGGACTTGATCCCAGACTCTGGGATCATGACTGGAGCCGAAGGCAGATTCTTAACTGACTGAGCCACCCAGGCGTCCCGAGAGTTAAATATTATAGAAAAAAGTCTTTTGTAAGATATTTGGTTTAAAATATTTCTTCCCACTCTGTAGCCTCTCTTTTTGTCCTCTTAACAGGGTCTTTTCCAGAGAAAAAAATTAATTTTAATGAGTTCAATTTATCAATTTTTTTCTTCATGAAACGTACTTGTGTTGTGTCTGGTCTAAGAACTCTCCATGAAGCCCTCGATTCCACAGATTTATAATATGTTTTCTATATTTTTCTAAAATGTTACAGTTTTATGTCTTACATTTAAATCTATAATATATTTTGAGAAGTTTTTATGTGAGGTCAGTGTTCATTTTTGCATATGCATGCTTTCACATACTTACTCATGTGTCTATCTAAAATCTTTAGCTGTTTTTAATGAGAGGATGATGGAAAAGTATATCTATTCTGTCTTTTCAGGGTGGAAGTCTTCCCCAAATTGATCTTTGAAAACACAGTAATGACAATGGATTGTGTGGTTTTTAAATATGTAAAGTTAAAATGTATGTCAACACCACCACAGAGGGCAGAACAGAAATGAGAGCACTGTTGTGACATTCTTGTATTTAATGTGGTTTTATACAATTATTTGAATACAAACTGAGATAAGTTAAAAATGTATATTATAAACACAAACATAGCCAACATAAATAAAATAAAAATGTATGCTTAATAAGACAAAAAATAGTATAAAATAGAATCACAAAATATACTCAATTCATAAAAATGCATTTATGAAAACAAATAACAAAATGGTAAATTTAAACCAAACATATCACTCATTAAATTAAATGTAACAGGTTAAAATATACTAATCAAAAGTCATCAATTGTTAGAATGGATTCCTAGAAGTATGGTATAACTATATGTTATCATTTTATTTTTTAATTTTTATTTTTTATAAATATTTTTATTTATTTACTTGAGAGAAAGATAGTGAGAGAAAGAGAGAAAGCACAGAGGGAGAGTGAGAAGGAGAAGCAGACTCCCCGCTGAGTGGAGAGCCCAACATGGAGCTCGATCCCAGAACCCTGAGATTGTGACCTGAGCCAAAGGCAGACACTTAACTGAGCCACCCAGGTGCCCTATGTGCTATCATTTTAAAAAAGACTAAAAATGAAGAAATATATTTTAATATAAATGGATGAAAAAAGATATACCATCCCAACATTAATCAAACAGAAGCTGGAGTTACTATATCAATATCACACAAATTACATAGTAGGAATAAAGAGAGTCATTTAAGATGCCAGTGGAGTTGATTCATCAAGAAGGTATAAACATGTATGTGTCGAAGAACACTGATACATGAATCATTAGCCTATAAAATTGAAAAGATGAATAGAACAATCCACAATTATGGCTATAAATTTTAATGGTACACTTTCAATAATCAAAAAGAAAATAGATAATTATTAAGGACATAATAAACTTGAACATTGCCAAACAACTTCATCTAATTGATATTTATAGAGCACTCAGACCAACAACAGTAGTGTACATTGTTTTTAAGTGAATACAAATCATTTATCAAGATAGACCATATTTTGATGGTGATTAAGGAGTGCACTTGCTGTGATGAGCACTGGGTGTTGTATGGAAGTGTTAAATCACTATATTGTACACCTGAAACTAATATTACACTATATGTAACCAACTGGCATTTAAATAAAATCTTTTTAAAAAGACCATATTTGAGTAATAAAAAAATGCCTCAATAAATTCAAAAGGTTCAGAAAAAACTAATATTTTCTCTGGCTATAATGCATTTGAATCAAAAATAAATAACAGAAAAATACCTGGATTTTCCCAAGTGTTTTCAAAACTAAATAGCACTGACCTAAACAATGCATGGATAAAAGATGAAATCAAAAGGGAAAGTAGAAAGCATTTTGAACAAAATGAAATAAAAACATAATGTATCAAAATCTGTCTCATTCAAGCAAAGCAGAGCTGAAAGGGAAATTTATAGCACTAGAATTCTAAAACAGAAAAGAAGACTGGTATCACATCATGATTTAAACTTCCATCTTAAAAAATTGAAAAGAAAGAATAACTTACACATAGTATAAGCAGAACAAAGGAAATAATAGAGGTAAAATCAGAAATCAAGGAAATAGAGAATAGAAAAACAATAAAATAAAACCAGGAGCTGCTTCCTTAAGATCAATAAAGTTGATAAGCCTTTAATCAGAATAAATAAAAATCAAGTAAATTACCAGTATCAAGAATAAGAAAGATGACCACTGATGTTGTAGAAATTAGAAGGCTTACAAGAAAACATTATCAACAACTTTATGCTTATTCTTTAAAAAACAGATAAAACGGACAATATTTATGAACAATTTTTAAATTACTGATGCTCACTGAAGAAGAAATAGGTAAACTGAATATCTCAGTCTACTAAAAAAATTAATTTTTAGCTAAAAAACCTTCTCACATAGAATACTTCAGGCTCAGACGACTTCCTTGGTGAATTCCTAAATGAAACATTTAGGAAAGCAATAATACCAACTCGACACAAAATCTTCAGTAAAACTGAAGAGGAGGGAAGATTTCCCAATTCATTCTATGAGGCATTCTGATAAGAAAACTGGAAAAGTCATTATAAAGAAACCACAGACTCATATTCCTCTTTAATGGAGTTAAATATATCTTACAATTTTAGTGAATTGAACCTGATAGTATATAAAAGGACAATGCATCATGATCAATTGGACTTATCTCAGTTATACAGGAGTAATTTAACATTTAAAAATTAATCAATCTTTTTTCACCATATTTTCAAACTTTAAAAAATCACCTGTGATCATCTCAAGATATACAGCAAAAAGCATTTAACAAAATTCAACGTTTATACATAATAAAAATTCACAGTAAACTAGAAATATATGGAAACTCCCTAAACCCGGTAAAGGCATTTATGAAAAACCTACAACTGACATTTTTTATCTGTGAAAGATAGAGAAGTTTCCCTCCATTTGGAACAAGGCAGGAAGAATCCTCTCACAATAGACTCTAAACACTGTATTGGAGCTTATGAGCAGTGCAAGAAGTTGAGATGAAGAATTTTCAGACACATAAATTTGCACACAGATTGAAAAGGAAGTAAAACTCTATTTTTAGATATCATTGTCACCTATGTAAGAAGTCCTTAGAAATTGGAAAGCTCTGAAGACTTTCAAAAAAAGAAAGAAAGAAAGAAAGAAAGAATTTACTAAGGTTTCAGGATAAAAATTTACCATATAAAAATTAATCGTTGGGCGCCTGGGTGGCTCAGTGGGTTAAAGCCTCTGCCTTCGGCTCAGCTCATGATCTCAGGGTCCTTGGATCCAGCCCTGCATTGGGATCTCTGCTCAGCGGGGAGCCTGCTTCCTCCTCTCTCTCTGCCTGCCTCTCTGCCTACTTGTAATCTCTCTCTCTCTGTCATATAAATAAATAAAATCTTAAAAAAAATTAATTGTATATCTAAATACCAGGAACAATGGGTGTCTGGGTGGCTCAGTTGGTTGGGCAACCAACTCTTGATTTCAGCTCAGGACATGACCTCGGGTTCCTGAGATCAAAGCCCATGAGGGCTCTGCACTCAGCATGACATCTGCTTGTCCCTCTCCCTCTTTCCCCCCACCCTGATAAATGAATAAATAAAATCCTAAATAAACACTAGGAATAAAAAAATCAAAATTCAAACTAAAATAATGTCATTGACAATAATAGCAAATGTATAATGCTTAGAAATAAATTTAGCAAAAGATATTTGATATCTCTACTCTGAAAAGTATTATAGTGTTGAGAGAAATAAAAAAAGACTCTTGAGAAATTTAAAAGACATAAAGCAACTTTCTATGAAGCAACTACTATTTCTACTTTGCTCAAGCATTTTATGCTTTAAATCTCCCAATTAACTCCACGTGCCAGGAAACTGAGGCTCAAAAACTTTAAGAAAGTTGCCTGAAGTTAGGCCGCTCTTAGGTGGTAGAATGAAATTAAAATAAAGGTAGGTTGACTGCAGACCTATTTTCTATCTCTTTTTTTTTAAAACCTATATTCTTAAACTTTTTTTTTTTGAATCTATAAACTAGATGGGAACAGATTTAGTGAATAAGTAGTGCTATCAATTGCATTAGGAAGTTAAATGAGACATTTATTCATTTATCCATTCACTTACTCATTCCATCCACTTATTTATGCATTATATATCTGTTATATATTCAATATTTACTATATATATAAAATATTTATATAAGCTTGGTCCTTTGTTAGATATTGGAAACACCAAAAAAAAAAAAAAAGTTGAGATCTATATGTTAGAGAAGATTATAATGTAGTAATGGAGTGCATTTACACTAAAAATTTAGTATAGGCTGAGCCTGGTTGGCTCAGTCCGTTAAGCATCATGATCCCGGGGTTTTGGGATCTAGTCCCCCATGTCAGGTTCCCTGCTCAGTGGGGAAACTGTTTCTCTCTCTCCCACTTCCCCTGCTTTTTCTCTCTCTTTCTCTCTCTGTCAAATAAATAAAATCTTTTAAAAAATAAAAAAAAAAATAAAAATTTGGTCTAAGGAAAGAATATCACTTAGAAGTTAGAAAAGAACATATCTTTTTCAAGGTGGTAAAACAGATAAATATTATCACATACTGAGGCAAAAAAGACTTTCGAGAAGGAAACATTGAGAATGTAAAGCTGAGATAATGATGAGGGGATGGTGATGGTTCAAGGTTTCAGAGAGGTGAAATGTGTTTACAGTTATGGAAGTAACAATTCCTGAAAGTTGTTGGAATGATACCCATATAAACCATCTATTAAATCCATCTATTACAATTTGCTCCCCTCCTCAAAGTCATATTTTAAAGCCCTAATCTCCAATGTTATGGTGATTGAAGGTAGGGCCACTGGGAGGTAATCAGGCTTAGATGAAGTCATGAGGATCCGGTGCCCATAATATAGGATTAGTGTTACAAGAAGAGAAAGACCAGAGCTCACTCACTCTGTCTCTCTCTCTGTATCTTTCTCTGTGTTTGTGTCTCTTTCCCCTCTTCCTCTTTCTCTCTTCCCTCCTCCACCATTTAAGGACAAAGCAGAAAGGCAGCCAGCCTCAAGCCTGCAAGAGGGTTCTCATCAGAAACCAAATCTACTAGGACCTTGATCTTGGACTTATCTCATCCTCCAGAACTTTGAGACATAAATGTTTCTCATTTAAGCTATGCAGTCTATAGTATTTTGCTATAGCAGGCAGAGCTAAGACAACTTCCTTCCTTGTTTCCATTTTGAATTAATGAGAAAAAATATGATAAAAATACGGGACTTTCATCAAAGAAATACAAATATCTGGTTCATTTGGGGAAGATTATCTCAGCAAGAAATGTTATGAATTTTAACATTTTGAAATTTATAGCTGCCTTTTCTAAGTATGTATGTTTTGTCCATGGAGAATTCCTTATGTCAAAAGTAAGCTGTATTGCAAAAAATAGAAATGAAAAATTTGAGAAACAAGATATTATTTCTTACTCCTCAAGAAATCTTGTTAGTATATTCAGAACATCTAGGATACTGGGTATCTCTAGAAAGGGAGATTCTCCAAAAACTCTTTTTACTTTGTGTCTCAAGTCAGAAAATTGTTGATTTTTTTCTAACATAAATCCTTCCTTCTACAAATTGAGTTTATTGGATGCTCTTTTTTAATCTGCTTAAAAGTATTTAAATTAAATAAAGGTTTAAAAACCTTTGTTATTGGGGCACCTGGGTGACTCAGTTGGTTAAGAGCCTGCTTTCGGTTCAGGTCACGATCTCAGGGTTCTGGAATTGAGCCTTGCATCAGGTTCCCTGCTCAGTGGGGAGTCTACTTCTCCCTCTGCCCCTCCCCCTGCCCATGCTCTCACGTCCTCTTGCTCTCTCTCTCAAATAAATAAATTCTTAAAAAAACCTTTGTTATTAATATATTTAATATGCATACATCAATTATTTTTGTTTTAATATACTAAAAATTAGGTTAAATAGAAAAAGATGGACATTTACTTTTTAAAGTTACAGAAAATAATTAAATTAAGAACAAAACAACTTATAGAGAATATTTATGATAAACTAGAAAAAATAAAAATGGTATTGTTGGTGAATAAAACAATGCATTCACCATTTTCATTTATCTCTGCATACACTACCATTACTGATTATTTCTCAAATAAATTGGAGATGGTATTAGTGTGTCAATTGCCTAGTAATTATTTGCCCAACAAACGGTTTTATAGAAATTTTGGAAGCTAATACACAAGTTACTGGATTTCTAGGATCACCATTTTTGGCAAAAATTTCCTACAGCAAATATTTAAGAAATGTTGGGAGTCAGTTTTCAATTTTCAGTCTTCATATTAAGATGGATAGTGGTGATCTCAATTTTCAAGGGATTGTTAAAAATAATCAATGAAAATCCCCAATTCTGAATGGGCTGGACTTCCCTTTGAAAAGTTCATTGGGAATACAGGCTCTCCTTTTATTTGCAAATGAGTAGTGAGGTGTTTGACCTTAAGTCACTGCACTGTCTACTCTGGCTTAAGGCTATAGGACTTAAGGATAAAACATGTATGTGCAATTTGTTTACGTAGGGATTTAAGTTAGGTAAATTCTCATATTTGAAATGTAAGTGCCCAGTTGTCTTTTGGCAATACGTTTTATTTTTATTTATTTTATTTATTATGTTCGATTAGCCAACACACAGTACATCGTTAGCTATGTATAACACCCAGTGCTCATCATAGCATATGCCCTCCTTAATACTCATTTAAATGGAAAGCTGAATTTTACAAGGAAGCATCATGGTTTCTGCATGCTTGGTTTTGTTCAGTAAATACCTAGACTTTACTTAGTCAAAGCTATTAAAATTTGTACCCATTGATCCTCTAACATTATTTCAGGAAGCAAGAAATTCATCTAGTTTGTGCTGTGGGATCTTCTCTGCTATAATAAAATTCATGGTAAAATTATTGTTCATCCTGTGTGTAAGTGGGGCATGATTCAGACCCTGGAGGATCTATGGGCTTTCAAAATTAAGCCTAACTTTCTTCCCTATCTTCAGTTTGTGGCCCACCCTTGCTTGTGGTGAGAAGCTAAAATTTTTGCTGCAATTTAGGCTGGAGTTCTATCATTTTTTCCCTCCACAAGGTCAGAGAAGCAAAGCAGGCAGCATTAAAGCTTTAATCTGTATTCTATTTATTTATGTGACACTGAGTTCACTGCCCAAAGCCTGATTATTAATAGGATAAAATAAAACCCACTCTTGGTTCCATTCTTGGAAATCAAAAATTGGTCTTTAAAATAACACATGCTACCAACTCTCTACAGGAAATCCAGTGTGGTGTTTAACCCAGAGGCCTGTCAGAACTGTATTCTAATGGCCCAATTCTGGTTCATATCGGTGACAAGGAATACACAGACCTTGGTCCTTATAATTTTTTCCCCATTAACTTCTAACCACATTATAATGACATCCAGCTATTTGTGACTTTTTCTTTAAGGCGCCACTACAAGATTTTATAAGGGGATGTTTGTGGAAGTTTATGTCACAGACCACAGAACATGCAACTTCTTAAATCCACTTCCAATGTCTCTGCTTTTTCTCCATAGCTTCCTCTCCATTTTCTACCACTAATAATTACCTACCCTTCCTTCTTTCCTCACTTAGGATTTTCGTCTAGCCTCTATAAAGTAGAGGGAGTTAGCTCTGCTCCAAGCTTATATATATCACATTGATGTTTTTCCTTGGAAATCCTACCCTGACATCAATGGGGGTTCTACTTAAGACTTACCATAGGGTGCCTGGGTGGCTCAGTGGGTTAAGCCTCTGCTTTCGATTCAGGTCATGATCTCAGGGTCCTGGGATCGAGCCCCACATCAGGCTCTCTGCTCGGCAGGGAGCCTGCTTTCTCCTCTCTCTGCCTGCCTCTCTGCCTACTTGTGATCTCTCTGTCAGATAAATAAATAAAGTCTTCAGAAAAGAAAAAAGACTTACCATAGTCTATGGAGAAAGTTTATGGCTCATTTATTATTTAGGCACAAAAAAATCCCTTTGAATTGCATACTCATTGGGGTAGGAGCTGGACAATGAGAAGAAGGCTGTCCTTGGCTCCCCTTACAGGTTTAGCATTTTATTGTTCTGGCTTAAAAAAAAAAAAAAAAGAATTGTATTCAAAAGACAGGTAGGTGTTCTGAGGGGCACCACTGCTTTTCTCAAATAAAGAAACATTAAGTTTGTTTGTTTTTTTTTTACACTCATGGAGGTATAGAAACAAAACCAATTCCAGTTACTACAACACTGACAGATATGCTTTTCTAATACCTATGAAAGATTTTTTTTTAAAGATTTTATTTATTTTTTTCACAGAGGGAGAGAGATCACAAGGAGGCAGAGAGGCAGGCAGAGAGAGAGGGGGAAGCAGGCTCCCTGCCGAGCAGAGAGCCTGATGTGGGGCTCGATCCCAGGACCCTGAGATCATGACCTGAGCCGAAAGCAGAGGCTTTAACCCACTGAGCCACCCAGGCACCCGAAAGATTTTTTTTTTAATAACACCTTCTGCCTGGGAGTTTGGATACTAGAGATTAAATGGCCTTTTGTGAAGTGGTTGGTATGTATGGAATGCTGGAAATGCTGGAAAGAATCAGATAGTTTTCTGAAAAATAAATTTGACCCTATGAGGTTGGATGAAAAGAACTAAAAGTTCTTTAAAAGTCCATGGACAAAATAGAGGGTGGCCCAGACCATAGAAAACAAATATATCCAATGCTATAAACTCTTTCCATCACTGGTTTTCCAAGGTGTACAGTAAGATATACATAGCTTCAATCCTTTGGATCCATTGAAACCTTTGGGTACACACTATAAAGTCAATTCATAGGTTACATTTGCTGCTTTTCATATATACCTACCATCTTAGCCTCAACTGAAACTTTCAATTTTCTCTATGAAACTCTCTTATCTAAGGCTTACAAAATATAATTAGCCAAAGATCACTTCCTAGTCTATTTCTTATCTTTTATATTATGCAGATGTATGGTTCCATCAAATTCAATAGAGAAATTTGTACATGGTAAACAATATAATTAACATCCAAATAATATAATGCCAGAAATACAAGATTCTCAATTTTTATAAGATAGGAAAAATTTGATCACTACAAATTTCTGCCATTAAAAAATTCTATACCCCTCAGAACTAAGAAAATTAATCTCTTCTATCATGTTCACACTGAGAATTTAATATTTTCTTTTGATTCTCCATGCCAGCGAAATATGGCTTATTCAGAAGTGCCTCTCTAGAGTAAATTTCTTCATCATAAAAAATGTCTGCAGTATTTTTCTTAGAACCATTTCTTAAACAATTTCTAACTAGTATATTTCTACTTCACGTGTTCTTTATTTTAAATTTTTTGGAAGACAAATAGCACACCAAGAAAACAAACAATACAATTGAAAAATGGACAGAGGACCTGAAAAGACATGTTTCCAAAGATATACAGATGACCAATAGATACATGAGAAGTTGCTCAACATCACTCATCACCAGAGAAATACAAAGCAAAACCACAGTAAAATATAACCTCACACCTGCCAGAATGGATAAAATAAAAACACCAGAAACATCAAGTGTTGGCAAGGATGTGGAGAAAAAAGAACACCTGTGCACTGTTGGTAGGGATGCAAACTGGTGCAGCCGCTGTAGAAAACAAAACAGAGGTTTATCAAATGATTCAAAATAGAATTATCATATGATCCAGTAATTCCACTATTGGGTATTTATCTAAAGGAGAGGAAAACACTAATTAAAAAATATATATGCATCCCCAAGTTTATTGCAGTATTATTTACAATATCAAGATATGGAAGCAACCCAAATGTCCACCGATAGAGCAATGGATAAAAAAGATGTCGTACATTATATATACAATATTTTATATAAAATATTTTACATAAATATAATATGTAAGCATATTTATATAGCTATAGATATATAAAATAGAAAATATTTATTTATAAAATATATAAATATATAAGTATATATTTTATATATAAGTATATATTTATATAAAATATATGTAATTTATATGTACATAAAATATAAGTATATATTTATATATAAAATATATAATATATATGAATACATATTTAAATATACAAATTATATATAATACATACTAAAATAAATATAAATAATACATAAAATATATACATATTTTATATAAAATATATATAAAGGTATATTTATACATATGTACACATAGTGGAATATTACCCAGCCATAAAAAGAATGAGATCTTGAGATCTTGCCATTGCAACAATATGGATGGACCTAGAGAATATTATGGTAACCGAAATAAATCAGACAGAGAAAGACAAATACCATACGATTTCACTCATAATGCAGAATTTAAGAAACAAACCAAACAAACAAAGAAAAGAGACAAACAAAAAAATAGCCTCTTAAATACAGAGAACAAATGGGTGGTTGCCATGGGCACAGGAGCAGTGGGTGGGGGATGGGTGGAATAGATTAAGGGGAATAAGAGTACACTTGTGATGACCATTTAGCAATGTATAGAACTGCTGAATCACTGTATTGTACATCTGAAACTACTACAATATATACATTAATTGTATTTCAATAAAAATAAATGCAAAAATAAAAGAATATAAAGAACCACTTTCACCAAATTGAGAAAACATAATCAGGTTCTCAAACCAAACCTGGTCATTGCATAATCATTTCATCAATTATCTTATTTAACAGTATTTCATTAACAAAAGAGGTACTCTCAAAATTAAATGCATAAATTGTATTCTGGGCCCAAATTACTGTTAAAAAGATGGCAGTCAACATCTATTAGGGTTAAATAGATTAAAAAGAACATAAAGTACAAGACTTACAGAAAAAGAGGCGAGAAGGTAATTATGTCACTAGATTGCCATACCACAGGCAACAAAAACCTCACATACAATTTAACTCTTCTCCTTAGAGGTTGATGTAAAATAATTTTACCTTATGGTATTTTTTCTAATTATAAACTTGCAAATAGTAGGTAAATAAGTTCATGGACTCTAATACACAGAATACATTATATATATTTCAAAACTGCTAAGAGACTAGATCTTAACTGTTCTCATTACAAAAAAGGAATGATAATTATGAGACATGTTAGAGGTGTTAGCAGAAGCTATAGTGATAATCACACCGCAATATATAAATGTATCAAATCAACACATTATATACATTAGACTTACACAATGATGTATGTCAATAATGTCGAAAATTCAGAAACAGCCTAAGTAAAACTACCAGATAGCTGAAAAAGTAGTTAGGAAGAGTTTATTGTGCACATAAAAAGTTTGCAAACTGGGACCTCTCAAAGCAACAGTGATGTGAGGCTCAGAGGTATAGAGTTAAAAGTTTATATAGTGAGAATGCAGAGGCTGTTTTATTCTTTATAGTGACTGTTTATAACATTTGAGCTTCCCTAGTGATAGAGGACTGGCTAAATGTGGTTACCTCCTGTCAATTTTGGAGAACAGTTTCGGTTTGTTTATAGTTTTCAGTGGTATTTACAAGTAGTGCAAGTTTTGATTGTTTTGCAGGATAAGGTAGATTAAACTTTGCTTATTTGTCTTCTCTGTAAATTTTCAAGTCCAGCATCTATTTTGTGCTTGATTTAACAATTATATCTCAATTAAAAAATATTGGTTAGCATAATACCCTCTAACTCCATCCACATCTTTGCAAGTAGCAAGATTTTATTCTTTTTTATGGCTGAGTAATATTTCATATATATATATGTATATACGTATATATATCTCCCACATCTTTTTCCATCCATCAGCTGTGGATGGAGTAAAAGAGTATTATGCTAAGTGAAATATGTCAGTCAGTGAAGGAGAAATACCATATGATTTCACTCATATGTGGAATTTGAGAAATAAAACAAATGAGAAAAGGGAAAAACAGAGAGAGGGAGGGAACCCAAGAGGCTCTTAACTATAGAGATCAAACTGATGGCTACCAGAAGGGAAGTGAATGGGGGGGGGTTAAATAGGTGATGGGGATGGGAATTAAGGAGTGAGTGCGCTTGTGATGAGCATACGGTGATGTATGGAAGTGTTGAATTACTATACTATACACCTGAAACTAATATAATACTGCATGTTAACTAACTGGAATTAAAATAAAAAAATTTGAAACATGGTATCTTCAAGTCTTGGATTTTTATAGAGATCTCTTCTTTTTCATATCTGTTCTGTATATTTACTATGTATTAATTTACATTTAGTACAGGTAAGTCATAGTGGTCTAGTCATTCCAATAGCTAGGCTGAATTTTAGATGTTCTCAGAAGACAGTCTATATTGTCTCTAATAATGGCAAATATATTTAAAACAAGATGCATATATAGAGACATACATATCATATATGATACAATATATCCATGTATATATTATGTATGATATATCTATATATAATGTGCATATATAAACACATATATGTATACATACATATATAATATATATATTCATATAATATATATATTAATTCACAGCTGTTGCTGTTTGTGCTATCAAAGCTACTATTCCAGAGCCCTAAACCAAATGGATATATTAGCTACTTAGTGATCCCTCATGAATCTTTTTCCTTTGCTAGATTTGGAATTACTCTGAAAACTTTGAACAAACTCAATAGCGACAACACTAAAATCCTTTTTTATTACCTCTTTTCACACAGCAGTTATTCCTGTCAGTACTTGTTCTGACATTTCAAGTCACTATACTTCTCTGATTCATACGTCCTTCTCATATTCTATGTTTACTTCCCTCTAGAATTTTTCTGTAACTTTAATTTAGCATCATACAATTTGTTAGGTGGGTTTTTGGTCTTCTTTGCCATGTGTATGGATAATCTATTTGTTAGATTCTAGTGTCTTTCTCTGATTTTTCTTTATCATTGTCTTTGTCTTAAGTAAGATCATCCCAAAATTTTTAAATTTTTTTTTACAATTTATGATATGCTCCTTCCAACTCCAAACCAATAATATTATTTACTGAAACATTTCACTCACTCTGATTTTTCCTCTGCCTTTGAGTGAATGTGATACCTAAAGTTTTAGAGTTATAAACATAGATTAGTTTTATTTTTTAATTAGGCAGTAAGTTTGTGATAATGCTGTTAGGTGTGTTCTTTATTTAGGTCAAGAATTTCAAACATCCTTGTAATACCAAGGCCCCTCATTCCTTTTACCTTTTCATTTACTTCTTTATTTTAAATACTATCATTTTTGCTATTTTTCAGGGGCTAAAGAATGTGTGTGAACTACGTAAGATTCAATTCATGACATCAAATGGTCTTTTTATTAACAGAAATCTAATTATGGATCTTGAATAAGAAGCATTTATTATCAGTGATTTTGTTCTGAGATTACCACTAAAAACATTGAACAAAGTCATTAGGTCCTTGTATTAATGGTGTGCATATAGGGAATGAAGACTCTAAAAGAATATTCATTCATTCATTCATTTATTTTATTTTCTTAACAAAAAATATGAAGTAGTTTAAACAACCAAAGATTCACAAATAGTATGATGAAAATCTGTGTAATCATGACCTAGTAAAATAAAAAGAAATGAAAAATGTAGAATCTCTGTATGTTTCTCTCCTCAATACAAAATACTGTTTCCTGCCCACCTGAAATAACAATTTGTACATATCTATTATGTTTAATTTGGTGTTTTCTATATCTTAAAACTTTCATGTACATTATATATATAATGTAACCCATACATATTATACACACTATATATGTGTATACATGCATCTATGTGATGTATGTGTACATGTATATATGTATGCATATTTGCAGTCTTGGCACGATAGCATGGGATCATAATAATACCTACACAGGCTGAAACCATGACAAGTGGTCCTAATAATCAATGGAAAAAAAGTACAATTTTCCAAAACCTTTAAAATATTGTCAAATGTTAAAAATTTTCTTACTGTCAGTGACAAATGTGTAGGGAAGTGAAAAAAGCTAGTAAAACCAATTTTGTTTGGCACCCTATAATCTAAAATTTAGAAACTTAGATAATTAATGTATTTTATTTCTTTGAAAAAAAAGAGTATGTTTTGAACAGCACTTGCCTTCTCATCATCTGGATTATGATACAGATTGAGCATCTTTTCTGTCTTCAGAATTGTAATACTTTTTTCTAAGTTTCAGTGAGCTTCCAACATTTATCTTTTGTGCTCTTTCAACCTTTAACAATTCCTTTAAAATGAACATTTTTGCTGATATAGCTCCGTCGAGAACATCTTATATCTTTTCCCCACAATCATTTTTTTCTCATTTATTGCAATATGCAAGAACTACCTAGTAACTGCAAAAACTTAACTAAGTTCCTCTAGCTGCATACCTAAAATCTCTTGAAAAGCAAGTGTCAAGTTATCTCTTCTGTATTTATACATTTGATTTGTATTTTACATCCAGCACTATCCCATGTTATTTCTTTTATCTTTGCTGGCCACCTTCCTTTTTCAATCACTCATTTAAAAATATAGATAATGTGGGTTTATCTCTGGGAGACAAAAAGACAACTCAACTATGTGATTTGCTGTTTGCCTGAGCAGAGTAACAGATATGCGGTGACCAACAACACCAGATAGGCTTTGAAAGAAGTGATGTGGTTGGTCACTGATCATGATGCACATCTGTTATTTACAGAGTGAACTGCAGACAGAAGAGCTGGCAGCAAAGTTTGTACTTTCTATAATTATTCACAGATATTATATCATAGTAACTGAAATTTGAATTGTGTTGTTGTGTGACTGATGTATTTTTAACTATGCTAAGTGAATTTCATGCATATTAAAACCATGCAAAGTGAGTAATATCCTACATAATTTTACACTTTTTATAGATGATGTCATACTCAGTTTTCGTGTACAGCTTACTTTATCCTTACGAATATGTTTATATGATTCTTTTGTGCTTATATATGTCCTATTAGTTCATTAATTTTCATGGCTCTATTTAATGCAATTAAAGAAATAAAACATGCTTCTATGCTTGGTCTTATGTCAATAGTCATTTATATTTCCTCCAATATTTTGTCATTACATACAGTGCTACTATGAATATTTCCCTCTGTCATTGGTTCTTTAGGTTTCACGTGCATAAGAATCATCTGGGGAAATATCAGGATATAGAAAAAACTGATTTCCATGCCTAGAAATTCTAATTAAAATGATCTGATTTGGGGCCCTGAATATTTGTTATTATTAATTAATTTCTAGAGATTTCTTATCATTAGTCTACAGTCTGGATTGATAACAATTATTCTGGGATATATTAATTAGAGTGAAATTGCTAAATGGTGGTCTATATGCATCTTCAATTTTATAACTTGCCCCCCAAACGGTCATAACAATTTCTACTTTCACCAGAAAAATATTAGATGTGTTCCCACATTCTTGAAGAAAATTCAAGTTTTTTGACATATAGTGGTTATAAATTTCGCTGCTATATAGTTTGATCACAGGTCCATATGACAGACCATGGAATTTCTTGGTTTCCACAACCATGTAAGCCAATTCCTATAATAAATCTCTAATTAGGTGTATCTATGTATCTCCTATTTTTTCTCTGGGAAATCCTGCCTAATCCGAATTATAAGAGCTTTGAGTAAATAGTGTTAATTATTCTCTTAGAAAGATATGGACCCAAGGATTAACAGAGATTTTATTGGTGGGCTAGCTGCAAGTCATGTCTGGTTATTTTTTTACAGGCTGTTCAGAAACTTTAATTTTTTTTTAATCATGATAAGTGCAGTCTTTAATCCCCATTACTTATTTCATCCATCCCCCCCACACTCACTTTCTACCTGTTAACCATCATTTTTTAAAAATTAAAGTTTGAAGCCTGTCTTTTCCTTTCTTTTAACTTTCTTTTCTTTTTCCTTTCCTCTTTCTTTCTCTATTTTTCTTTCTTTTCTTTCTTTCTTTCTTTCTTTCTTTCTTTCTTTCTTTCTTTCTTTCTTTCTTTCTTTCTTTCTTTCTTTCTCTCTTCCTTTCTTTCTCCCTTCCTCCCTTCCTCTCTTCCTCCCTCCCTCCCTTCCTTCCTTCCTTCCTTCTTTCCTATTTTTTTCTTGATATTTCTTCTAGAAGACTAGAATTCACTTCTCTAGATTTTACAGCATAAAAGTATTGGTTTGGAGGATACTGAGAAAAGACTATTCATAGTTTGTACTTTGGATGATAAGAGAAGTCCCTTGCAATATTTGTCATATCTATTTGCAACAGGGCAGTACCTAAGAAGAAAGTAATATTGGCAGATATATGGTTTTGTCTGTAACTATCTCAATAAGGGGAGAGTTGATGAACTCCAACAGGGATCAATTCCATCTTCAGAGGCAATGGTATAGCCCAAGTAATGGAAACTCAAGAGTCTCAGAGAACATCACTAGTATTAGTTTGTATTCTGCCTTTTTCCCCTTTCCTAAATATTAGAGGTGATATAGTAGTGAAATTTCTTAGTAAGTGGAAAAGTTTTCAAAGCTGTTTAATGAAAGTGTCAGCAAAATGTGCCTCCTTATTACTGAGAGGGTTGGCATTCTTAAGATTTGGGCGACACCAAATCAAAAATTTCTTTTTGTGACTTTCAGAGCTATAACTCTCTGGCAAGGTAAATCTTTAGTCCATTCTGCAAATAAGGAAGTAGTGAGCAACTCATCTACAAAACACATTAAGGAGACAGAATAGAGTTTTAGATCTATTTGGAGATGATCAAGGATCTTAAAGCTTGGGGTCTTGCTCATGTCCAATAATGTCACTTTTATCAGGATTATGCTTGTGATAAGTGAAACATGTGCCAGAAGCTACCCTAGCAATTCATGTGGTTTCCCTACAAAATATTAAATACACATCAATTTTCCCTGCTGCAATGGAGAATTTCATACAACTTTATAAGGTTCCATTTGAGGTCATCCTTTTGGGTAATTTATAATCAGATTTGCCAACATTTTTTTTCATTTTTTTTGCTCTGTTTTTGGAGCCAATCACTGTCATTACATAATAGGCTTGTTTTTGTTTTTGTTTTTGTTTTTATTTTGTACCTCTCCAAAGAATTGACCTTCGAGTGTTATTATGGATTTAAAAATCTTGGTAAAGTCTATCTGTATGGTATAATTATCAGTTAGGGTTATTTTCTTTAGTCTTTTTCTCATCTCTTTTTGCATGACTGGTAGTATTATAATAGTCAAATCCTCAGAAAACACTAAGAGTTCTTTAATCTCTTTAATTTTAAAATTGGAGAGCCTGTTGGGGTCGAGACCTCAATTTCTGAAGCATTCCAAAATCATGGGTATATCATCATTACACATATTAACTCATTTATCTCTTGCTAATTGGAAAGCTCTGTTGAGTGCAGTGAGTAAAATATTATCATACACATTGATTTTGCTTCAACCAAGGTGTATTGTTAGAGTGAAGCAAATTAAAATCTGTAAAGGTAGTTTCAGCCTGTTAATTCTTTGTTTTTGTTTTTATTTTGTTAGGTTTTGTCTTAAGGTATAAACCATCAACAAATAATAACAAATATGGTGTGCCTGGGTGGCTCAGTGGGTAAAGCCTCTTCCTTCGACTCAGGTCATGATCTCAGGGTCCTGGGATCGAAGTCCGCATCGGGCTCTCTGCTCGGCAGGGAGCCTTCTTCCTCCTCTCTCTCTGCCTGCCTCTCTGCCTACTTGTGATCTCTCTCTCTCTCTCTCTCTCTGTCAAATAAGTAAATAAAATCTTAAAAAAAACCAATAACAAATATGGAATTTCTAGAAGGGTCTTTAAAAGTCTGATTGGGTCGTGGACAGTTCTATAACAGGCTAGTCAGTAATGAGCTTCTCCTTATAGTGGAAGAATGACAGCAGATTTTTAAGTTTTACAATGTTACACGAAAATGTGTTTGGGAAAAAGTAATAGAATTTCACAAGGGGTAAGCCTACTTGTTTCATAAACTTTTGTATATTCAATGAGCAACAAAGTTTGCACAGTATAAGGGGCCATCGGGGATAAAGGAGAACTAAAAACCAATTTGGTATTAGGTTTCCACTAGTTACAATGCAGCTGTTATTTCTCTGATTTAAAGTGGGTAGAGTTGGCCTTGGGTAAGAGAAAGACTGTAATTAACCCACAATCTTGTATTATATACATGACATTAAATCAAACTATCAATGGCTGCCCCTATTTCTCATGTATAAATAGATAACAAGGTTTATGACAATAAGTGTGAGTGATTGCTGAAGAGGTCATTTTAAATCTTAAAGTGACTGATCATATTTAGGTTCAAAGAAAGGAATCTGATATGAAGACCTGGTTAAATCATATAGACGTAAAATGATTTCAGAAAATTTCAATACTGATTTATGGCAGGAGCCAGGGAAATATAGGAAAACTTTTAATTTTTTAAAAAAAATTACCTGGGAAACTTTTGAATAGCTTATAATCTGTCAGAAGTGAAGGACTGATCTCATCAGGATAAATGAAGTTTGACGTAATACATTTTATTTTGGCAAATTTAAATTTTCTTTTTTGGGCCAAATCAGTAAGTAAACAGTTTTAGAGATTTTCACACAATCACACAATTTCACACAATTACAAAAGTAATTGGATGCAATATATTGGGGAAAAGAAGCATTAGAGAGAAAGTTGAGGTTCTTTTATTTTAAAGATTTTGTATATTTATTTATTTTAGATAAAGAGAGAGAGAAAGAATGAGTATGGGCCAGTGGGGAGAGGGGCTGAGGGGATAGGGTCAGAGGGGGATGGAGAGGGACAACCAGACTCTGCACTGAGCATGGAGCCCAATGCCAGGCTTGGTCTCAGGATCCTGACATCATGACCCTGAGATCATGACCTGAGCTAAACTCAAGAATCAGGCACTTAACTAGCTGAACCACTTGGTCATCCCAGAAATTTGAGGTTTTTAAGTTCTATTTAAGAACTTGTGATAATTGGGAGGACTTGTGATAATTAGTCTCAGGAA
Source organism: Ailurus styani (assembly GCA_002007465.1). Classification (NCBI taxonomy): domain Eukaryota; kingdom Metazoa; phylum Chordata; class Mammalia; order Carnivora; family Ailuridae; genus Ailurus; species Ailurus styani. The sequence continues at coordinate 4,916,485 of LNAC01000029.1, forward strand.
TATTCTAAAGTAAATTGTTGTACACTATTGATTTTCCCAGGAAAGGTACATAGGTATTGACAACCTCAATCTAAAAGGACACTAAAGAAAGCAGAACACAGATCAGCAATTGTAGAAGACAAAGTGTCAAGGAGAACTGATGAAATAATACTGTGTGTAGAACTATGGGAATTGGGAGTTATTATTTTATTTGTGGCTCTGAAGTTATGAATAAATGTACATCTTTGTTCATTGGTTTTCTTGAATGGGAGGATTGTTTATTACAAAAACCTGTATAAGGCATGATTAGTACATTAGGCTTTTAAGTATTGGCTTTAGTTTTATTTCTAGTTTCAGAAGTAATACATATCTTGGATCTTATTTTGGATGAGTTAACCAGAACCTTGATGAGAAGCTTCATAATAATCCCCAAATTCTATACATATAAGTAGAAATTAGTGATAGTCTAAATACCTCCTGGAGATCTTCAATTTGAGTTTGATTTAGACACAAGGATATCAGTAAATAAATGTCCAAGTTATCTATGAGTAGATTATGAATAAGTGGGTCCATGGGGCTTTCCAGGAAGACACCTTCAGGAAACTACATCATTCGGCATTTTGTCTGCATAGTGATTTATCAACCAGCTTTTGTTTAAAAAAAAAAAAAGTCCTGACTTCTATAGCGTAATACTCAATTTTAATTTAGCAACATGATGTCACTGGTTGCAGAATGAAGGAGAGATGTACACAGTCAACTCCCATGAGACAGTGCCAGTGGATTCCAGCACAACCTCTCTGTTAAACCACTGGATGTCACAAAGGAGGAAGGGACTCTTTTTTTCTTAACTAAAGGGTGAGAGAGGATGAAATATTAGGATTGCCAAGATTGGAACTTTCTGTGACACGGGCAGTTTGGGGAAAGTTATATGGTGGTTCAAAGCCTTAAAGTAAATATCGTAAAACATATTTTAGTTAAAAGTTTTCAAGATTACCCTTTAATATTTTGTGATATGTCTCCTTATGAATTTAAGAGCAAATGGAAAGATTGGGCACTTGGTTCTCCCTTTGTTAGAGATCTTCATTGCTTACTCACTAATTTTTGCCTTTCATTTTCTTAGCTGATGCACTACAATTATTTTTTCCAATTTGTTTTCCTCTTACAATATCTACAGGTGTCTAATAAGAAAGTTCCTCCATTAATAGTTTCTACCTGGATGGGAGCATGTACTGGTTTAATTTGTAAAGCCATTACTTTATTCTGGGTCTTATTCTTCCGTGTTTTAAAATAGATTCAAAATCTGTACCAGAGTATTACATTATCTAGCAATGGGATCTTCTCACTGCAGTCTTTGCTAGTATATCAGATCCCCTAGTGGGCTGGTCAAGGTCATTCTCACAAAGTGAAAGGAGAGTTGGCGTCATAGCAGAATCAGGTACTACTCTTGAATCTTATCAAATGGTATTGAAGATTTCTCTCTGAAGTCTACAATGGATTTATCTTTTCTTTGTTTACAGCACTGGATTAGGGCCTGACATAATTTATAGGGAAGACTTCAAAAATATTTTGTTAAAATGCCATCTTTCCTAAACTCTTTCCTAAAGATCTTCTGATATTCTATGGGATATGCAGTTTGAGATCTGTCAGTTACCCTCAGCATCTTCCCTACTTGCCTTTGCCATCTTTAAAAAAATGTTTGTTTTTTTAAAGATATATTTATTTATTTGAGAGAGAGAGAGAGAGAGAGCGCGAGGATGGCGGGAGAGAGAATCTCAAGCAGGCTCCTCACTGAGTGTGGTGACCAAGGGGGGACTCGATCTCATCACATTAAGGTCATGCCCTGAGCTGAAATCAAGAGGTGGACACTTAACTGACTGAGCCTCCCAGGTGGCCCTAAAAAAATGTTTTAATCCAGGCTTCCTAATAACACGTGAACTAACTGATGAACATTTCACAGTTCTAGATTGCATGTCTCTAAGATTCTTTCAAATTATTCTGTATATTTCTGTGTCCCCCATGTAAACTTTGAGAAGGATTAACAAAGGCTCTGAGTTTAGACTTGGAAAAAGATCTAAAATCAACTGTGCCTTTCTCTATTTGGAATGGATTTAACTTAAAGTGGCAATTGACTTTTCAGAGTTTTAGGCTTATCAGAATGAAAGGAAAGAAGATCAGAGGGAAGAATAAAAGAAGATCACTTATGTACATTATCAGAGGGAGGAGGAGAAGCAGGATAAAAAACAGTTGGCTTCAAGTTTTGTTTAGAGATACCCAAAGAAAAATACATTTTCATTTTTCTAAATTATCCATGTGCCTTTGCAAAAGAAATAGGAGTCTGAGCTTCTTCATTCTTTCCATGTTTGATGTGGTTAATGTTATATCATTCCATTTTCCCTGTCTGTTTATTGGAAGTACATGTGTATGCATAAAATAAAAACCTCTTTTTGGCTCCAGAACAATATAATATTATATGACTGTTAATAATTTTACTCAACTCAATTTTTATTGTTATTATTGTCTTAGTTTTACTTTTTAAAATCCCTGAAACTAATCCTTTAAAAATATGCAGTGATTTTAATTTAAATATTTACCAGAATTTTTGCATATACTTTTCTTTCACTTAATCTCACACTTTCATCCTAGATTTAATTTCCTTCTTAAAAAAAACCCCAGGGCACCTGGGTGGCTCAGTGGGTTAAAGCCTCTGCCTTCGGCTCAGGTCATGATATCAGGGTCCTGGGATGGAGGCCGGCATCGGGCTCTCTGCTTGTCAGGGAGCCTGCTTCCTCCTCTCTCTCTCTCTGTCTGCCTCTCTGCCTACTTGTAATCTCTCTCTCTCTCTCTCTGTCAAATAAATAAATAAATAAAATCTTAAAAAAAAAAAAACATTTTGCAGCTGTTTGATAGGGTAGCCCCTCGTCATATGTGGCTATGGAAATTTTAAATAATTAAATTAAAAATTCTGTTGGTCTGCTTCATTAGCCACATTTCAAGCACTTAATAGACACATGAGGCTAGCAGGTACTGTATTGGATGGTGCAGATACAGAGATTTTCATCACACAGAAAGTTCTATTGGACAACCCCGATCTAAATTAGATCTGTTAATATTACCATGGCTTGGTTTTGTTTATTTGGGAACATATAATTTGACCTAATGATTTTTGATAACATAAAAAGGTCAGTAATTGTGAGTGACAAAACTGAATTCATGTAATATTCCAGGCAAAGAAGACCTGCATTGGGATGTGGTTTCCTGGGACATTGCTCACACAAGTTTAGACACACTCAGTAAGTAACAGCAGACTGGATTATTTCTAATAGCAGCACAGAAAGATCCTCCCTCACTGGCTCCCACATGAAATCAAAGCTCCTTCCATAATTTTCCTATTTCATTCTTTCCTAGTTCAAAACTGGTTTATTCTGCTTTTCTAGTCCCTGGTATATTTTCAGAGAGCAAAGTTTCTTTAATCTTATGGTTTTAAAGAATAAGTTTTCTCAGTAATCTTGTTTTGTATTATAAAATATCCCATTTCATTTCAAAGAATAAAGTTTCTAAGTATTACGTCCTTGATGCTCATTAGCAGAAACAGCTTTACAGTTTCCCACACTTGAATGAGAGTTTTCCTAGGTTACAGAAATTGAAGTTGACAGTTATTTTCTCTCAACTTTGAAAATATTATATCCTGATTTTCTGGCATATACTCTTACATTTGGGAAGATTGCTGACAGTCTAATTATGGTTGCTTCATAAGTAATCTGTCTTTTCTCCCCAGCTGCTTTCATTTAGTTGTCTTTGGTTTTCCTGTTTTAGAATCCTGTATCTAGACCTGGATATCTTCTTGTGTGTTTTGTTTGGGATTCACTCTGCTTATCAAATCTGAATACATATCTCTTTCAGTAAGCCCAGAAAATTCTTAACTCACTCTATCTTCAAATGTTACTGCTTCCTCCTTTTCCCCAGGACCCTAGTGGGATAATATTAGTGTCGTCCAATCCTCCAACTTCCATTACTTCTATTTAACACTTTTGCATCTTGCTGTTTTTATTCTCTGGGCTTCATAGAACTAATTTATTCAGATCTCTCTTACAATTTTTAAGTCTCCCTAAGCCATGTCTGTAATGCTGCTTAACCCACCCATTGACTATCCCTTGGAAATAGTCAAAAGAGTTTACTGAATGTCTTTTCAGTGCCGTGCTGAGGATATCTGATTCTCTAGGGCTATGTAGTTCATTTGGCTTTTTATTTACTATTGATTAAGATACTTTACAACTCTCTGAGGGTAAAGGTTAACTTGTGGCAGACTTATTACAATGCAAATTACTCTTGTCTGAGACCAGTGCAAATGATTGCTGCCCTGTCAGAAAGATAATCTCAAAGGTTATCCTTTATGGCCCCCAAAGAACATTTACTGTTTTGTATCTCATTTGGCAATCTTAATCTACCACTCATAGATAAAGAAACTTCTATTAGAATATACAAGCTTTCACTTACAGATGCTTAGAAAACAGCTTTATCATCTTACTGGTTCCCTCATTTATGAGTTATTTAATACATCTTTGACATGCATTAGTTTTACATGTCTTGGAGTATCACATTTTTGGCTTTTGAATATTATGCTTTATATGCTTTGGATATTATGCTTTATATGCTTTCTTGCCAAGATGCCCATGATGACTAATCAGCAAGGGGCAATTAGTATGCTGCCCGAGAAGAAGGGCACCTGTGTACTGCTAAATCCCAGGCATATCTACTCTCGGCTCCTGGAGTGATTTCTTGAGAGAGATTGATAGGTTCCATTTAAGGCTATGTTTGCTTGTGGTTCTTAGTCAAGTCTTATTCTGGTTCTGGTTTGCCTTCAACCTTTTCTCCATCAGTGGCAGTAAGGATTGAAAATTTGGTTTTGTCATCTGACCATTTACTGATGTCTTAGTAGAAATGGAGATTTGTTTTCTGGTGACTGAGAGAACAGAGGAAATAGGAGGTTTATTTTATTTTATTGTTTATATTTTATTATTGTTGCTATCGTTTATATTATTTGCTTGCCTATTTGTTAGCTCAAAATAATTAGGAAAATATATCAAGACCATTGAAAAGAGCAGAACTTTAGAACTGGAACATCTTACTATCAATTTGGCAATTCTTCCTTTCCTCTGATTATTGTCTGAAAATTCTGCTACAAACTAAAAGCTAGAAATTGGATCTTCTGGAAAATATAGTGAAAGGGCTATTAATGATGTTTCAAATAATAGTTTTGTATACAGGCATGTGCTATGAATTTTCTTTGAAAATTATCAGATTGCACTAAAAAACTGAATCACGACTTCTATGTTTCTTTTTTGCCCAGACATAGACAAATTTATAAGCTGATCACTGACCCAACCCCAACAAAATAGGGAATATTTACACAGCACTGTATAAACTGATTAGAAAACTGTATTTCTAATTAGTTGTTTTGCAAAACTTACCATTTTTAACAATCTGTTCTCTGAGGAGTAAACGAGGAAGTGATTTACTTTTCTCCTTTATCTTTTATTTTATTTATTTATTTTTATTTTTTTAAGATTTTATTTATTTATTTCACAGAGAGAGAGAGATCACAAGGAGGCAGAGAGGCAGGCAGAGAGAGGGGGGAAGCAGGCTCCCTGCTGAGCAGAGAGCCCAGTGCGGGCCTCGATCCCAGGACGCTGAGATCATGACCTGAGCCGAAAGCAGAGGCTTTAACCCACTGAGCCACCCAGGCACCCTTTCTCCTTTATCTTTAACCTGCATATATAGACTATGTTTTTGCAAACTGAAATAAACACTTAAAAATGTATATGACTCTCACTGACCATTCAAAATTCAAAAATAAAGTGTTTTTACTGAGCCTTCTTCATTTTCATGGCAATTTAATTATGCCAATTAGTTCAATGAGGATATGTCCTCTTTTTTAATGGGATATAATTGGATAATAAATTAGGTAACCAAGGCCATGAGTGTCATATTTGAGAATGCCACTCATGCAATCATATGTGATAAACCCACCACTAAGGATGAATTGCTGTACTTTTTTTGTGGAACAAATGCCAACAGAACCCTCAGAGGAAGCTGGCATGTTACCTGTTGTATGACTTATGGTATCAAACCACATAGAAAGAATGATAATTCACAGGCCAGGAACCTTAGAAAATTTTAGGGACCTTGACTCAAAGTGGAGGTGAATTTCTTGGGCTTGGCTGCCTGCCTCGCACAGAAGAGCAAATTCTAAATCCTATTGAAAAAAACAACCCTAGATTCCTGACAACAACTCCAGACAGACATTAATTTTCTAGACTAATGGTTGCTTAACACTAAATGGTGCTACATTTGCTGACCAGTATAAGGAGATTTATACTTGTTAATTAATCCTTCCTGTGCCTATATAAGCAAATCAGACCAACATGTAGTGAGAACATATTTTTATAGTAATAATAATTTTTGAGAATTATTTACAAGGTGAACACTGTTAAGAGAAGTATCCAAAACTTGGTAAATGGCAAAATGAAGTAGTGGGTCTTTTAATTACAGTGCTGGGCACTGTCTAGCAGGGATTATCTTTGGGGACATATATATGTATTGGGCATTCTATTTATTATTGATTAAGATATTTTACATTCTGTAGGGATAGAGGTTAACTTACAGAAAATCAAAAGCAATAAAGAGAATTCTTGTCAGATAGCAATGGAAATAATTTCTGTTCAGTAGAATAGATAAGCCCAAAGGCTATAACTTATTGTCATATACTACTTTAATTTTATATGTAATGCTGGTAATGCTACTCTAATGTTAAAGGAAATCATTTTTGTTGGAATATATAAATCTCTCTTCCTCAAATGTTCTTAGAGGCATTACCATTTTCTGTATCCTTCAATATGTTACTTAATAATTTGTTGATGTGTATTAATTTTATATATTTATGAGACTTCTACCTTTAATTTTGTAAAATAATATTTTAAGAGAAAGGATTTGTCCTTATTCAGCATTCTGATATATCGTTTTAAATGTGTGGTTCTCATGTGGTTTAATTTTTCAAATCTCCAGGAATAGAAGTTTTCCTTCTATCTTTAGATTCCATTAACTTTCTGTACAGCATATTGATGGGCCTGAGACCAGCATGCATTTTCAAACCTCTGATTAATTTTAGAGTTCTTTCAGAAGTGCTTTTCTGGGGGGGATAGAGAGTAAAAGGATTCTTAGGCACTAGGTTAGTTTACTTGATTTTTCTGAAGTTCTCTCTCAGGATGAAGGATGAGAAATTTTCTGGGGACTAAGAGAAACAACAGATCTCTGACCAAGCATAGAGGAAACTTTCTACACTGCTTTAACTCCAAATATGTTCCCATATAACCTCATGGATTCCAGAAACTGTAATGACCCTATTACTCCTTTGCAAAATGCATTCTTCTTTGCTACCACAGGGATGCAGGCAGCTGCTTCTGAGCTGTGCACTTCTAAGTTCAGAATTCAGCTGCTGTTGTCTTTCCTACAGGCTTTAATCAGCAGTCTGTGGCCCCAAATACACAACTGAATATGACAGGGTTTTTTTTTGTTGTTGTTTTGTTTTTTTAAAAAAAGCATTTGGTCTTCACCTCAGACCTACTAAATCAGAAACTTTGGGATGTAGCCTCTGTGATTCTTTTTTAAAGAAAAGTTTCACAAGACTATTCTGAATCTTGAAAACTAGAAACTCATTGATTGATTCGACTGTTTTCCAAATTGTGACTATACAAATCACCTGTGGTACTTTTTTAAAATACAAATTTTATGCCTCACACCCAAAGCTTTCAAATGCAATCAAATGAACTTTTTGATTTTTTATTTTTGGAACCAGTGATCTAGCCTATTCTTTGGGTGGAAAGAACAATTGAATATTAGATCGATTTTGCAATTATTTATATATAGAGTTCTTTCTCTCAAACATATTGATTGCCTAAACCACAAAAATACCAATAAATATCTCCTGTCAAAGGATAACATGCAATCAATGATCAAAGATAGAGATCCTCCTTACTACCAGATATTTTGCATTTTTTTCAAATTAGAAAAAAAAAGTTTGTTAAGACATTGCATCATTGCTTTATTCTAGACTGATAATGAGAGAGCATTTTTCAGTTGACCATCAGATGAGAGGCTCCCAGATGAGTTGCTGATTATTAGGAGTTAATCACCTTATGATTAGTTTCCTCAACCTTGCAAATTAAGTCCCAGTAATACTCACATTTCCCAGTCCCAATGCTTCCCACATTTCTTAGTGTCTAAGAGATTTGAGCTCTGTTGCAATCTTTTAGGTAAAGGCAAATCTGATACTGTTGGTACAGAGGAGAGAGAATGCCCGTTAATCCCTAAGCATGAGACTGCTCTGATAAGAGGGCAAATATGGGATAAATATTTACCAAAAAGTAAAAGTACTATGCTTCTTTCCCAAGCAGATAGTATTAATGAGGAGCTGGGTAGGGAAGAGGTAACTTTATGAGAGCCAAGGAAGAAGGGACGATGCCTTTTAAAATAAAAGAGAATTGTGTTGTATATGAGAGATCTAAGAAGATAAAAGCCGAAATAAAATCTATTTCCCAAAAATAACTTCTAGAATTTGAAACTTGGAGACATATAGACAAGTTGATAAAAAACTAAAACAATTCTAAATATTATGAAAATAACAAATGTAGGCTGTAGTTCCCACTGCACATGATAAAGGAAAAACTTAGAGATTAAAAGAAGAGGCTACATGGAGCTTAAGATCACACCTCTGATGAAGAGGCACCTCTTGGTTAATGTTGCCATTTTGGGGTTTGAGAAAAAGGCCTGTGGACCCAGAACCCAGGCCTGTGAAAGGAAGGTGCTGCTTGGCTCATGTCAGTGACTCCGAGATGGGGCACATAGACATATGAAAACTATTCAACCTCATATGACATTGAGACACCATTACATTTGGAAAAAAAATCACATTTTTCTTTTCTTATTTCTCATGTTGTTATTTGCAAACCTTATATAACAAATCAATTATAAAATCCCTCCAGGCAATTTTACAGGTAATTTTATGGTTTTATTAGTCTGTTCCTTCTATAGTTATATCTATATAGTCAATTACATGTTTATACTTTTAATAAAATAAATATTCAATTAAATATTGTTAGGTGGAACAATGATGTCTTAGGTGTCTGAACTCATAAGAATTTGTTTCATTAAATAATTCTATTCTCCAGAGTTCCAGAAACAAACAAAAATCTGAAAATATTGAAAAAACAAAACCAAGCTTAGATATACTAATAAAATTTCCAAATCCGCAAAGAAAAAGAAACAATTTTGATGTGTGTTTTTGTGTTTGGTTAATGTATCTCCTTGATGATTAGTGATTCTGAGCACCTTTTTAAGCATGTGTTGGCCATTTGTATTCCTTCTTCAGAAAAAATGTGTATTTGGATCCTTTGCTCATTTTTAAATTGAGTTATTTATAAAATCCCCAGGAGAAGATATAGGTAGAAGGCTCCTTGACATTGGTCTTGGCAATAATTTTTTTTTTTCAGATGTGATACTGAAAGCAAAGACAAGGAAAGCTAAAATAAGCAAATAAGCAAGTGAGCCTACATCAAACTAAAAAGCTTCTGCATAGCAATGGAAACCAATGAAAAGGTAACATATAGAATGGGGGAACATGTTTGCAAATGACACATCTGACACAGGGTTAATGTCAAAATATATGAGGAATTCATACAACTTAATAGCAATAAACACATACTTACATTCATACATATATAGAATGACCCAATTAAAAATGAGCAAAGGATCCAAATCACTAGTCATCAGGGAAATACAAATCAAACCTACCATGAAATATTACCTCACACCTGTTAAGATGATTATTATTGGGTGCCTGGGTGGCTCAGTTGGTTAAATGACTGCCTTTGGCTCAGGTCATGATCCTGGAGTCCCAGGATCGAGTCCCACATCTGGCTCCCTGCTCAGTGGGGAGCCTACTTCTCCCTCTGACCTTTCCCCTCTCATTCTCTCTCTCTCATTCTCTCTCTCTCTCTCTCTCTCAAATAAATAAATAAAAATAAAATCTTTAAAAAAGATGATTATTATTAAAAAAGATAATGAATAACAAATGCTGGAGAAGATATGGAGAAAAAGGAATCCTTGTGAACTGTTGGTGGGAATGTAAACTGATATAGCTGCTATAAAAACAATATAGAGTTCCTTTAAGAAATTTAAAGTAGGTCTACCAGACAATCCAGCAAGCCCATTTCTGAGTGTATATCCAATGGAAATGAAATTATTATCATAAAGACATGCTTGCATACTAATGTTTATTGAAGCATTTTTCATGATAGCCAAAGTATAGAAACAAACTGTAAACAGTTGAATGGATAAGTAAGTGTGGTATATTATATAATATATCCTATGTAATATATAATAACAATGGAATATTATTCAGCCTTAAAAAAGAAGGGAATCCTACCATTTGCAACAATATGGATGAAAATAGGGGGCATTATGCTAAGTGAAATAAGCCAGACAGAGAAAAATAAATACTGCATGGTATTTCTTATACATGGAATCTATAAAAAATGTAGAAGTTGAATTCTTAGAAACAGAATAGAATAGTAGTTGTAGGAGTTGGGAGTCAGCAAAATGGGGAGTGGTTGGATGAGAGTCTAAGGATATAGTGTATGACATGGTGACTATAGTTGATATACTGCATTGTATAATGGAAATTTGATAAAAGAGTAGATCTTCTTTATCCGTTTGTATCTTTGGGGTAAATACCCAGTAGTGCAACTGCTGGGTTGTAGGGTAGCTCTATTTTCAACTTTTTGAGGAACCTCCATACTGTGTGTTATATATATGCAATGGAATACTATGCAGCCATCAAAAAATGAAATCTTGCCATTTGCAACAATGTGGTTGGAACTAGAGAGTATCATGCTAAGCAAAATAAGTCAATCAGAGAAAGACAATTATCATATGATCTCACTGATATGAGGAATTTGAGAAACAGGACAGTGGATCATAGGGGAAGGGAGGGAAAAATGAAACAAGATGAAACCAGAGAAGGAGACAAACCATAAGAGACTCTTAATCTCAGGAAACAAACTGAGGATTGCTGGAGTGGAGGGGTGGCTGGGTGATGGACATTGGGGAGGGTATGTGCTATGGTGAGCACTGTGAATTATGTAAGACTGGTGAATCACAGACCTGTAGCCCTGAAACAAATAATACATTATATGTTAATTAAAAAGTTTAAAAAATAAGTTAAGAATTAAATTAAATTTAAAAATTAAGTTTAAATTTAAAATTAAAAAACTAAATTTAAAATTAAAATTAAATTTAATTTAAAATTAAATTTAAAAATTTAATTTAAAAAATTTTTAAAAATTTAAAAAAATTATAAAAAGAGAGTAGATCTTAAGTGTTCAGCAAGAACAAAAAAGATAAATATGTGAGATGATGAATAGATGGGTATTCAACTCTGTTGTGAGAATCCTTTCATGTAAATATATGTATATCAAATCATCACATTGTATATTTTAAATGTATATTAGAATTTTATTTCTCAATTATATCTCAATAAACCAAAAGAATTTAGGGGTACCTGGGTGGCTTAGTCAGGATCTGCCTTTGGCTCAAGTCAGGATCCTGGAGTCTTGGGATGAGCCCCATAATGGGTTCCTGCTTATCAGGGAGTCTGCTTCACCCTCCCCTTATGCCCCTCCCCCTGTTCCTGCTTTCTCTCTCTCATTTTCTCTCTCAAATAAATAAATACAATCTTTAAAAAAAAAAAGAATTTATACATTTTTGGTTGTGCTAGAAATTTTCCATTTTGCAGCAGTCCCAAACACCAGTCTTTGTATTTTTTAAAAATTTTTACAGCTTTTTTGAGATATAATCAATAAGCAATAAACCACACATATTTAACACTATTCTTTTACATCTTTGCTTAGTATATGAAAAATGTTATGTTACTGATTTCATTCACATTTCTTTAATTACAAGTGAAACTGAGTTTAATGTTTAAATGAAAGTCATTGTTAATGTATACTAATTAAAAGAAGAAAAAAATAAAAAATAAACACGAACTTCTAAGTAGCAGTAAGAATGAGTATTCTAACATTCAAATAAACATCCAGTGAAGCAAATTTATCTCCTAACTTATTGCTTCAAATATTTAATATATCATAAATATGTTTACTCAAGTCAAAGTAGTTTTTTATAAAAGCAGAGAAGATACATATTTATTAATTCACACAAACCATTTTTATTAAAAACTTATACGGCTCCATGCACTGCAAGAGGTGCTGAAAATTCAGCATTGAATAATGTAGATAGATAATGATATATATGCAGAGAAACAATAACAACACAGTCTTATCCAAGCAAAGGGCAAAAAGGGAGGGGTTTGTTATGTGTTAAGGAATTCACAGGATGACGGCAAACCCAAAATGCTGGGGTCAAGGAAGAATCCCTGGGGAAGCAACATGTATATTAAAGAATAAAAAAAGAGAAGGGGATAATAAGACATGTCTTTAGAAATAGATAATGTTAAGATTGCACAAAGGTTTATACACTATGATAAATATTTTAGATTTTATCCTAATTATAATTTTATCTTAAAGTGTTTTAAGGAGGAGAGTCACAAAATACAATCTATTTTTTGTGAAGATTTCTCTGAAAATAGTTTGAAGAACATCTTTGAGATAGTGGGAGTAGACTAAGAACAAAAATTGTTACCATTGAGAGATTATAGTTTACAGTGGTGAAGGGAGGTTAGAGATAAGTAAAATAGTTGAATTAGATATGTCTGATGTGGACTTTATAGGAATTAGTGACTGGATGTGAGAATCAGAGAAACTCAGAGAAATGGTAAATCCTTTGACTGTGTAGCTTAGCAGAAAGCCTGTCATTTGTAAAAATGATACCCACATAGTTGGATAAATGGCCCTGAGGATCATGAAAAATATCCTGGATATCCAGTGTCCAGGAGACACTGATTCGAAGGAGCACATGCTCCCCAATGTTTGTATTTTATAGCAGCATTATCAATAATAGCCAAATTATGGGAAGAGCTCAAATGTGCATTGACTGATGATGGATAAAGAAGATGTAGGGAATATGAAATGGAATATTACTCAGCCATTAAAAAGAATGAAATGTTTCCATTTGCAATAACATGGATGGAGCTAGAGTGTAATATGCTAAGCAAAATATGTCAGTCAGGGAAAGACAAATACCATATGGTTTCACTCATATGTGGAATTTAAGAAATGAACATAGGGGAAGAGGGGAAAAAAAGAGAGGGAAGCAAACCATATGTGACTCTTAACTATAGAGAACAAACTGAAGGTTGCTGGGGGGAGATGAGCAGAGGGATGGGTTAAATGGGTGATGGGCACTAAGGAGGGCACTTGTTGTGATGAACGATGGGTGTTATTTGGAAGTGATGAATCACTAAGTTCTACTCCTGAAACTAATATTACACTATATATTAACTAACTAGACTTTAAATAAAAATTTGAAAAACAAAAAACAAAAATAAAACAAAATATCAAGGGAATTCATTTTTTTTTTAAAAAGATTTATTTATTTTACAGAGAGACAGAGAGAGAGAGAGAGCATGAACAGGGGCAGTGATGGGGGAGAGGAAGCAGGCACCCCGCTGAGCAAGGAGCACTAGGCAGGGCTCTGTCTCAGGACACCAGGATCATGACCTGAGCCAAAGGGAGATGTTTAACTAAGCCACCCAGGAGCCTATCACAGTAAACCAACTGTGCTGCATATTAGCCCAATATATTTGTGTAATTACACCATCTCACATTTTCTTTAGAAAAATTTTTTGTTCTTTGAAGCCCTTTATGCCTGGTTTTATTTACAAATAATAGGTATGGAACTAAGAAAAACATTCTTTGGTATTTTATTTAGTTTTATGATATTAGGCAAGTGGTCTTATTAATAAAATATCTGAATCATCAATTATGTATGGCACAAAATGTTGCAAAAGCTATATGTAATGAAGTCTATTCAATTAAAAAAAATAGAAGTTGAAATACATGCATGTGTCATGAGAACTGGAAGTAGCCTTTAGGAAGAAAAAGAAAACCACATTCTGTTCTTCTCTAATGGGCCTCATGATCTCTTACTTCAGCCACACTCCTACAGCTTTCTCTTCCATTCTCTCAAATGACTTTTTCATGTTCATGCCCCAACACTGATGTTATCTCTGAGACCACCTATCATTACAATGATAGTTTTATAAACCAACTTTACTAGTGTCTTGTTAGTATGATTGTCACAGATTCTGAAGAGACACGTGTCTGGTTTCTGAATGGTCTTGGGTCAGGTGTAAAATTTAGTAATCTCTGGGCAGAGAGATAGAATCATATACTATGTCATCAAACCTATGACACTGTTCACTTTGAACTTCATCACTCTCGTGTACTTCTAAAAAAGAAGAATAATACTATTTACCTATAAATTCCAATTTCAGAGATAACAAATATGATAAAATACATACTTTAGAATTACTGCATAATGGTAATACACACTTCACTCTTTTAACAAAGGCCAAGAGAAGAAGTGATTTCCAGAAAAAGAAAATACAGTGCCTTTAGGTCTCTCAATATCACCTATTTAGAGTCATCCTTTACCAGTCCCACTTTTTACAACCTAGTTGCTTCTGTAAGACTTAAAAAATTATTCTATTAATAGAATCTGATCAGAAATACAATTAGCCCTTCCATATTTGTGTATCCTAATCCTTATTGGTTCACCTGTTTTTACAAGGGTGACATTGCAGTGTGGTGGGGAATGGATAATCTTTTCATTAAATGATGTTGGGCCAATTAGATACCTATATAGGAGGAAAAAGAGTTCACCTTTACAAGATGTCCCAAAGAATAGAAAAATGAATTTTAGATATTTTACAGAGCTCAATGTCAAGGTAAATGTTTTAGAAGATAACATAGGGGAACTTCTTTACAGTTTTGACATAAGCAAAGATTTACTAAACAGAACAAAAAAAACCACATTATCTATAACAAAAACATCTGAAAAAAGTTTTTATTAAAATTAAGCATGTGCTTATCCAAAATGCCATTAAGAGAATGGTTACCTTTTGACCTTATCTGAGAAATATTTCTGCATTATTTTACAACATTAAGTGTTTTAATTAGCCAACATAGACACTAAGTGATAAGGAGTGGCAGATAATACAATCCACTTGTTTCTTTACTCCCGGAATCCATGTTTCATCTACAACAAAAAATAAATCTACAAGAAATCTCTAATTTAATTTATTTTGGGCACATTTTCAACATTAGGGATCTCCTATATGGATCAGTTGTTTCACAATTGTTCCTTGAACACCTACTATATTCCCTGTTCTACTTAACACCTTTGTAGTGGCAGAGTAAACACACTAATAAGGAAGCCAGAAAAATGTGATAGGTTAGCACAGGTTTTCATACATGAGGACAAACGGATGGTTTTTGCCCAATTTATATATGGATTAGATGCCACATAAGTGAGTACTGAAATGTCTTAAATTGAGGTTTGGGCATAAATTTAGGAAATACCTCTGTACTTACTCAAAGTCTGTAAAGCAGGGCGCCTGGGTGACTCAGTCAGTAAAGTGTCTTCCTTTGGCTCAGGCAGTGATCCCAGAGTCCTCAGATCGACCTTCCACAGGGCTCCCTGCTCAGTGGGGAATCTGCTTCTCCCTCTCCCTCTGCCCTTACATCCTACCCCATACCCCCCGCTTATGCTCTCTCATGCTCTGCTCTCTCTCTCTCAAATAAATAGATAATCTTTTTTAAAAAAGTCAGTAAACATTATATATTGAGGGAAGGATGTATTAATTAAACCATAATGTAAGCAAAACACCAATTGTATCAGAATAATATATCAAAGACCCAAAGTTGCATGAATAATTATTCAGAGGAATGAACAAACTTTGATTTATATATTTCATTTACAGTTATGTGGACCAGGGACATATTTCCATAACTCCTTCTCTGACCAATTAAAAAAATAAATCTAGATTAAATTTTTAGATATAATTTTCTTGATGGAATGAGAGTACAATGAAAATGTTAGTAAACCTATTTTTAGAAAACATGCGGTGTGTTGTTTGAGAGAAAGCTGAAGGAAACCTAACAAAATGATCCATATCAAAATCAGTTTGCAATCCAAAACACAGGCATATAAAAAAAATGAATAAAAGTAATGGCAGAGGTTATTATGGAAAGGTTTCTCTATACTGAATGTTGTCTATGAGTTGAAATAGAAGCTCTAGATTCATTTAATTCCTAGGAGGTGGTGGCTACACAAAGGGAATGAATTTAAACACTTAAAATGTAGAACAACTGTATTGAATTGTAGGTGCAGTGCTTCCTTACTGTCACTAGAGGGGAATCTGAGAGGGGCTTAGGAGAAAGTTTATTGTTATGGCTGTAGGTTGAATAAAGGATCCTGTGTGAATAAATTTTCTTAACAGCATGCTTACTTCAGGGGGAAAATGAAGCATAGGATGTCTGAGAAAAAGCCGTATTGTCAAGCTATATGGAAATAATTGTTTCTCAGCAAGGAACGAGATCTGTCAGATGCCCATGTTTAGACTCAAGTTCCCTGTGACCATATGTTTCAAAAAAATGCATGATATTCTATCAAATAGTTAGAAGAAAACTATCAACTAAAATAAATGTTTTAAGGCACACATCATATGATGAACAATGATTTTTTTTAAAAAACCAACCAACCAACCAACTAAACAAACAGCAGCAACAGCAACAGAAACAACGATTGGTTGAATATCAACCTTCAGCTCCAGAGCAGGGCACAGTTGCTAAAAAGCCATTGCTTTCCTCCCATGATCATTAGAACAAATATAACATGACGTTGTTAGAATAATTAGGAGCAGTATTAATTTGAATGGCAAACGGTTCTGTTCAGAAAAGAGCATGCGGGATTGATAGTGGAAAATTTAGATTTTCCTTCAATTATGACATTCTCCTTCCTTTACCAGATGCTGAACACTAGTGACCTCACACAGGTGAAGTGTCACTGTCTGGCTCTACTCCCTTATGCAAGTTTTAAAATATTGGCTACTTAGTTCATTTAGAAGTTTTACAATAGTTATTGGTTTATGCCCTTGTTTCTTCCTTTCACAGTATAGCAAACCACCCAAGAACGTATTGACCTGCTATCTATTTTAGGCTAGTGGAATAAGCAAGTCATATATCTCTAACCATAAAGAGTTTACAGTCTAACTGGAGAATACCTCATATATTTAAAACAGTCCTACTGGAGAATATCTCACATATTTAAAAATAATAATATGAATTCAGAAATGTGTGAGATTTGAGTGAGCTTACTATCTTTTTTCCTAAGATGATCCTTTTCTAATTTTTCCTATCTCAATAAAGTGCCATACAGTTTATGCACTCGGACATTTTAGAGATCTGGAAATTAACCAAAACTATGTCATCTCTTTCACTCTCAAGAACAGTCTCTCCCTAAGTCTAGTGGCTTCTACCTTTCTAATGCCCATCTAATCCATTTTCTTCTAAGTCCTACTAAAAGCCTGGTGTGAGCCTCCCTCATATCTCACTTCTAGTAATCTAGTAGCCCCTAGCTGGACGACCTGCTCTTACTCTCGCTGAATTATAATCTCTTCTCCTTGATGCAGCCAGATCTTGCAAATTGCAGATCTATGTTCCTTTCCAGTTTATAATTTTTTAAAAGCTTTTCATTCTTTGGAAATTAAACCAAATTCCTTATCAAGGACTTTAAGGCCTTATAAGCTGGATTCTTCCTATATCCCTAACTCATTTTGTACCACACTCATCTGCTTTTCCTGCTTTTTGAGTCTCTCACACTCACCAGCATCCCTTTACTAATGCTCTTTCTTCTCTCCTTTTGTTAATGCTCATCATTCATTCATGTCTCAAGTTCATCTTTAATTCCTGAAGGAAATATTCTCCGATATCCTTGACAAGGAGGCAAATCACTCTCATAGTTTCCGTATGTTCCATTTTTATTCTTCATTACACTTAAAGGAGTAAATGTTAGGTGCTTATTTGTACCCCTACTTATAGGAGATGTTTTTTCCACTCTAGTGAATCCACACCTAGTTAATTAATATTGGGTAAATAAGTAAAATTGTAAAGAGACAAATAAATAAATTATCACTTAAAAATGGAGTTTAAAGCATCAATTACAGGTTCCAGACTCAGTAGAGAAAGATAAACAGCCAAAAGGCTGAAGAGAAAGTTAATTGGGAATGAGCTAGTCAGTAAAATCAAAGTGTGCATCAATCACAATGATCTAGGTTATGTGAAAATAGTAATTAATTACAAAATCTTAGTGGCTAAAACATTAATATTTTCCTTCACTCAGGCTATATATTGATAACGAATTTACTAAGATTCAGTTTCACGTTGTTTTTTCCTTGGGACCTAAGCTGACAGGCAGCCACTGCCTGGGATATTTCTTTTTGCTGTGGCAAATAACATGAGATGGTGTGGCAGATCAAGAACTGGCTTACAGAAGTTTCCAATCATAAATGACATGCTACATTTCCTCCTTGAAAAGAATACTTAAGTATCCATTCTCTCTGATTCTGGTTAAGTGAGATACCACCTTGATGTTACAAGAGTCTTTCATTTGCTGCTCCCAGAACTGTGCAATGATTCTTTTCCAATTCCATCAATCTTACACAGTTATCATCTTACACTACTGGACATACAAGGGGCCTTTACAAGCTGGCATTAAAACATGTGGCTGAAACTCTGTTGGAAACAACTAAATAAATGGAGTAAAAACAAAATAAATCTTTGAACTGAGCCGACTTAGCAGAGTTGATTTTGTTTAGAAAGTCTAAAATTAAAATAAAAAAAAAACCCTTTTTCTTTTTCTCCCTTCCTTCCTTCTTTCCTTCCTTCCTTCCTTCCTTCCTTCCTTCCTTCCTTCCTTCCTTCCTTCCTTCCTTCC
>LNAC01000029.1:4935616-5127115 GCA_002007465.1 Ailurus styani
TTCTTTCTTTCTTTCTTTCTTTCTTTCTTTCTTTCTTTCTTTCTTTCTTTCTGTCTCTCTCTCCTTCCTTCCTTCCTTCCTAAGAGCATTAAAAACTATTGGCATATTACCAGTTAAAATTCATCTGCTTGGAAGTAGTAAATACAGTAATGCATCTTTTTTTCTTATTTTGTATTATGGACAGATTAAACGCCTGGCCATATTTATACTATTATTGTGTACAGAAGGAACTGAGGTAGAGGGAGATTATACTGTACCATTTAAACTTAAGAAAACAATTTCCTGGTTGTTTTTCTGAACTAGTAAACCTCATATAAGCAGATTTCACATTACTAATTCAATGTAACTTATCCCCTCAAAATAATAAAAAAAAGTTTATCGTTACCAATTAAAGAGGCATAAGGTGGACCTCATTAGTTTAATCCAGTTTTTAATTAAACAATTTTTTCTAGGGTATTTAAAAAGATATAAAGTGAATGTCTAAATATAACCAAATATTGAGATTTTTTTTTTAAAGATTTTTTTTTTAATTTATTCATTTGACACAGAGAGAGAGATCACAAGTAGGCAGAGAGGCAGGCAGAGAGAGAGGAGAGAGGAGGAAGCAGGCTCCCTGCTGAGCAGAGAGCCCGACGTGGGCCTCGATCCCAGGATCCTGGGATCATGACCTGAGCCGAAGGCAGCGGCTTTAACCCACTGAGCCACCCAGGCGCCCGAAATATTGAGATTTTTTATTCCTCTTCATTATCAAGAACAGAATTAGTTCCACAGAAATATTTCCATCCATACATTTGTAAAAAATTAACTAACCATAAGATCAAAATTACTAATCACAGGACCAAAGTCAAAGTTTCCTCAGAGCTGAGTTATTTGCTGGAGACTTTAGGAAAGTTTCTGCCTCTAGTATCATCCAGTTGTCAGAATTTATTTGCATGCAGTGTAGGATGGAAGTCCCCGTGTCTTTGCTGGCTGTCAGAAGGCTTGGCATTCCTTCTCATACTTTCCATATAACCTCCTCCATCTTCAAGCTTACAACAGCAGGTCAAGGAGACGTTCTCATGATTTACATCTCTCTGACTTCTTTTTTACTATCTCTTTTTCACTTCATCCTCTGATTTTTTCCCTCATTTTCAAGGGCATATACAATTACATTGGGCCCACGCAGATAATCAAAGATAATCTGTCTTAAGGCCAACTTGATGAACAAGCTCAATTATATCTGCACATATTTTTAGCTATTTAAGTTAACTTACTCAAAGGCATAGTATATCACCTTTTCTACAACTCTGCAAATTAAGGCATGGAATCTTGCTAGATTGGTAATTTTACCTACCATGGATACTTTTTGAGTTTGTATAAACTGAAGGGCAGTCATTCAACTTTCTAAAATCTGGTATCCTACTACAAATGCAGTAAAATATGCAGCTTCTTCTATGGCCTGAGTAT
Source organism: Ailurus styani (assembly GCA_002007465.1). Lineage (NCBI taxonomy): Eukaryota > Metazoa > Chordata > Mammalia > Carnivora > Ailuridae > Ailurus > Ailurus styani. The sequence goes on from LNAC01000029.1 coordinate 4,937,063, forward strand.
CGATTTGGGCCTGGTTACTCACACATCCCACATACACACACTCATTCAAAAAATTTAAGCAGGTTGGAAGAACATGTGTCCCTGCTCTCTCTCTTTCATTCTGTCTTTCTCTCATCTGTCATCCATGTATCTCTATCTTCTATCATTTATCCATCAATCACTTATCATTTCTTCGTGTTGACCTATAGTAGATGAAATATCAGATATGCAATTATTTTAATTTAATGCTATTATTTTAATGTATATCTATGATATGGTCTTATAACTAGCTTGTAAATAAGAAAATCAATCATACCACCTCCCTCCCAAAGAAACCCATTGAAATGTCCAAACACTAATGAGTGTAGTTTTATCTTCTGCAAGGAAAGTCTACAATGAGAAAAAGTAAGAGGGTTATTTTATTAAAATATCTTTACATGGCATCAGACCAGATCGGGCACATTCAGGGTGGTGTGACTGAAAAAGAAAAACAAAGCTGGTGACGTCACAATTCAGGACTTCAAGCTTTATTACAAAGCTGCAGTCATCAAGACAGTGTGGTACTGGTGCAAAAACAGACACATAGATCAATGGAACAGAATAGAGAACTCAGAAATGGACCCTCAACTCGATGGTCAGCTAATCCTCGACAAAGCAAGAAAGAATATCCAATGGAAAAAAGACAGTCTCTTTAACAAATGGTGTTGGGAAAACTAGACAGCCACATGCAGAAGAATGAAACTGGACCATTTCCTTACACCATACACAAAAATAGACTCAAAATGGGTCAAAGACCTAAATGTGAGACAGGAACTCATCAGAATCCTCGTAGGGAACACAGGCAACAGCCTCTTTGACCTCAGCTGCAGCAACTCCTTCTGAGACACATTGCCAAAGGCAAGGGAAGCTAGGGCAAAAATGAACTATTGGGACTTTTGCACAGCAAAAGGAAATAGTCAACAAAACCTTTCCTTTGCACAGCAAAGGAAACAGTCAACAAAACCAAAAGACAACTGAAAAAATGCGAGAAGATATTCGCAAATGACATATCAGATAAAGGGCTACTATCCAAAATCTATAAAGAACTTATCAAACTCAACACCCAAAGAACAAATAATCCAACCAAAAAATGGGCAGAAGACGTGAGCAAACATTTCGCAAAGAAGACATTCAAATGGCCAACAGACACACGAAGAAGTACTCAACATCACTTGGAATTACAAATCAAAACCACAGTGAGAAAACACTTCACACCAATCAGAATGGCTAAAATTAACAAGTCAGGAAAGGACAGATGTTGGTGAGGATGTGGAGAAAGGGGAACCCTCCTACACTGTTGGTGGGAATGCAAGCTGGTGCAGCCACTCTGGGAAACAGTTTGAAGGTTCCTCAAAAAGTTGAAAATAGAGCTACCCTATGACCCAGCAATTACACTACTGGGTATTTACCCCAAAGATGCAAATATAGTAATCTGAAGGGGCACCTGCACCCCAGTGTTTTTGGCAGCAATGTCTACAATAGCCAAACTATGGAAAGAGCCCAGGTATCCATTAACAGATGAATGGATAAAGAATATGTGGTACACACACACACACACACACACACACACACACACACACACACACACAGGAATATTATACAGCCATCAAAAGATGAAATCTTGTCATTTGCAATGACTTGGAGGGAACTAGAGGGTATTATGCTAAGTGAAATAAATCAGTGAAATAAATCAATCAGAGAAGGACAATTATATGATCTCACTGATATGAGGAATTTGAGAAACAAGACAGAGGATCACAGGTGAAGAGAGGAAAAAATGAAAAAAGATGAAACCAGAGAGGGTGACAAACCATAAGAGACTAAATCTCAGGAAACGAACTGAGGGTTGCTGGAATGGAGGGAAGTAGGAGAGATGGGGTGGCTGGGTGATGGACGTTGGGGAGGGATATGCTGTGGTGAGTGTTGTGTATTGTGTAAGACTGATGAATCACAGACCTATACCCCTGAAACAAATAATACACTATACATTAATAAAAAAATAGAAAATAAAAAGATCTTTATATGACAGGTTGATAGATATAGTTAATACTTTATGTAAGTAAAGTAAATGAAAAGATTTCAAAATCTCACTTTTCCATTCAGCTTTTTTTCAATAATCTCACTCCAGACACACTATGTATTTTATTTGTGAAACTTTTTGATATCATAAAATTATAATAAAGAGTTAAAATCATTGGTTTTTTTATAAGATAGGATTGCCTTTAAATAAAATAATTAAAAAATTAAGACCCCTTCAACTCCTTAGACAGATGATATTAGCTCAGTTTTTAGTTTCTGATAATTGAAAGAAATTCAAAGTGAAAAAACTTATTCTCATTTTGATTTTTTGGTGAATGTACATTTTATTAATTATAATAGTGAATAGCAGTAGCACACATCTGGATGCATTATAAATACCACTTATTAGATTTTTTGTAGTTTCACAAACTATTGTGGCAATTTACATCCAAAATAGATGGAAAATGTCCTATAAATCAATAACAAGTTAACAAACCAATATTTTTAATGGTAAAAACATTCCTAATGGAGTAAGACTGAATTTAATCTTAAGCCAGAAATAACTAGAACATTGAGCAAAATATATGAGAGAGCTGTTTTCAGATACTAGATAGAAGTAGCACAGGGCTGTGACCCCTGAAAAAAAAAAAAAAAAGAAAAAAGAATCCTACAATCATCCTGGCTTCTGCCTAGAAGGAATGTCTGGACTCCAGGTGCAGGATAAGGAACCTAAAAGAAAACAATGGAGTGCCTCATGTGAGCATACTGAGACTGGATTTTTCAGAGGCTGAGATAGCTCCAAGTGGCAAGAGTAGAATTCATCCACATGGAGAAGATGCTGATTTTTGGAAAGATACTCTATTTAATTATAGGTAACAAATTTAGATTAAAAAGTTGAATTTCACTTAAATAAATGTTTTGCATGAGTTGATTCAGTAAATCAAAGCTGGCAATCTAGAATATCAGAATATGTAATTCAGATCAATTCTCTCAAGTAAAAATGCAGAAAATATTTAAGACAAACTTCTAAAACATTTGAAAGCTAAAAATAAAGATAACACTCACTAAGTTAATCTGACCTAAAACTAAAATGCAGAGATGTGAATTTGTCCTTGAGAGCTCATTATGTCTTGGCACTTCACCAATTCTGAATAAAGACCTTTGAGTATAAGCAGTACTTGTGATAAGTTTGTAGGATATGAAAAGAAAAATTGGAGTCCAGGGCACACCAAGAGTGAAGGCTACAAGAACTCACTCTCGGAGTAAGACATTCAAGGAGTAAACTGATACTCATGTGAACTGATGTCCAGTTTCAAGTCTTCTCAGTGACCCTTCCCAAAATTTTCTATACTGAAATTGGATGAAAATGATCATAGAGTACAAGTACTCCTTGCACCTGGCAGCAGCAAACATCTTTAGAGAGAGTCACATCATCCTTGGTCTGAAGTTATTTCTATAAATAGAATTTAAATCTCAAGTCCATCACATAATTAAAGATAATCAGTCCCATAAGGAGATAGTAAGAAGTGAAAACATTCAGAAACAACAAAGAACAGAAACAGATGCACAAAACCTCAGATAGTGAAATTATCACAGACAGGTGGTAAAAACTATGTTTAACATGTTCAAAGAAATAAATTCAAGCTTGAAAATTTTGGCTGAGAACCAGGAAGAATGAAAACTGACTTAGCATAAGAGAGCAAAAATTAAATAGAAATGAAGTTCTAGAACTAAAATATATGGTAACCATATTATCATTTCAAAAGATGTGTTTAACAGCAGAGCAGACACCTCTGAAGTCATAATTAGTAAGTTAATTAAGTCAAAATATTTGAAAGAACATTAGAAAAACAAAATAATGAAAATAGATATGAGGTGGTGAGATATAGAGGATATAGTGAAAAGGTATGTAGTAGATCACATTTTTTTACAGTTAATTTATAGGTCTCCTTTTGATAGGATTTGATTTCATTCATGTAATCTTGGTTACATGACTGGTTCCAGACAATAGAATGTGATCAGAATTAACCTTTCTTATTTCTAAGCAGATTTAAGAGACAGGACATGATTCTGCAATTCCCTTTTTCAATCAGATGCAAGAAAAGCATTCTCCAGAGATAGGAGCTGATCCATTAGTTCGGGTATCAAAATGAAGAAGAAATACAGAGAAGTGCTATAGTTGGACAGTGGCTGACGTTAACAGAGGAAAAAAAATCTTTTTTTTTAAACTGTTGAGATTTGGGGGTCATTTGTTACCACCCTAGAGCCTAACACAATTTGACTTAAACAATGTCTGCAAGGTTGAATTTAGGTGGCTAAGAAACGAGAGGTTTAAATAAATAAAGCAAAAGCAGTATTGTAAGATACAAGGCTCAGAGTTTTCCAAAATTGATGAAAGGCATCACTATATTAAATTTATTCTAATGAAACCAATAAGTATAAAAAGATCTTTTTAAAAAGATCACACTTAGACACATTATAGTAAATCTGACTAGAAAAGAAGGCAAAGATCAAGTCTATAAAGCAACTACAATGAAGACCAAAAGGTTATTGGAGAGGTACAAAAAGTAGACTGAGTTTCACAGCTAACTTCTCAACAGACACATTGAAAGGTAGATTAAGACAAAAGAATGTTTAGAAATGTTGATAAGCATCTCCTAACGTAGAATTCATAACCATTAAAGTTATTATTCAAGAATAAAGACTAAGCTTGTTTGCTACCAGCAGAACCCTGTGATAGGGAATTCAAAATTTTTTTTCAGGCATATGAAAAAAATGCTAGATGTAAAATAAGAGATACAGGAAGAATTGAAGAATGATAATTGAAATATTTCCTGCATCTGAAACTAATGATTGACTTGTTTATGGAGAAAACATTTTCTGACCTCAAAGTTTCTGGATAAACAGAAAACCAGCAGGAATATGAACAATGTGGAAACTAAGTGTAACAACTGAAACATTCTGAACACCACAGCCAATCTATGATACCATTAGGACAAATATATAAATTTGTTAAGAGCTATGGAAAGAGACATATATTTTTGAGATACTTGTTGATTCATATAGTGTTGCAAAAATTAATATAGATAGATCCCATATTTCTTTCACCCAATTTCACCAAAGAATAACATCTTGTATATCCACAGTGCAATATCGCAACCAGTTAACAAATTTTACATTGATATATTCTATTGATCTTGCTCAGATTTCACCAAGTTTTCATGCACTCGTTTGTGTCTGTTTAGATCTGTGCAATTTCATTGCATGTGTATGTAGATTTGTCTGACCACCACCACAGTCAAAATACAGAACAGTTCTATCATAAGGATGCTTTGTGCACCATTTTATAAATATATCCTTCTCCTTCCACCACACCCCATGCATGCCTGATAACTACTATCTCTTCTTTATGTCTGTAATTTTGTCATTTCAAAATGCTGTATAAATGAAATAATACTACATGCAAACTTCATGGTTGGCTTTCTTCACCCAGTATAATACCCTTGAGATCTACCCAAGTTGTTCTTTTATTGCTGAGAAGTATTCCAGGATTTGAGGGGACCACAGTTAGTGTGAACATTTATAAACTAAAAGACATTTGGGTGTTTCTGGCTTTAAGCTATAATGAACAAAGTTGCTATGAAAATTTGTGTACAAATTTTTGTGTGAACATGTTTTTATTTCTCTGGGTTAAATGCCTAAGAACTTACTGTGTCCTATGGGAAATGTAAGTTTAGTTTTTGTAAGAAACTGTCAGAGTTTTCTTGAATGGCTGTACCATTTTACATTCTCACCAGCAATATATGAGTGTTTCAGTTACTTCATATTCTTGCCAGCATTTGGTGTTCAAATCAAACTTCAAGAAAAAGACATCATACCAACAACAAATGTGAGGGGTTGTTCAGAAGAAAAATGAGAATATTAATAAAATATTGAGATGAAAAGGCATAAGACATTTAGAGAGAAAAATATCAATATTTTACATTAAATTTCTTTTTTTAAAAGATTTTATTTATTTTACAGAGAGAGAGCTAGTGTGAGGGAGCACACAAGCAGAAGGAGCAGTAAGCAAAGGGAGAAGCAGGCTCCCCACTGAGCAGGGAGCCTGATATGGGGCTTGATCCCAGGACTCTGGGATCATAACCTCAGCCGAAGGCAGACACTTAACTGAGTGAGGGATCTGGGTGCTCTTTTACATTAAATCTTCAGTTCTTTGTATTCTGATCTGCACACATTTCCTGTATATCACAAAGTTCCTTGAAGAGGTCTTAATTGCTAAAATATACGGCTTTTAGTTTTAATTAATGAACTTAATTTTTAAGAGAAGTTTTAAGTTTACAGCAAAATTGAGGAGAAAGTACAGAGAGTTTCTGTATATCCCCTGTCACATGTCCCCACACATGCACAAGCTCTCATAATTTCTACATCTCCCACCAGAGTGGTACATTTGTCATTATTGATAAACCTATATAGACACATTGTTATCACCAAAAGTCTGTGGTTTATGTTAGGGCTCATTGGTGTTGTACGTTCTATGGATTTGGACAAATGGGCAATGACATGTATCCATCACTATAGTATCACAGAAAGTAGAGTCACTGCCCTCAGAATCTTCTGTGATCTGCCTATTCATCCCTTCCTCCCTCCCCATCCCTGGCAACCACTAATCTTTTTACCATCTTCATTGTCTTTCCTTTTCTAGAATACTATATAGTTGGAATCATACAGTATGTAACATCTCCAGATGGGCTTTTCTTTTCTTTTACTTAAAAATACATATTTAAGGGGCTCCTGGGTGGCTCAGTCTTTAAGCGTCTGCTTCGGCTCAGGTCATGATCCAGGGGCCTGGAATCGAGCCCCGCCTTGGGCTCCCTGCTCAGTGGGAAGCCTGCTTCTCCCCTGCCCACTCCCCCTGCTTGTGTTCCCTCTCTCGCTGGGTCTCTCTGTGTCCAATCAATAAAGAAAGTCTTAAAACAATACATATTTAAGTTTCTTATGTGTCTTTTCATGGCTTGATAGCTTTCTTAGTCCTGAATAATATCACATTGCTCAGATGTACCACGATTTCTTTATCCATTCACCTACCGAAGAATATCTTAGTTTCCTAGAAGTCTTGGCACTAATGAAGAAAGCTGCTATAACAACCATCCATGTGCAGGTTTTTCTGTGGGCATAAGTTATCAGCTTCTCTGGGTCAGTCCCAACAAGCATGCTTGCTGGATCGCATGGTAAGAATATGTTCTGTTTTATAACAAACTGACAAACTGTACGTCAAAGTATCTGCACCATTTTGTACTCCCACCAGCAATGTTGTTCCACATTTTCCCCAGCATTTGGTGAACCAGACCAGTGTTGTGGTTGGGCAATTCCAGTAGGTGTGTAGTGGTATCTCATTGCTATTTTAATTTTCAATTCTCTAATAACGAATGAGTTGAAAATCTTTTCATAGGTTATGTGTGTATCTTCTTTGATGAGGTTGTGCCAGTCTCCTGCCCATTTCTTAACAGGGTTATTTCTTTGTTTGCGGTTATGTGTTAAGGGTTGTTTTATATTTTGGATAACAGCCCTTACTGTATATGTCTTTTGCAAAGATTTTCACCCCAAATGGCTAGTATATATTCCTGGTTTTATTCCACTTCACTGGTGAGTTTGTCAAAGTTTTACTCCATCCTACTAAAATGTTCAGAGCCAGGTGATTACCAAGAAATGATACTTTCTCCCCCTATGGACATGCCGTTTTCTCTCAGTATTAAATTAGTTCATTTGTTTCTGCCTGTTTTCTAAATTTGGTAATCATTTGTCCTATGACTATTATAGATACATGGATCCTAAATTTGTGTGAAGCATCAGGGAAGGAGCCAGACATATAAAAATAAAAAATACAGAATATTGGCCTATAGCTTCCCAAGAAATTCATTCTCTTTTCTTTTAGGAAGATACATCCTAAGTTGATTTCATTTACCCTTTTGGTTTTTAAATGCTGCATAAATGCTAATGACTTTTACCATCTGTATCTGCACTTCTATAATTCCCATAGTCTATTGGACTTCTTCGTGGGGTTTCCTAATTGATTGAATTATAACTCATACTATATTTTATGTTAGCAAACTTTAATGTGAATTAATTTCTTTGACATAAATCTTCTGTCAACATAACATTGATATGTACATTTCTCAACTACGTTTTGAATATGTACCTTTTCTTTATCTCACAATTTGTTCTCTTTATAATCTCTTGAGTTTTTAAGAGTAGTCTCCGGTCCGACCTCCTCCCCCTTTAGCTGGGACCACACCTTACATAACAATCTTGTATACATGTTAACTGCTTGCTGTTTAAAAACTAATTTCAAACCTATTTTTTTGGTACACGTGTATATTTGTGCATATGTATCATGTTAGACAGATTCATGTAAACTAAACCTATCTATTTCCCTATCTGGTTTCTTTGTATGTAAATCTGGGGGTGAAAACGAATAGTTATGGGCTCAGAACCTGCTAAATTAAACAGCACAATAGCTTGCAGATGTTAAAGAAGCTTTAAGTCATTACATTTTGAGATGATTTTGTGAGTGAGAAATGAACAGCCTGCTCTAAATAGTATTTACTCTTCATTTTTAATGGCTTTCTACTTTATTCTTCAGCAAGAACGCATTTCATTTCTTCTGACACCTGTAATATATTCATATATTAGCAGCGACTCCCAGCTTTTGCTATGGAAAACATAAATCACCAAAAGAGGCGTGCGCAAAGGGCTGCAGGCCGTAACATTGCCACCCTCCTCCTCTGTCTCAATTAAGAGAGAACTCTCATCTTTCCCTCTGTGCTTTGTGAATATTGGCAGATGACTTACACTGCAGAATTGTCTTTTCAATTATAAAAACAATGTCCACCTGTTTTTCAGAATTCCTTTTTTTTCAAAACTACTTTTATTTGAATGGTTTATGCTAACATTAATTGCATGTAAGTGATATTCTCTAAAAAATTTTTCATGTCTTGTATTTCTCTTCCCTACACTTTTCCCCCTCCTTCTCTTTCATCATATTCAAAGAATGTTTGAATAAGGAAAAGCAAGAGGCTTTTTTGGGGGTGTCTGTGTGGCTCAGTAGGTTGGGCAGCTGCCTTTGGCTTGGGTCGTGATCCCGGGGTCCTGGGATTGAGCCCCACATTGGGCTCCTTGCTCAGTGGGGAGCTTGCTTCTCCCTCTCCCTCTGCCTGCTTGCCACCCCCCCTGCTTGTGCTCTCTCTCTTACTCTCTCTGTCAAATAAATAAATAAAATCTTAAAAAAAAAAAAAGAAAACTGTGAGTATTAGATAAGTACATAAAAAATAGTGTCAAATAAGGAGGTGTTACTGAATTTTCACTTGAGAGACCTGGATTCAAGTTCAACTTGTACTATCAGGCACAAAGTCTCCATGGAAAAATAATATTGTGTAATTAATTTGACCCAGATAGACTTTTTTGAAAAATGGGTAATTTGGTTTAGTTGAAATCTGATTATTTTCTAATTTGATAATTAGTAACTCTAAAGTAATACTGACAACTTAAAAAAATATTCTTAGCATATAATAGGCATTGAATATATACCATTTCATTCCATACTTAAAGTAACTCCATATGTAGGCACTATTTTGTTTAAATTTAAAATAAAGAAATTGATGTTGAAGGGAATAAGAGATGTGCTCAAAATCACCATGCAGGAAATATCACCTGAATCTAAAATTCCCTGTTCTTTATGCTAGGTAATAAAAACGACTTTATGTTTTAAGGAGTAATAGATTTAACAGTTAAGAACCTTCCTCCTACATTTTTCTTTGTAATTAATAAAATCTCCGCTGAAATTAGCTGATGGACTAGGGAGACCTTAGTGGTTCACATAGCTGGACATGGGCAAATTTGGTTTTACATATGATTTGATGCAGGGTTTAATTTCCATCTATCGAAACTACTTCATGTATTTCCTAGCTTCTAAATCCCCCCCCCACCCCCAAGCGGATTCTTTTCTTACCACTCACAACCTCATCCTCTGAAATATAAATACTTTAGAAAAGAATAAATTTTCCGAGGATATTCCTTTTTTTTTTTTTTTTTAAAGATTTTTTTTTATTTATTCATTTGACACAGAGAGAGAGATTACAAGTAGGCAGAGAGGCAGGCAGAGAGAGAGGAGAGAGGAGGAAGCAGGCTCCCCGCTGAGCAGAGAGCCTGATGTGGGCCTCGATCCCAGGACCCTGGGATCATGACCTGAGCCGAAGGCAGCGGCTTTAACCCACTGAGCCACCCAGGCGCCCCCGAGGATATTCCTGATACTCATTATGATTACAGTGCTTAAGTCACAAGCTGACCTTGAACCAATTACTGTAGATGAGAAAAAGTAATGATTGGTTGACTTAGGCTGGGTTATGTGTTCTACATCTACACCAGGCCTAACAGAGGGTTGTAACATATCCTCATAGGAAAACTGGGGTTGTTATCAAAGGAAGATCAAACTGATTCTAGAAAACAAATAAAATTCCCTTAAGTGGAAATTTTTTTTATTATCGGTCACTTGAATTCTATTCTATTTATTAAGGAAACCCACATTTCCCAAGAAAATTTTATTATTTCTAACATAGTCCATGCTATTAGGTGGAAGGAAAAGAGATAATGTAGCCCCTATATCCAAGAATATATCTAGCCCTTGACAAGCATGCCTCAGATGACACGACTGAATTATAAATGTGTGACCTGAGATCTGATCAAAACAGGTAAGACACAATAAAACTAGTATGTCAAGAACTAGAAATAATGAAATATTTTGAAATAAAATGTAAAAATAACATTTAACATAATTAAGAAATAGGAATGGAAACAATAAAATGTCATCATCAAAGACATTGGATGGAATTAAAATAAAAAAGAATCAAAATGTTGTTAATGAATCAAAAAACATTTAATTAAACAGCTGATTAAATGCAGCTGAAAAGAGAATTGGTGAGTGGGAAGACAGATCATCAAAATGCATCATAGACAGATAAAATACGTAAAATATTTTAAATTTTTAAAAAAATATTAAAAAATAATTAAAATATTTTAAAAAGTTTAAGAGGTTTTAATGTGGAATAAAAATATATTGAGTAAGAATTCTACAAAGAAAGAATAAAAATAATGGAGAAGGTGAAAATCAAGAGATAGTGGCTGAGAAACATCAAATAGATTTATTTTTAAGAAAGCATGTTATATATATGATATATGTGTATATAATAGGTTAAGTTAATATAAAAAGACAAATATAAATATTAAAGACTTATAGACAAAAATAAAATATATTAAAGGGATGATAATTAGTCTTACAACAGGTTTTTTATCAAAGACTAAATATTTGAAGGTAACAGAATTATATATTCACAATGAGCCAAAAGCGTGCTTAGCTAAAATAATATAAATGAGTAAGAAATTTTCAGAGAAATTGTGACAGAATTTGTAGCTTCCAATTTACCTTCAAAGAAAATTATGAAGAGTGTTCTTTGGAAAAGACATTGAATTTAGCAATTTAGAGACAGGTACAGAAATAATGATAATCAAGAGAATTTCTAAAAATGTAGGTATACTTTAACAATAATGATAAAATGACTAATTTAAGAAAGCTTTCAAACAAGGTGGATATACTAAACAATTACAACATGGAAAGTAGGTGAGGATAAAGATAATACATAATTTTGACTAGAATTCTAAAAAAGTGAGGGTTGGAGTTATAGGAGTCTAGAAAAGGAGAGAGATATTAAGTATACAAAGCAAAAATTCAAAGGAAACCATTAGCAGAGCTTATAAAAATAAGGATAAATCTAAGTAATGGCATGAAAACAATCTAATAGGGTAAGAAAGGAATTTAAAAAACTAAATAATAGTAAAAAGATGACACAAGATAATAAAGTACAAATAACTCTAAATGTATCAGTAACCACAATTAACATAAAGAGACTAAAATCTTCAGGTAAAGGAAAATATTTTCAAGTGGATTTCAAAAATAACAAAAAACTCTTTTTGGATGAAAGCTCATGTAGGCATATCGTCAGATGGGTAGAATTTAAAGCAAATTAAGAATAAATGGCTAATGACAATAGATACAATTCACCACAAAAGCAAACTAATACACATTTGTTATTCATTAACATGTTGTCTCCTGATTAAAGAAAAATTTGAAGATGCCCTCCATGAACCTTCCAATTTCTATTAGAGCACCCTTGCTCTCACACACATATAATGAGATGTGCTAAAGATATTCAATGTTCTCTTGCTTGCAGTAACAAAATATCAGAATCAGTCATTGGCAGGAAAGTAAAAACACCTAGTGCTATATTTACTGTGCTCCTCTATATAGTATTTAAAATGAATTAATTAGATCAGAAATGTGTAAACATAATAAATAAAAATTAATTATATGTAATAAAAGATATTTATGAACCTACTCAAAACATTCAAGATGCTATAGTATGCTAAGGTATGGTTAATATTTAAGTAAAAACACATGATGAGGTTCACATGGTTAATCATAAGGCTAAAATAATGGTCACTTATGGAAAAATAAAGAGGAAAAGAGGAGAATATGATTGTGGTAGTCTAAAATGACTTTATATTTGTAACATTTTAGTATAAATATATAGAAAATACAACTTTCTGTTAAATCTGAGCAAAATCAGATGAATACTTATATCAATTTTTGTAATCTTTCTTAAGCACTACATGTTCAACAATTCTACTCTGTAGTCTAAGCATGCAGTATTATTTCTGCACATATTTAACTTACACTCCTATGGGGGGCATATTGAGCTACTAACATTTTATGTCTTCTATGTCTTCTATGTAGAATAGGGCCTCCCACACATCAAGAGTTTATTAAATGTGTTCTTCATGAAGACATGAGTAATTGAAATAAAGTTTAAAAGGTGTAATTTTCAATTGCAGCCTCCATCAAATGTACATTTTATAACAAAGTCTTGAGGTCATTTTGAAATTATCCATCGCCCAAACTAAGATTACTGGCTCTATCTTGAAAACAAATGATTCTAAATTTCATTAAAGTGACTAATTCTGATAAAGGGTAGAGGTTTTTTACTAACTAACGAACTAAAATATTTTGCTATTTTCTGAGTAAAAAGAGACTTCACTAACTCAGAAAGTGATTTTTCTCCACTCTGTTAGAATAGTTCAAAATCCTGCTGAAAGATTTACTTTAAGACATACTTGTATATATAAATATAAATCTGAAATGAAACTGCTTTAAATGTTTCTCTATGCTAATATATGATTTTCAGCTCTAAAGAGGTTTTAAGGAGTCAAATACTTAAATGCTTTAAAAGAAATTTAAATCTCTCGGTAATATCACACAAAATCATGAAGAATATAATTTTCTTTAAAAAATTATGTTACCTTTTTTTTAACTAGGTGGAAAGAAGTAACTTATTCTTTAAAAAACTAAAAAACTTAATCCTTTTTTAAATCTCCATTTTCCATTGGAACTGGAGTTCTATGATTTAAAGGAAGGAAGGAAGGAAGGAAGGAAGGAAGGGTGGAAAGAAGGAAGAAAGGAAGGAAAGAAGGAAGGAAAGAAGGAAGGAAAGAAAAAGAAAGGAAGAAAGAAAGGTTGTGTGGTCTAGATTTCTAGTTTTGTATATTAAAAAAACTAATGATCCTTTAGGATAGGAAAGGGAATGATATAAGATAGCTGATTCTTTTTTTAAAATTAATTTTTAATTTAAATTCCAGTTAGTTAATATACAGTGTAATAGTTGCAGATGTGGAATTTAGTCATTCAGCAGTTACATACAATACCCAGTGCTCATCACAAGTGCTCTCTTTAATCCCCATCACATATTCAACTCATCTAACCACTCACCTCCCCTCTGGTAACCATCGGTTTTTTCTCTGTAGTAAAGAGTCTGTTTCTTTGGTTTCCTCTCTTCCCCCCTCTCCCCCGACACCATGTTTGTTTGTTTTGTTTCTTAAAATCCACATATGAGTGAAATCATATGGCATTTGTATTTCTCTGATCGACTTATTTCGCTTAGCATAATATTCTGTAGCTCCATCCATGTCATTGCAAATGGCTGGATTTCATTCTTTTTAATGACTGAATAATATTCCATTTTATACAGATATATCGTATCTTTATCCATTCATCAGTTGATGAACATTTGGGCTCTTTCTATAATTTGGCAAGCAACAAAACTAAAAGGCAACCTACGGAATGAGAGAAGATATTTGTAAATGACATATGTGATAAAAGGTTAGTATCCAAAATATATATGGAATGTATAAACCTCAAACCCCAATAAACAAATAATTCAGTTGAAAAATGGCAGAAGACATAAATAGACATTTTCCCAAAGAAGACATACAGATGGCCAAGAGACACATAGGAAAATGCTCAACATCCCTCATCATCAGAGAAAAACAAAACAAAACTATAATGAGATATTGCTTCACACCATCAAAATGGCTAAAAACAGAAAACAACACATGTGGAGAGGATGGAGAAAGGGGAACCCTCTTACATTGTTGGTGAGAATGCAAACTGGTACAGCTACTCTGGAGGTTTCTCGAAAGGTTAAAAATAGAGCACCCTACAATCCAACAATTGCCCTCCAACGTATTTACCCAAAGGATACAAAAATACTAATTCGAAGGGATAAACACACCCTGATGTTTATAGCAGCATTATCATCAATAACCAAATTATGAAGGTAGTTGATTCTTGTCAGGTAGATGTCTCCAGTTCTTCAGGAACTTGGGAAGAATCTTCTTAGAGAAACTTTACATCTAGCACAATTCTACAATCTGATCCAAATCTAAAATGCAAGGCAATATGGCCCACAACCTCATTTTGATTCTTCTCAGTTATTTCTAATTCTCAGGTTCTGTGAATCTCTCATATCTGAATCTTGTAGGAAATTTCTATATGTCCAAATTTGCTTAGTACCTACACCTTAATTTCTGGGAAGAGTTTCTGCCAGTTACCTAGCAACGAGGAGAATGTCCATACTGTGTGCCCTGGAAAACAGGAAAGTGGTGGCATCCTTGTCTGAACACTTCTCTACGCATCACCTTTGCGATAGCATTTTCCAGAGAGGAAACCCCACAAACTGACATACCGAGTTCCTGTCCAGAAACCAATGAAGTCCACTATAATTTTTTTCTTGTTCCCTTTTTAGTACCTTGTTCCTTTTGTCAGATTCAAATTTTGTTCTGCTTTAGACCTAATTATGTTGAATTGCCACAGGTACTTTTTTTTTTAAACAGGAAGGGAATTTTCCACCCTTCAGTTGTTTTCTTAGCCGCTTTTGTCTTGCAACAGCAGCCATTCAAATCTAAAATCACTTAATGTCTTCAAAAGACTGCTTTTAGACACTCTTTTTCTTTCATGTGTTTCCAGCTTTTTTTTTTCTTCCTGTAAATGTTTGCATTTACACATTTTATTCAAAAATTAAGTTTGGGGGGATTTGGGAATAGATTTCAATAAGACCTCCTTTCTAATTACATGAAAATTTACATTCATCGGGAAGGTTACTTTTTTGAGATATTAATGTACATTTTGTGTTCACTGCTTTAGAAGAATTAGAGATAATGAACTATTTTGTGTGGGTTGCTTTGTTTTGTTTTTAGTTTTTATCGCTTCCTCATCCAAGAAATGGATACATCACTGTACTCAGTCACTCCATCACTTTGGGGCATTTGCAGAGAGTTCATAATTATAAACAAGATAGACCCACTGTAAGTAGTTTTAGCAATATATATATTGCCCAATGATCAGAGTTGCAAGTTACACAGCCAAGAGAAGTGTCCAGTGAGCATAAAACTCCTTCAGCAAAGAAACTTGGATAATCATCATTGGGCACAGACACCACAGTTAACACTGTCAAGTCTCTTGACGACTGATCATTCTTTCTAAAACCTCTGACATGATTACTTCTGAGCAGCTGGATTTGACATTACATTGCCAGAGGAGATTCAAGGAGGAGAAGCCTACTTCTTTGAATTCTTGCATCTCTTTTGAAGTTGGTATAAACAATTTGCAATGATGGAGTTCACATCAATGCCTACAAGAAGGGCAGGAAAACTACACTTTTGACTTCAAACAAAAGGAGACACAGTAATAAGATCTAGACATTTCTCACATTTGCACAGGATGTTTTCAAGATTATAGAGAATCAAAAACCGAAAAAACATACGCTACAGTCCACCATTTCGACTGCTTAACATCAAAATACACCTCTAGCCCATACTCAAATATCCAAGCTATACAAAAAACAATAAATAGCAACAGCAGTGCCTCTGCCTAACATCATATAAAAATCTCTTCAGTAATTAAAAACATTCTTATTCTCTCCCCAAATGAGGGTCAGTTTCATGAAACCTCTTATTGAGCTAAAAACCTACAGTCTCTGTATGACACCACTTTTTCCTAAAATCCCCTCTTAGTTCTGCCTCAATATCCTATGTGGTATTTAGTAATCTATGTAATAAATTGCAAAATAAGTTAACATATATAAATGTATGTCTAGCACAGGATAGAAGAAAATGAATAAACACTACCATCCTCATTTTTGCAAATGATTTTGAGATTTTATATGTATTACTGTTTTCTCCACCACTTTCCATATTCTCTTCACCTTTGGTAACATCTTAGTTGATTTCTGATTTTTTTTTTTTTTTGTCTTTTTTTAGCATTGTGGATTGATCCAACTTTCCCTGAGAAACACAGTCTTTGGAGATCTTACAATTCTTTCAGTTTGGAGATCTTTTAATTCCATTGGTTCCTTTCTTATTTCTTGCTCTATTCTTTGGCATCTATTCTATTTCCACATGAAGTTCAGGATCATATACCTACCAACATTCTAGCTCCTCTCCCTTTTTTCTTCCTCCTTTGCTATTCTTCCAATGGCCCAATAAGCATATATTGGAGAGGGGGTGATCTCAACTTCTAATCTGCTAGGGTCCCTTGTTGGAAATACTCATTCTTTGAGTACTGAAACCTTGAACCCAAGGGAAGCCAGAACTATGAGAGAAAGAACATTTTCTAGTGGTTCATTAGATGTAATAGCAAGAGAAGCCACTCTCATTTCAACTCCATGTTTGCTGAGAGGAGCTATTCTCATTTCCTCATTCCCCTGAGCATGGAGAATCAGCATCACAGTCACTGATTCAGGGTGTCCTCTGGTAAACATAGGACAAAGCTAAAGAAATGAAAACTATGTAATAATCTACTTTAGTCACTTAGATGCCATGCTGTAAAATATCCCATTCTTTACCTTTAACCAAACTGAATGTGTGAACTAGTTGTTTAAATAAAGAAATGGACTAATTTGGCCTCAAGCAAAATTTTTAATTTTATTATGCTTTGATCTCCATCATAATTGTTTTTGCTTTTTGTCATTTAATGTAAAATAATAAGAACCTTTTTTTCCTATGAAATTATTTTTACCTCTGGCATTGTTTTTACTCAACTTTATTATAAGCCTTCAAACGTAGGTGAGTTGGTGAAGCATGCCTTAGGTAACTGTGGGAATTAGTGAAACATGAGTATGTAGCAACTAGTAATAACTCAGTGGTGGTACTTACTGTTAACCTCTTTACTTGTACCTGAACTTACAGTGAACTCCCTGAGTTCTCAGTCCTAGAGCAATGTTTGCTTTTCACCTTTGCTATAAAAACCTCAGTGTAATTTCTGGTTTTAAAGAGCAGCCTACTTTATCATCTCTTTTTGATGTTTAATAAAATTCCTCTGACAGTTTCAAAATTTAAGACATTAGGAAGACCTATTTAGTTTTCAATTTCTTGCCATACATGTTCACCTATTATCACATATTTGCATTGTTTTAAAAATGTTTCTTTTTTACACGTTTAGCAAGTTATTGAATCTGAGCCTAACAGGGATTGTGTTAGGATAGGAATATTCTCCCTCTTCTTCACTGTGCATGCACGTAATTTTTAATTGTGTTTGCAAAAGTTTTTGCTTGTTATCATTTGGAGCTGACAGGATAAAGAAGATTCATGCACAGGAAATTTGAGCTCAGATGCAAGGAGAAACAGGAATATGTGGCTCCTTTTTTTATGCCAATGGAGAGAAAACATACATTTGGAAGCAAAGGATTCTTATTTATTGAAGAACTTTATGCCTACTGTGCTGTATCAAGGTCAAAACGACAAGATTCAACACTAAGCGGGAAAGGGTATAGTGATCTCATTTTGCTGTAGGGCTCACTGGCAACCCCCACTAAGTTACCTAGAAAGAAAGCAAAGGCTGTGGCCATGGAAGAAAGGCAACATCTATGGAAGCACCTACCACAGATATGGAGGCATAAAGTGTGCAGGATGTGTTCACATAAAGAAGTTGGAGAAGAATGTGTATGACGCTCTGAGTAGCTAAGGCCAAGATAGCTTGGAGACACTCTTAGGATGCCCTGATACTTTCTGTCACCATGGAAGGCCTAATCTGGAAGTAGGATTTAATATTAGGGTAAAGGGACATTACTTGTAACACAGAGAAATACGGCCTCAAGTCATCCCAGGTACATTTGGATCTTTTTCTCTACTAGAGTGTTAAATATAGGGAATAGAGGAATTCGAAATTTTTTTTCCTAATTACATAGCCTACATGTTTAACCAAATCAACATATTTGTCAATTTTACTATAGATGGGTAAAGTCTAAGTAGCATTTTTTCTCTTTGTTGTTTCCATTGTATTTGCATGTTCCAAATTTTGCATACTGAACATACATCAGTATTAAAATCAGAACAAAATCTTTATGTTCAGAAACTTCACATGAAATTCTTTTGCTCCAATACTCTATGAGCAGTTTGACATATAGGACCAAAAGAAGCAGAGGTTTGGGGATCAACTATACAATTCAGTTGAAAGCCTTTGTTAAAAGAAGTCTGATTTAAGTAAAGGAAGCAGATGCTGTATGTTAAATTTTGTATCATATATTTGCTTTCAAGTACTTACTTTAGTGGCTACGTGCATTATCTATATTGTATTTACAAGGAGATGCTTTACAGTCATCTATAAATTATAAAAGAAACAACTCTTTTTTTTTTAAAGATTTTATTTATTTATTTGACACAGAGAGAGAGATTACAAGTAGGCAGAGAGGCAGGAAGAGAGACAGGGAGAGGAGGAAGCAGGCTCCCTGCTGAGCAGAGAACCCGATGCGGGCCTCGATCCCAGGACCCTGAGATCATGACCTGAGCCGAAAGCAGAGGCTTTAACCCACTGAGCCACCCAGGCGCCCAAAAGAAACAACTCTTACTCAAAAAACATAGAGCCTTTTAGTAAGAAAGTGCTTTGGTACATTCTTCATATCTCAGCTCAAAGGTGCCCTCCTCTGGGAAGCTTTCTTTGATTGCTGCTACCTGGTTATAATGCCCCTCCTATGTGTTCTAGACTTTTTACCAAATTCTCACTACATTGTAGTTGTTGCTTTATTTCTTTGCTACACCAGAAAATTGTAAAGTCTGGGCTGGGTCTTATGCATATTGATGCCCACAGTACCTAGATCTGCGTTCATTACATATGGCAAACAATCCACAAATATTTAACACATGAAAGGAGTGAATGCTTTCTGAGTTCTCTTATCGATTACTAGAAACTAATGAGTTTCTGCATCTAACTTCTGAAAAAATAATTACGCTTGAAGAATACCTTACCCTTTATCTTTGAATTTTACATATATTTTTGGAAACAAAAAATTGAGGCGTCCTTCATTGCTCAGCATAAGAAAAAAAAATCTCATGAAAAGTAAAATTAGAAGTTGGATAATACAGAAATTACTTGTTACTTATTCTATAGACTATACACATGTCTAGATATATTGCTGTAATACTATGTCTCAATAGTAGCTTCTGGAAAGAAGATCATGGTGGGGTCAATTGGATTGCATGTGTAATTGAGAGACTTGTCTCAATTCTTCCCTTCATGTAAACATGGCTGGTAAGTTTGCTGAGTTTGCCAATCTGACATATATAAACAAAATTTAAAATGTTTTACAAATTATGCATAGGAATGGCATTTCCTCATAAGACTGTGTTTTAAATTCAGTTTTGTGAAAGTCCTAATTTAATTTACTATATTCAAAGCAAAAGATGGAAAATCCAAATTTTTTAATTCCCATAGTAAACATTTCACATACTATGATACTTTCAGATTTTATAAACAGTTTGTATTTGCCTGCATTTAAAAATAGAATTAACTCAAATTGTATTCAATAAAAGTCAATTCACTTTGCCTTTTGTAAAGAAGTCAAATAATCGTCTAATAAATCCATAATTTTCTCATCACCTGACTCCAATTTCCACTATAATATTTTCAGAGACCAATTTCCTCTATTACTACCTATTTCCTGTGATTTTATTAAAATCTATTATTACTGGAAAGACCTCGGCTAATCAGTCTTATATTTTCTGATCCTCTAATTAACTTTGTAACCTGTATCCAAGGTATAACTCTTCTCATATTATTCTTTTATGAATGTTCAATACAATAATGACAATGGAGATGATAATTCAACAACAGCAAATATTTATTCAGCACCTGTTACATGTCAAGTCCTATGCTATGTTTTGAATGTAATCTGTGAGCCTATGTGAAGTCAGTGTCTTACATCACAATTTTTGTACAGATCCATTTATGGCAAATAGATCCATAGTAAGTATTTAGGACGATTTCCAAATGTATCATGGATAGATAGTCTTGCTTTTTCTGAGTTTATGAAAGATTATTTAAGATGATCATTATGGTGTAATTATTTTATGCTTCTCCTATTAAAAGGTAGGAACTAGGTACTCCCCTCTTGAATCTGTCACTGCTTTAACCAATGACATATAGTAGAAGTGACAGGAGGTGATTTGTGAGGGTAGGTAAGAAAAAGGCAGCAGCTTATTCAGTTATCACTTATGTAAGCTGTCTGTAAGAAGCCTTTGATGTAAGGAGTCAGAATACTCTGAAGTCAATATGCTTTGAGAAAGCCCAGGCCACAGAAAGAGACTGTAAGTCCTCTGTTCAACAACCACAGTGGAAGTTCCAGCCAACCTCCGGCATCAACCACCAGATGCGAGTAAAGACACCTCCAGATTGTATCAGCTCCTGGTTATAAAATTATCTGCATGCATTGATGTCAGCCAATGTCCTTCAATAGTTTCCCATGGGCCTGCACAATGGACTTAAGAACAATATGCGCATGGTGGCAGGGACAGAGTTTATGAAGTAAGCATGAACTAAGCAACGTGGACATTAAACCAACTGCACGGATCACATGCACATGAAGCCGCCTTGAGCACACACTATTACAGAGTCAATACATTATACTCATTGCAAGTATGGCTACAGCTTTAATTCTACTTTATTAATTTTTTAGCTGTTTGACCTTAGACATATTACCTACTAGCCCTCTGCCTCAGTGCATTTATCTGCACAAAATAATGGTAATAGTATCTAATTTATGGACTTATTTTGAAAAATGAATAAATTTATACATGTAAAAATCATAGAATTATGCCTGACTTTAGTTAAGTCTCCAAAAAAATTAACTACTACTAATTTTACATGAAGCAACTATTTTGTGTTTGAAAACACAACTGGTGAGTCAACTTCTGTGAACAATCCCTTATCACACCATGTCCATAAAACTGTATCTTTTATTTGACACTAGCCTTTTTTTTTTGAGAACCACTGACATGAGGGAAGATCAGAGGATGCATAACAGCTGTCATGTTTATAATATTATGGGTTTATATTAGTTTGGCATTTAATTTTAGAGACCAACTTAAGATCAATCCAATAATTATTTGTGAATGACATGACATTATATATGGAAAACCTTTAAGACCGCATCAAAAAACTGTTAGAGCTGATAAATTTAGGAAAGTTGTAGGATACAAAATCAATATGCAAAACTCTGCTGCATTTCTATACACTAATGGAAAACTAATGATGAAGAGAAATAGAAACTTGGAAAATAATTCCATTTATAACTGCATAAAGAAGAATAAAATATGTAGGTATAAATTTAGCCAAGGCAGTGAGAGGTCTGTATATTCAAAACTACAAGATATTATGAAGAATTTGAAGAAGACACAATTAAATGGAAAGATCGTTCATGCTCATGAATTGGAAGAACGACTATTGTTAAAATGTCCACCCTACCCAAATCTATGTACAGATCAGTGCAATCCCTATCAAAATTCCAATAACTTTTTTTCACAGAAAAAAAAAATCCTAAAATTTGTATCAAACCACAAAAAAAACCCAAATATACAAAGCAACCTTGAGAAAGAAGAACAAAGCTGGAACCATCACACTCCCTGATATCAAACTACATTACAAAGTAACTAAAAAGTAACTAAAATAATATAATTTTGTCATAAAAACAGACACATAGAGATAAACGGAACAATATAGAGAACCTATATACATATATATATATGGCCAACTAAATATGACAAAGAAGCCAGGAATACACATTAGGAAAAGAGCAGTCTTCACTTTTTTTTTTTTGAAGATTTTATTTACTTATTTGAGAAAGAAAGAGAGAGCATGAGTAGGAAGGGGAGGGGCAGAGGCCAAAGGAGAAGCAGGCTTCTTGATGAGCAGGGAACCCAATGTGGGGGCTCAATCCCAGGACTCTGGGATCATGACCTGAGCCAAAGCCAGACACTTAACTGACTGAGCCACTTAGCACCCCAAGACCAGTCCTTTCAATAAATGGTGTTGGAAAAACTGGACAGCTATGTGCAAAAAAATGAAACTGGATAACTGTCTTACACCAAATACAGAAATTCATCAAAATGGATTAAAGAGACCTGAAACCATAAAATTTCTAGAAAGAAAACATAGGCATTAAATTGTTTGACATAGGTTTTGGTGATGACTTTATGAATCTGACACCAAAAGGAAAAGCAACAAAGGCAAAAATAAGGGGCACCTGGGTCGCTCAGTTGGTTAAACATAGCTGTCTTCGGCTCAAGTCATGATCCCAGAGTCCTGGGATCGAGTCTGACATCGGGCTCCTTGCTCGGCAAGGAGCCTGCTTCTCCCTCTGCCTCTACCTGCCACTCTGCCTGCTTGTGCTCTCTCTCTCTGACAAATAAATAAAATCTTAAAAAAAAAAGCAAAAATAAAAAGGTGATACTACATCAAAATGAAAAGCTTCTGCACAGCAAAGGAAAAAATCAACAAAATGAAAAGGTAACCTTCTGAATGGGAGAGGTATTTGCAAACCATATAACTGGCAAGGGGCTAATATCCAAAATATATAAAGAACTGATACAATCCAACAGTAAAAAACAATCCAATTAAAAAATAGGCAGAAGATCTGAGTAGACATTTTGTTAAAGAAGACATACGGATGGCCAGTAAGTACATGAAAAGATGCTTAACATCATTAATCATTAGGGAAATGCAAGTCAAAACCACAAAGAGACATTATCTCACACCTGTTAAAATGAGCATTGGCAAAGATGTAAAGAAAAGGAAACACTTGTGCACTGTTGGTGGGAATGTAAATTGTTGCAGTCACTATGGAAAACAGTATGGAGGTTCCTCAAAAAATTGAAATATAGCTATCATGTGATCCACCAATACC
Organism: Ailurus styani; assembly: GCA_002007465.1. Taxonomy (NCBI): domain Eukaryota; kingdom Metazoa; phylum Chordata; class Mammalia; order Carnivora; family Ailuridae; genus Ailurus; species Ailurus styani. The sequence continues at coordinate 4,960,714 of LNAC01000029.1, forward strand.
ACTTCTGGGTATTTATCCAAAGAAAACAAAAGTACTAATTTGAAATGATATATGCATTCCCATGTTCAGTGCAGCATATTTATAATAGCCAAGATATAGAAACAGCCTAAGTGGCTATCAATGGATGAATGGATAAAGAAACTGGTATATATATATATACACATAATGGGATATAATTCAGCCATAAAAACAAAGAAATCTTGCATTTGTAACATGATGAATGGGCCTTGAGGTTTTTATGTTAAGTGAAATAAGTCAGAAAAAGAAAGATAAATTTGTATGATTTCTCTTACGTGTGGAATCTAAAACAAGCAAACAATAACAGCAAAAAAAAAAAAAAGCTCATAGATACAAAGGACAGATTAGGGGTTGCCAGAGGCAAGAGGGTGGGGTGCGGAAGAAATGGGTGAAGGGGGTCAATGAGAACTAACTAACTAACTAAATAAATCTCATTAAGGAGAAAAAAATAGTGATAGTTATATGAAAATATTTTCATTTGTATATTTGAAATATTTATTAAATGAAACAAAATACAAAACAGTTAAGATACAGATGAATTCAAGTATAAATTCTTTGTGAAGGCACAAAACAGAGTGGAAAAAAAGCTGAAAGAATATATTTAAAGGTTTTATTTATTTATTTGAGAAAAAAAGAGCATGTACTCATGCGTGCACATGAGTTGGGGAGGGGCAGAGGGAGAAAGAATGTGAACTGGACTCCACACTCAGTGTGGAGCTGTGGGGTAGAGGGTTTGATCCCACTACCCTGCGATCACAGCCTGAGCCAAAACCAAGAGTCAGGCACTTCACTGACTGAGCCACCCAGACACCCCTGAAGGAATATATTTAAAATACCTATAACTAATGACTGATTTTATAGTTGAATAATGAAAGAACTCCTACAAATAAAAAAATAATAATCAAAGAGAAAAAACAGGAAAAAGATATGAAAAGGCATTTTACAGACTAGGATTATAAAGGGTAAAGGGCATAATTATATGGAAAATGACAAAACCTCATTTCTTAGGGCAATCTAAAGTAAAACTACATGAATACATGCTACTTCCTGGACTGGTATGGTTTTTTTTTTTTTTAAAGTCTCATAATAATATACATAAACAAGGATGGAGAGATAAGAAAATTATCATACAATACTGTTGAGAATATATATTGGCAATATTATTTGGAAAGCACATGGATATTAACTAGTATTGGCTGTCTCTTAACAAATTCAGCACTTGGTATAAAGGAACAGAAATATAGGTACACCAGAAGAAATGTACAGTGAAAATCATTGAAACATTGTTGGTAATAGTCACATACTAAAGTAATATAAAACTTTAATATGAGTATACTAAATGCATTACATATATTAATACAATGGACTATTGTACAAAAGTAAAAAGGAAAGAACTACAGGTATGTATCTATATGGATAAATCCATATCATATTGTTGATTAGAAAGAAAAAGCAAGTCAAAAATATACTGTCACTCATTTTATATGTTTTTAAAATAGACAAAATTTAACAATGCAATGTTTAGAGGTGTAGAATTCCCTCTTCCTCAATTTTTTAGGTGAGTTTGAGAAGTATTGGTATTAATTCGTCTTTGAACGTTTTGTAGAATTTACCAGTGAAGCCCTCTGACTTTGTGTTCCCTAGGACTTTGTGTGTTGGGAGGTTTTTGATTACTGATTCAATCTCCTTACTAGTAATCAGTGTATTCAGATTTACTATTTCTTCATGATTCAGTCTTGGAAAATTGCATGTTTCTAGGAATGTATCCATTTAATTCACTTATATATCTCATATAATATACAGTATATATCATATATAAAACATTAGTTCGAGGGAAGTTCTCAGTCATTATTGTTCCAAATATCTCTTCTTTTCTTTTCTCTCTTACTGATATTCCCATTACATGTATGTTATACATTTTGTGGTTGTCCCACAGTTCTTGAATATTTGTTCTGTTTTTTTATTTTGTAGTCTTTCCTCTTTCCTTTTCAGCGTTGGAGGAAATATATTGATGTATCTGCAAGCTCAAAGATTCTTTCCTCAGCCGTGCCAGTCTACCAGTAAGTTCATCTAAGACACATTTTTCATTTATATTACAATGTGTTTGATTCTTAGCATTTCTTTTGGCTTTTCTTAAAATTTTGACATTTGAACTTACATTGCCCACATGTTTTTGAATGCTGTCTCCTTTAACTATTACAGCCCTTAGCATACTAACCATCTGATAATTCCAACACCCGTGACATATCTGAGTCTGGTTTTGATGTTGCTCTGCCTGTTCAAACTATGTTTTTTTGTTTGTTTGTTTTTGTTTGTGCCCTTCGGTATGCCTTGTAATTTTTTTCTCGATAATCAAAAATAATATAGTGGGCAAAAGGAGTTCTATAAAGAGGGCTTTGCGGGTGTGGTGGTGTCGGAGGGGGTGGGGAAGGAAGCATCCTACAGTTCTACAATTAATTTTTTAGTAAGCCTGTACCTCTGATTGTAGTCTTCACAAGTGTTTCTCAGGGTTTTTTTAAGTCCCACATAGGTGGGGCAGGATGGCTAGAGTGGACTGGAATTGGGCATTTCCTTTCCTCTAGGTCAGTCAGGCTATGATAAAAGCCCAGGCTCAGGGTAAATAGCTTCTGCTGAGGGCTGACCTGGTTAATAACAGAGTGTCCTGGTGTACTTCCTAATGGCTCCTTCTCCTCTCCCACTGCCGGAAGTGTGAGGGGATTTTTCTAAAAATATATATTTACTGTGAGAATCACGTGGAGCTTCAGGAGGTATAATTCACAGAAGTGTGAGGGCTCTTCAACAACTGGGTCCCCTTGGAAGTTTTGAATTTCTACATTGTCCATCATGAGCCCTTAGCTTTTCATCAATTATGGCTCAATTTCCTTTGCCCTGGCACTGGTTTCCATGGATGTTTCTGCCTGTGGGTTTCCGCTCAGGTAAGTCGTAATCCTCTGTATTCCTTGCAGGTCTTTCTAATTGGAGGGGCAGCTGTTTATGCTGGGATCTCACTTTATTTATGGATGTCAGAGCTGTTCATTTCTCTGTTCAGCTTTTTACTTGTTAGGATGAAGTAGTGACTTCCAAGTTCTTTACATGCCAGACTGGAAACTGTGATTTAATTTTTCACTTCATTTCTTTTTATTGTCAGATAATGTTTTGTTGTATGAATATACCAAATTTTATTTAACTATTAATCTGTTAATGGACATTTAGATTGTCTCCGCATTTTGGCTATTATGCATAATGCTGCTAGGAACATCTGTGTACATTGTGTGTGTGTATGTGTGTGTGTGGTGCATATATATTCATTTTTTCTAAGAGTGGACTTGCTCGGTAATATGGTAACTCTGTGATTGTTTTTCAGGAACTGCCAGCCTGTTTTCTATGTGGCCGCACCATTTTACATTTCCACCAGCAGGGAATAAGGGATCCAATTTCTTCACATCTTTCCCAACACTTGTCCTTTTCCTTTAATTTTTTAAAAAGATTTTTTTTTTATTTTGAGAGAGAGAGAGAGAGAGTGAGCAAGAGAGCATGAGTGCGGAGGGGGGTTGGAGTGCAGGGGGTGGAGGGAGAAGCAGGCTCTCCCCTGAGCAGGGAGCCTGAGGCAGGGCTTGATCCCAGGGGAATGATCCCCTGAGATCATGATCTAAGCTGAAGGCAGATGCTTAACCAACTGATCCACCTAGGCACTCTAATTTTTTTTTTATTATAGACATCACAATTTGTATAAAGGAGTATTTCATTGCGGTTTTGATTTGCATTTTTTTTCCTGATGGCTAATGATGTTGAACACTTTTTCATTTGCTTAATGGCTATTTTATATCTATCTTTCGAGGACTGTTCAGATCCTTTTCTTTTTTAACATGGTTATTTCTTTTATTGTTGAGTTGTAAGAGTTTTAAAAATATTCTGTATGCATATTTCTTACTGTTAAGCAGAGTACTGTGCGCTAGTTACCAATTCTAGGGGAGAACTCTAAACACTTCTGGCCGTTGCATCTTTATGTCCGAGTCCCAAGGAAGACCCAGCACAGTCAAGCACTGGAAGGAACAATGCTGTACTTTCATAGAGAAGAGACCGTGCGAGATCAGCCTCAGTAGTGTGTAATGGTCCTCTGTAACCACTGGGTCTCTTCCTGCAGCTGATGCAAGGCCGTTTGCATGTGTCCACCCTTCTCCCGCCACAGGGAAGGACTCTGTATCCTCCTGGCAGAGGATAGATATAACAGCATGGTTGGCTAGATGCTATATGATGTACATGCTTTAAGCAGAGACAGAAGAGCATTCATTGAGTCTGATGCAGGGAAAGATGTTCCCACACAACATGGTAAGTCCAGCACAGGCTGTGTGAACTCTTTATCTCTTGGTAAGGAAGCGTTCCAAAACCAGGGCTCATTTTTATGTGGCTAAGTGGAGATCTGAAGACTACTGAGACTACCTTTCCTAACACTTATTACTTACAATTTGATAATATTTTCTCCCATTCTGTGAGTTTTCTTATCACCTTCCTGATAGTTTCCTTTGAAACACAAGAGTTTTTAATTTTGGTGTCTTGATTTTTCTATTTTTTCTTTTGTTGCCTTTCCTTTAGGTGTCCTATCTAAGAAACTAGTACCTAATCAAAATGTAGTGATCATTTATTATCTATGCAGTTTTACCTTTTCCTGAATGTCCTGTAAATGTGATCATATACTCTAAAGCATTTTCAGACTGACCTCTTCCACTTCATACGATGCATTTTAAATTTATCCATGTCTTTGTGTGACCTGATAGATCTTTCCATTTTATCACTGAATATGTTCCAGTGTATAAATGTACTGCAGTTTTTTTACCCATTGACTTGTGTACTGACATATTGAATTATTTCCAGTTTTCCATAATGACGAATAAAGCTGAAATAAACATCAGTATGCAGGCTTTTGCATGAACATATGTTTTCAAATCAGTTAGGTAAATACCTAGGAGCACAATTGCTTGATTGTTTGGTGAGACTATGTTTAGCGCTGTAAGGCACTGCCAAACTAATGTCCAGGGCATTTTTGCTATTTTACATTGCTTCCAGAGATGCCCTTTTCCTCCTTGCCAGGAAGTAATATTGTTGGGTTTTTTTTTTTTGCCATTTTCATAGGGCTGTCATGTTATCCATATTTAATATTCATATATTTTTTACTATTATTAATAAGGGCAAAGCAAGAGCCATGTTCACTCTCTAATCAGAGGTTTTCAAATTGTGCTTAGCTACAAGGGGCCAAGTTTATGGAGGAGCTGCCTTACAGTGGTGAGCATCTATATAGAAGAAAGTGTTCACTGTAATAATTGTAAAAAAAACCATTCAGTATAGAAAAGCATTCTATGAATTCTGTAGCTCAGAGGCAGAGTTACCGCTCTTTCTCCTCTTAGTGTATTTCTATTCTCACCAAACCCTTAACCTTGGTCATGATCCTTGCTTTCCTTCACACATTCATTTCCTATGCAGGTTATATTCACCCTTTCTAAGATCTTCATACAACACACTGTTAACCAGTGTTAATAATAGCATTCTTTTATCCCTCTCACTCTTTTATCTGAGATGGAGTACCACTTTCACCAAGCACACACATACTTTGTGCACTTCTAGCTTCATTCTGAACATTCTTGATCTTTCCCAAACTCTGCAGTTTAATTTATTCTTCCTTGAAATTGCTTTTGTCCCTTTTTTTCCCCCTTCTGATTGTCATTACGCGTTCCTCAGAAAAAATGACAAATATTAGACACACTCAGTAGGTCACTGGCCTAGTTCTCATGATGACCTCCTCTCCTGGGTATCAAGTTGCATTGAATATGCTTTGTGATTTTATATAGCTTAAGTATTGAGTCCAAAGCTGTCACAGCAAGTTGTTCATTTGTTACAGGTTTCCTGACCACCTGAGGTGGGAGATCCTTTCAGCTGGCCTGGCTTCCTCATTCTCTATATACTCTGTGATTCTCATAAAACTCAGCACTGACTTAATGATCTGTGCTAGTCATGTATGTGGTCCAGTTCCCTCCATTAGGCAGAACAATTGCAAAAGAGCAAAAGCAGAGATACTTGACAGATATTCCAAATTATCTCCTCCTCTTCCTACCACTTCTTCCTCCTGTCGGCCTCTGGCCTGCCAGTCACACAGTAATCAATGAGCAAAACCATAATAAATAAGCTTAACATATCATTCTGTCTGTTAGGTAAAGCTAATTGCATTCATATTCAAATTTTAAGTCAGTTATTACCCTGGAGTAGCAATTTATAGACTTTTGCTCAGTGGTCTAGAAAACATAACCAAAAAGGCCCATTTTTTTTTTATGCCCAAGAAATAACCTTTAGGGTTAGGATTATAATTTCTGGGTGGAGTATTTAACATAATTACATTCATATTCAATAGGGAATCTTTTAGAAAATGACTGCTTGGAATGCAGTTCTATAAATGTTGTATCTTGAGCCAAATTAAACACGTAAAATGCCAAGTTCTCAATCTAAGGAAAAACGTTTCCATCTGTTGTAATTATATAGAATGAGAAAGATAGTGAATGTATTCCCATTTACTGAACACAAGAGAGACACTTATTTTAAGACAAATTGTTGGGTTTTGTTGGTTCAGTTAGTGGTGTTTTCACTTAATCAGAGTAATGTGTACATTTACTCAGTGTTATGTATTAGGTAGTTAACTATACTCACATTTTACTAAAACTTCATATATATTCTTGGCCAGAGGGAGAATGCAATGGGACATGATTCTTTCTGTAATCAGTTAGAAATATACAAACTGACAGTTTGCTTTGGTGACAGTTTCCTTGGGATTTAAACATTTCTACAATGAGGTAAAAAAGTAGTTTTACTCAACTCAAAATTTCTACTTAAGGGAATTTCTACTTAAGGAATTTATACTTAACTTAAAAATACTGACACATTCTCTCCAATATTTCTTAATTCTGAAGCAGTATATGTAGTGCACATTTTTGTAAATTCTTTCTAAATTTCCTTGATAAAAGAAATAAAGTATGATCAAATTCAAATACTACTTACCCATGAAAAGAGATATGTCCCGACTTTACTAAAAAAATAAGAAGAAAGAAAAGCATTGCTCATCATCCCTGAAGTAGGCCTCATGCACTTTCTGTACCAAAATGAAGTACGGATCCCAGCAACTCTACTCTTTTACTCTCAATGCCACTGGGTGTTTCTCATTGCAATCTTAGCTACCTTCAGTAAATAGTGTTTTTCATACAACATATATTTCTTTCTCTTATACTACAAAATACATTATTCATGTGTATGCCTGATTTTATTATTGGAAAAAGTAAGTTAATTCTTAGAATTATTGATTTTACTGTGTCAGACATATGTTGTTCATTTTTCTTTTTGTGGCTAAAACAAAAAGAGGGCGCCTGGGTGGCTCAGTGGGTGAAGCCTCTGCCTTCGGCTCAGGTCATGATCTCAGGATCCTGGGATCGAGGCCCGCATGGGCCTCTCATAAACCATATGATCCAGCAATTTCAATTCTGGGTTACATGTAAAGGAAATTGAATTGAAAGGATATTGAATAGTTATTGGCACTCACATGTTCATTGCAGCACTGTTCACAATAGTCAGGATATGGAAACAAACAACGTGTCCATCATTGGATGAATGGATAAAGAAAAAATATAGGTATTCAACCATAAAAAGGCCATCCTGCCACTTGAGGCATGAATGAACCTTGAGGGCACGCTAAGTGAAATAAGTCAGATAGAGAAAGACAAATATTGTATGATATCACATATACATTGAATTTAAAAAGACCTAACTCATATAAACAGAGAGTAAAATGGTGGTTACCAGGGAGTGATGGGGAGGAGATGGGACAGCTGTTGCTTAAGTGTATACACTTAAAACTAGTAGTAAGTCTTAGAAATCTAATGCAAAGTAGAGTGAATGTACACAATGTTGTTTTACTATAATCATCAAACTTGCTTAGAGGCTAGATATTAATTACTCCCTAAACTAAAAAGGAATAATAATTATGTGACATGACAGATATGTTAATTATCACCACAATGGGAATGATATTACAATATATAAATTATATCTATATATAACTTGAATTTACACAATATTATATGTCAAATACATTCTGATATTTTTTAAAAAATTAAACCTCAAATAAATGTTTTTACATAAACACCTCTTAGATTGAAAAAGATAATGAAAGTACATTTATAACCAAGGCAACTGCAAATTATGGTTTAAAAAAGGCAATATCTAGCAGTAAATTTTTGATATGGCATAATGGGGGTACAATTTGAAAAAAAATAAGCTCTTTGTGTGCACATCTCAATGAGTTGAGAGATCTTAATAACCAAAATACTCTGGAGGAAATTTATAATGGGTCCATTTTGCATTAAAGTCAAGTACTCCGTCCGTATAGAATTCAGAAAGGACTCAAAACCAAGGAATAACGTATTTGAACTTTGAAAAGGATGGAGACATTCGTTCTTGGCAAAAGAAATAGCAAAACATAAAGAATGGGAGAAAGCGTTGAGAAAATTGGAGGGCAGCAGTGAAATAAGGGAGACCGATTTCAGGATTGTTCTCTTTGGCCATACTAAGGAAATTGGACTTTATTTTGAAGACCATGGGGACTTACCAAAGGGGTTAAAGCAGGAGGATTATGTAGTATCAGCATTGAATATTTCTGGCAGCAGTGTAAAGGATTGATGAAGATAAAACTTTGAAGCAGAACCCTTGAGAGGCAGATGAGGGGTTGTGTGGTCCTAGGATGCAAAGCAGAAGTAGAAAAATGGAAGGGGAGTAGTATCTGGGGTTATAGGTGAGCAATATTAATAGGAATAATATCTTTTGCACCGTGTGTGAGATATTAAGGGAAAGTAAATCTTGAGGATGGGTTACTATTCAGGAGATTCTAAGTCAAACTCTTCTACTCATTTGTCCGCAAAGGGAGAGCGCCTGGGTGGCTCAGTGGGTTAAAGCCTCTGCCTTCAGCTCAGGTCATGATCTCAGGGTCCTGGGATCGAGGCCCGCATGGGCTCTCTGCTCAGCAGGGAGCCTGCTTCCTCCTCTCTCTCTGCCTGCCTCTCTGCCTACTTGTAATCTCTCTCTCTGTGTCATATAAATAAATAAAAAACCTTTAAAAAAAACAAAATATAGAATTGGTGGTAGCAGATTTTGAACAGAAAGAAAATTAAGTTGGGATTCAGGAAGATAAAGGAATTAAAATGAATTAGTTTGCATTAACTGTGTGCTAAGGGTCATACCGAGGACTTTACATAGGTAATAATCCTGAAATCCTCACGTTAGTACTATAATGTAGGTAGGCACCATCTCACCTGTGCAGATGAGAAAACTATAACTCAGTTGTTTTAAAGGCTCACCAAGAATCATAGATTGTAAGTGTATAGTAAAGCTTCTAACTGTCTACATGCTTACCAGAGTAAAACACTGAGGTCCTAAATTAGAAAAGCATTCCTAAAAACAAAAATGACTCTATTCAGAATAACAGATTATAGGCAAATTATGTGATTAGATAGCCAAGTAAAGTGAATTTGCAATGCTTTTCTGAGAATTTGAAAATCTGTTAATGAGGTTCCACTTTTTCCTGCTGGATCTTTTGAAATCGATTCCAAACAAGGAGGCTGAGAGAAACTAGGCAAATTTGAAACAACACACTCAAATCAGAGACCACCCTCCCAACTCTGTGACTCATGGGACCACGAGCAATACTTACTCTTTGCTATAGCAATTTCCTCATCTTTAAAGTGGGAATAATCACCATACACAACTCATAGTCTAGTTATGTTTAGCTTACAAAGTTTATTTAAAGTTCTGATACTGAGTTTGCTTTCTACAAATTGTAAGTAACATTACTGCAGATTAACAGACAAATGTCCTATTTCTTTAAAAAAAAAGATTTAGGTGCCCTAAATGTCTTATTTCTTATAAAGTACTCAATTTCAGGACTTTTGGAAATACAATCAGCTTTTCTTTTTCTAAACTTTGGATTATATAAATTGTTTAACATGTATAGACATTAATTCTGTAGTAACAAGTAGAAGAAAAAGATTGATTTTGAAGTATAAAAATAAACATACTTCTCAGGTGAACACACACATACACACACACACACATAGGAAAACCTATGGCAAGAATATCTCATTTCTAAAAAATATTGGACATTTTTTCTTACAAAAATTAATATATCCTTTTTAACAAAGCAGATGGACCTGCCTTCTTCCATTTTCTCTTGCTATGAACTTTCTTTTATGATATATATATAGATCCACAGGAATTAATCAACATTAAAAAAATCTTGCCATTGCACATCATTTATTTGTAATTGATAGTAACTTTCTTTTTATAAATTTCACTTTTACAAATGGCGATAAAACATGCTGTTTGAAAGTATAATTCATCCAATCTCTTTCATTCTTAGGATAATGTCTTTTTTCTTTTTTAGATTTTATTTATTTATTTATTTGAGAGAGAGTGAGAGAGAGATTAGGGGAGAGGGAGAGGTAAAGGGAGACAGAATTTGAAACAAAATCTGCACTGAGTGTGGAGCCCAAAGCCAAGCTTGATCCCAAGACCTGAGATCATTACGGGAGCCGAAACCAAAAGTTGGTTGCTTAACTGACTGAGCTACTCAGGCACCCCCTTAGGATAACTTCTTAATTTTACTTCTAGCAGACGTGAATGTTTTAGTATCCAGAAACTTGGATATTTTTCTTAAAGTTTAACTCACAGCAGCTGGTGTATTCACCCAACAGTCTTCAGCCCAATAACATGACAGCTATCATTAGGAGAGTTTCCAAGCATCCTTGTAACACAATATTTTGGTGAATTTATATGTTACTTGCGTTGAAGAAAATTGTAGAAGATATTTCTTCCAGGGTTATGCATTTGTAGAATCCATAAAACTTTCAGGTGAATGTTCTTAAAATCTTCTTTGGAAGAGAAAGAAAACATTTCCTTAGTGGAAGCTGTCAGAAGTAGTTAAATTGACTGAACAAAATTTTAAAGTGATTAAATATTTACTACACACAATGGAAACAGGGAAAAGTAAAAATATACATATATGTGCTTGTATGAGTGCAAACAAATTAATTTGGGGTATTATTAGGATAACTTAACTCTCTTATTTATTTATGTCTTATTTACATAATGGAAGCCTCACATAACCTTGATCATTGTATTTTACTACTGAGAACTCTGCTTGAAATTTTTTATCAATTGGGAAGAAATGTTCAAAGAAGTAGATCTAATTCAAATACATCCAGATATTGAAATTTGTGATTCTTTGTGGAATCTTCTTTTTACTTGATGATTTCATTATGAATCAGTTAGTTGCTAATTTACTCCCTCTTTTTTATTCATTTAACAATTATTGAGCATCTTCAGCATCCCAAGCACTGTTTTCTGCAGACATTCAGATGGATTACGCAACCATTATTTCAAGAAACTTACAGCTGGTGGTAGAGAGGACTAAATAATACAAAACATTGATAGTCCTCACTGCTCTTTGAAAATCTGTGTCATTGTGCTTGTGAAATAGTGGCTGTAGAAACCATATATAGCTTCTTAGCTACTTTGGTTCTGGTTTATATTGTTGATCCAGTTTCAGATTGTTCACTTGTTGAGGAAGTGCTTTCCCTCCACTCTGTCCTGTTGGGACTTGCAAATTTTCTTGACTGATCTACAGGTATCCTCTAGCCTCACTTTGATAAAGAAAGATGAGCAAACATCAAAGATGTAGGAAAAATCCCTTTAAAAAGTCTGTAGGACTCCAATGCCCGAACATATGGATTGGGCAGAAGTGATGCTGGCAGTGGTGGAGAAATCCTGTGAAAGGGTGAGTTTACACAGAATCTTAGGGCAGGAGTAAAGGTTCTCCAGCTAGAAGAGGAGCCTGTGTAAGGAGTCCTGAGTGAAGAGTGCATTTGGAGAGCTCAGAATATGACTGAAGGTTGGAGTGCCCAGAGTCAGAGGTCATAGGAAAATAAACAGCATATTAATGATTTAATTTGTCTTAGGACTGATTTATAAAACCAAGGGAAGTATTCAAGACAATATGTCTGAAAAAAAGGAAAACAATTTATTAGTCAGTGAAACATAGGGACATCACTAGTGATCGAATTCAATATATAAAGTAAATGAAAATATAAGGTAGCTGTTTTAAGTCAATGTTTGATTCTTATTATGAAAAGTCTAAAAATAGTGTGCAAATATATTTTCTAGGCAACAATAAAACACATTATGTATGGAGTAAAGTTGTAATATGTCACTTTCATTAGCGTATGTGAAAATATTTAGGCCTGTATCAGGAAGACTCCACTTATGACAGTTATGTGGGAGACAGAATAATTAAAACTATACCTACTGAGCATTTGCTAGTAAATTTTGCAGGGCAAAGCATCAGTACATCCAAGGACAGAAAGAAATTTCTTGTGTAAGGGATTATTATATTATTCTATATAGGTTTGGCTAGAAAATAAAAGGGGGAAAAGACAAATAGAAGTAAAAAAGAGAGTAATCATTAACAAAGAAAAAACAGGGGTGCTTGGGTGGCTCAGATGGTTAAGCGTCTGCCTTCGGCTCAGGTCATGATCCCAGGGTCCTGGGATAGAGACTTGCAACTGGCTCCCTGCTTAGTGGGGAGCCTGCTTCTCCCTCTGCCTCTCTCTCTGTCTCTTATGAATAAATAAACAAAATCTTTAAAAAAAACACAACAAAGAAAAAAACGCAAAGGCAACAACAGCAAGAAAGAATGAAAAGAACTGTTTGATGATGAAAGAAAACAAAGGGTCAGACATAACAGGAAATGAAGAAAGAGAAAACCTTCTCCGTGTAATATGCAATGACAAAATTGTTTACTAAAATGCCCTCTTAAATGAAACTACACAGAGGCACATAACATGACAAAATTACTTGTGGCTTTTTAAAAGTTCCAGTGTGAAGCCAATCAGCATTAACAACAACACGACAACAATACTTGCTTCATGGATATCTAATTTCATAGTTTTCTTAAGACAGCCTGAAAACATAATCAGTTCCTATCTTGTTTTTAAAAAAATGTTTTTGCCTACCACTGATCACAAAGTATATTGTTCAAACCAAAGGGGTGAGGGCAGCTAAAATGTCTCCATCTGTTTCAAAATTTCATCAAAATGCATCTATGTTATTCCACTGAGTATTTCATAACAAAATTATACCAAAGAATATTTTACATTAGATGGAGCACAGTAGGGGTTGGAAAGAGTCACAGGCTGAGGAGATGCCTGATTTCTGCTTGTTTGTTTAAACTAGTAGAGGCTCCTGGGGCACTCAATTTAGTAGAGCTAACACAGAAAGGTGGACAAATCACTCAACAAATACCAGCATAAAGTGCATTTTATACATCTGGGTTTTTTGGTCCCTGGATTCTTCTGCTTCCTGGTGGAGGGCTTTCTCTTTATACTGGTATTCATCCAGGTAGAATTTACCTGCATTTAGGAAAGTTTGCATCAACCGATCATTTTTTTTAATTTACTTTTTATTTGAAGTGTAGTTGACATACATCATATTAGCTTCCGGTGTACAACATAGTGATTCAACATTTTATATGCATTACTAAGTGGTTAATCATCATAGTAAATCTAGCCACCATTTGTTGCCATGAAAAGTTTTTATATCTTATTAACTATATCCCTATTCTGTACACTGTATCCCATGTCTTATTTTATTACTAGAAGTTTGTACTATATAATCCTCTTCCCCTATTTTACCTATCCCTCTACCCTCCTCACCCTCTGGCAAGCATCAGATTGTTCTCTGTATCTATAAGTCTGTTCGTTTTTCAACTGACCATTTTTTAAGAAACAGTAGTGTCTATTTTATTTTATTTAAATGTTATGAATTTATTTTTATTAGGAAATATATTAACATCAATTAATTTAAAAAGTCACAGCAATCTACACATTTAATGCAATCCCCATCAAAATACCATCAATTTTTTTCAAAGAAATGGAACAAGTAATCCTAAAATTTATATAGAACCAGAAAAGACCCTGAACAGCCAGAGGAATGTTGAAAAAGAAAACCAAAGTTGGTGGCATCACATTTCCAGACTTCAACTCTAATACAAAGCTGTAATCATCAAGACAGTATGATACTGGAACAAAAACAGACACATAGATCAGTGGAACAGAATAGAGAGCCCAGAAATAGATCCTCAACTCTATGGTCAACTCATCTTTGACAAAGCAGGAAAGAATGTCCAATGGAAAAAAGACAGTCTTTTCAACAAATGGTGTTGGGAAAATTGGACAGCCACATGCAGAAAAATTAAACTGAACCATTTCCTTACACTACACACAAAAATAGACTCAAAATGGATGAAAGACCTCAATGTGAGACAGGAATCCATCAAAATCCTTGAGGAGAACTCAGGTAGCAACCTCTTCTATCTCAGCCGCAAGAACTTCTTCATAGAAACATCACCAAAGGCAAGGGAAGTGAGGTCAAAAATGAACTATTGGGACTTCATCAAGATCAAAAGCTTTTGCACAGCAAAGGAAACAGTCAACAAAACCAAAAGACAACTGAAAAAAATGGGAGAATATATTCACAAATGACATATCAGATAAAGGGCTACTATCCACAATCTATAAAGAACTTATCAAACTCAACACACAAAGAACAAATAATCCGATCAAGAAATGGGCAGAAGACATGAGCAGACATTTTGGCAAAGAAGACATCCAAATGGCCAACAGACACATGAAAAAGTGTTCAACATCACTCGGAAATATAAATCAAAACCACAGTGAGATACCACCTCACATCAGTCAGAATGGCTAAAATTTACAAGTCAGGAAACGATAGATGTTGGTGAGGATGCGGAGAAAGGGGAATCCTCCTACACTGTTGGTGGGAATGCAGGCAGGTGCAGGCACTCTGGAAAACAGTATGGAGGTTCCTCAAAAGTTGAAAATAGAGCTACCCAATGACCCAGCAATCGCGCTTCTGGGTATTTACCCTAAAGATACAAATGTAGGGATCAGAAGGGGCACGTGTACCAGAATGTTTATAGACACAATATCCACAACAGCCAAATTATGGAAGGAACCTAGATGTCCATCAACAGATGGATGGATAAAGAAAATGTGGTGTATATATACAATGGAATACTAAGCAGCCATCAAAAAAAAAAAAACCCCATGAAATCTTGTCATTTGCAATGACGTGGATGGAACTAGAGGGTATTATTCTAAGCAAAATAAGTCAATCAGAGAAAAACAATTATCATATGATCTCTCTGATATGAGGAATTTGAGAGGCAGGGCAGGGGGGGTTGTGGGGGGTAGGGAGGGAAAAGATGAAACAAGATGGGATAGGGAGGGAGACAAACCATAAGGGACTCTTAATCTCATGAAACAAGCTGAGGGTTACTGGGGGGTGGGGGGGGAGGGATAGGGTGACTGCGTTTTGGACATTGGGGAGGGTATGTGCTATGATGAGTGCTGTGAAATGTGTAAGCCTGATGCTTAACAGACCTGTACCCCTGGGGCAAAAAATTCATTATATGTTAATAAAAAAATAAAAACTTAGAAATGATCTCTGGAAGAAGACATGAGACTTTTTTTTTTTTTTTTTACATTTGTACTGTTTTAGAAGGTAATGAGGGAGTTAGTGCCAACAGTCAGGGGTTCATGGGAGATATTTTACTATATCTATTTTTGTGACTTTTAAATTGATTGATATTAACATATTTCCTAATAAAAAGAAATTCATACCATTTATTTTTTTTTATTTTGAAGAGTTTGTACATTTAATAATATGATGGTTTAAGTTTCTTTCTTGTTTTTGTTTTAAATACAGAGTTGTATGATGGTAGGTATCCAGGAAGTCAGGTTATCTAATTCTATCTACTCTAGTCAGCATACATTCCAGTGGTACTAGGTTAATTTCTTTATCAGTAAGTTTAAACAATATTTCTTTTTTTCCTTTTTTTTAAAAAAGATTTTATTTATTTATTTGACAGAGAGATAGAGAGCACAAGTAGGCAGAGCGTCAGGCAGAAGCAGCCTTTCTGCTGAGCAGCCTGATGTGGGACTCGATCCCAGGAGCCTGGGATCATGACCTGAGCTGAAGGCAGCCACTTAACCGACTGAGCCACCCAGGTGTCTTAAACAATATTTCTAAACCAGAAAGGGCAAATGTTGCCTGTTGTACTTAAGAATGACAGAAATACAGGAATCTAATTAAAAGGAGTAAAGCTTAGAATCTGATGTTTGGCATCAGTTTGGGAAGTTAATATAAATAAATACTTAGTCTGAATTTAGCATATCAAATATAAGATTCAAAACTGTTCAAATACTGTCAATGATCACACTACTAGTTTGTGTTTGTGTGTGCATGTGTATGTATTATAAGAAGTGAATATCAATATAATTTTACAATAAATATTTCAAAATGATTAGTGAAAACCAACATAGATAGCATAGGACAGATAGTCACAGGCATTCTCTCTCTCTCTCTCTCCTTTTTTTTTTTAATTAATGGATCTTATAACATTATCAAGTAAGATTTATTCCAGGGATGCAAGGATGGCTCAACATCTGAAACTCAATCAACATGATAAACCAAATTGACAAAATGAAGGATAAAAATCATATGATCATCTCAATAGATGCAGAAAAAGCATTTAACAAAATTCAATATCAATTTATGATAAAAACTTTCAACAAAGAAGGCATAAAGGGAATGTACCACAACATAATGAAGGTTATATGTGACAATCTTTAGCTAACATCATACTCAAAGGTGAAAAGCTGAAAACTTTCTCTATGATCAAGAACCAGACGAGGATGTCTACTCTCTCCACTTTTATTCAACATAGTATTAGAAGTCCTAGCCAGAGCTGTCAGCCAGAAAAACAAAACAAAAACAAAACATCTGAATCAGAAAGGAGGAAGTAAAACTGTCATTGTTTGCTAATGACATCACTTTTTAAATATAGAAAACCCTAAATATCCTACCAAGCACTATTAGAACTAATAAATAAATTAATGAGGTTTCAGGATACAAACTTAATATACAAAAAACTACTTCATTTCTATATAATAACAATAAACTATCTGAAAAGAAAATTAAGAAAACAATTCCATTTACAATTACATCAAAAAAATAAAATATCTAAGAATAAATTTAACCAAGGAAGTAAAAGACCTGTACACTGAAAACTATAAGACAAAATAAATTGAAGATAATATAAATAAATGGAAAGATATTCCATGTTATGTAATTGGAAGAATTCACATTGTTAAAATGCCCATACTACCCAAAGCAATTTATATCTTCAATGCAATGCTTATTAAAAAATCCAGTGGCAAAAAAAGAAAAAATCAATGGAAAATTTGTATGGAACCATGAAAGACCTCAAATAGTCAAAGCAATCTTGAGAAAGAATAACAAAGATGGATGCATTATACTTCTTGACTTCAAATTATATTAAAAAGCTATAATAATAAAAAATGTATGGTATTGGCATGAAAACAGACAAATAGATCAATGGAACAGAATAAAGAGCACAGTATGAATCCACACATACATAGTCAATTTATTTATGACAAAGGAGCCAGGAATGTGCAGTGGAGAAAAAAAACAGTTTCTTTGAATAAATGATGCTGGGAAACGGGACAATCACGTGCAAAAGAATGGAACTGGATCACTATCTTATACCATATACAAAAACTAACTCAAAATGGATTAAAGACTTGACAGTAGGATCTGACTCCATAAAACTCCTAGAAGGAAATATAGGCAGTAAGCTCCTTGATACTGGTCTTGGTGGTAACTTTTTGGCATTGACACCAAGAGTAAAGGCAACCAAAACAAAAAATGAAAAAGTTGGACTACATCAAAATAAAAAGCTTCTGCACATCAAAGGAAACCATCAACAAAATGAAAGGTGACCTACAGAATGGGTGAAAATACTTGCAACTGATATAACCGAAAGAGGTTAATATCCAAAATATATAAAGACTCACACAACTCAATAGCAAAAAAATAATCTAATTTGAAAAATGGGCAGAGGATATGATGAGACATTTTCCCAAAGAAGTAATACAGAGAACTGACAGGTACATGACAGATCAACATTACTGATCATCAGGGAAATGCAAATTCAAAATATTTTTGGATAGTTATCATAAAAAAGACAAAAAAATAAGAAGTGTTGGTAAGGATGAAGAGGAAAGGGAACCCTTATGTACTATTGATGGGAATACAAATTGGTGCAGTCACTATGGAAAATGGTATGAAGAGTCCTCAAAAAATTTAAAATAAAAACACTATATGATCTAGCAATTCCACATCTGGGTATTTATCCAAAAGAAACAAAAACACTAACTTAAAAAGATATATGCCTCTCTATATTTATTGCAGAATTATTTACAATAGCCAGCATAGGGAAATAACCTAAGTGTACATTGATGGATGAATGGATAAAAAAGATGTACTATAGATAGACATAGATGTAGACACATAAAATGGAATACTAATTAACCATAAAAAAAAGAATGAAGTGTTGTCACTTATGATAACATGGACAGACCTTGAGGGAATTATGCTAAATCGAATAAATCAGACAGAGACAAATACAGTATGATCGTATTTATATGTGGAATCTAAAATAAGCAAATAAATTAAGAGCTCATAGGTATAGAGAACAGATTGGCGATTTCCAGAGGTGGGGTGTTTGTGGATGTGGGTGCAGTGGATGAAGGGGGTCAAAAAATACAAACTGCCACTTATAAAATATGTAAGTCATGGGGATATCGGTAAGGTGACTGTATTTAATAATACTATATCTCATATTTGAAAATTGCTGAGAGTAAATGTTAAAAGTTCTCATAACAAGAAAAAATATTTTAACAATATATGGTGAATGGAAGCTAGCTAGACTTATTACGGTGATCATCTCTCAATATATACAAATAATAAATCATTCATTATGTTGTATACGTGGAACTAATATTATGGTATATGTCAATTATAACTCAATGATTTAAAAAAATAATAAATTTTTGGGGGCACTTGAGTGGTTCGGTTGGTTAAGCGTCTGCCTTCGGCTCAGGTCATGATGCCAGGGTCCTAGGATTGAGCCCCGAATCGGGCTCCCTGCTTAGTGGGAAACCTGCTTTTCTCTCTCCTTCTGCCCCTCCCCTCGCGCATGTTCCCACTCTCTCTCTCTCCCTCTCTCTCTCGCTCTCTCTGTCTGTCAAATAAATGAATAAAACCTTAAAAAAATAATAGATTTTCAGTAAAAAAAAAGGAATACTTAGAAATAACCACAGATTGGAGGTGAGTAAAACAAAAAAGATGAAATATCAGTGTAGTATTCTGGAATGGCTCTCGAAACATATAAAGGAAACATTAGTGGAAAAGGTGAAATTCAAATAAGGTGTATATTTTGTTAATAGCACTGTACCAGTGTTAGTATCTTAGTATTGATAAATTTGCTGTGGTTATGTAAGAAAGATGGCAACATTAGATGAAACTAGGAGAATGGTATACAGGAACTTTTTCTACCATCTTCACAACCTCTAAAATTGTTGCAAAATGAAAAGCTTTTTTTTAATAATCACTTTCAATATTTGAGTTACTTATAATCTTATGAAAGATTAAAGTTACTAGGAAAAAAAGCACAAATAGGAAAAACTGGCCTGTGACACATTCAGTAATTCCTAATTACCCTTTCCCCACAACACACAGAATACACAAGAGCAGTTGAGAATATTAGTGTTACATTGAAGCATTAAAAATTGAGCTGCACAAGTGGTCCTGAACATATCTTGATTGTGAAATATTTCTGGTTACAAATTGCAAAGGAAAAAGAGAAAAAAATCTGAAGGGGTCAAATAAATGAAATAAACTTTTTTTTTAAAAATATTTTATTTATTTATTTCACAGAGGGAGAGAGATCACAAGGAGGCAGAGAGGCAGGCAGAGAGAGGGGGAAGCAGGCTCCCCGCCGAGCAGAGAGCCCGATGCGGGCCTTGATTCCAGGACCCTGAGATCATGACCTGAGCCGAAAGCAGAGGCTTTAACCCACTAAGCCAACCAGGTGCCCACTTTTTTTTTTTTCCCCAATAGAAATCTTCATTTTGCTTTCCTGGGCGAGATGAATATTTTTAAACTGTATTTTAGTAAAAAATGCTAAACCACTATCATTGGGCACTCACTTCTCATTAAGTATACAGACATGGTTGCTCATATAGATGGTCTTAATTAAAAAGATGCATGTCGACTATAATACAAACAGTTAAAACCCAGTTAAGAGATTTCAGATTAATAAAATATAGAAATTATTAAGAATATAATATATATGAGAAAATATATAATTTCTGGTCAATCAATTGATAGCTATAGCATATCTAACACTTTAGACTCTAATTGGTAACCTTTTTGTTGGTGGAAAATATTTTTTTTTTAAGATTTAATTTATTTATTTAGAGAGGGAGAGAAAGCATGAGAGTGGAAGAGGGGCAGAGAGAGAGGGAGACAGAGAATTTTATGCAGACTCCATGAGAAGCTTGGAGCCTGACACAGGGCTCCATCTCATGACTCTGAGATCATGACCTAAGCTGAAATCAAGAGTCAGATGCTTAACCAACTGAGCCACCCACACATCTCTTTTTGTGGAAAATATTGATCATCCTCATGAAAATGGAAAAGAGAAGAATGGAAAATGTTGATACTTTTTCCCCTTTAAAGAAACATCATCAAAATTATCTGAAACTCTAGATTAGTTTTAAAAGATGTTCAAATGAATGTGAATAACTGATATTTGTTTTTGAATAATCATTGTTTTTATTGAGTCATTAATGCCTAGCCACTGAAGATTTTTTTAAAGATTTTATTTATTTATTTGACAGAGAGAGAGAGATCACAGGTAGGCAGAGAGGCAGGCAGAGAGAGAGGAGGAAGCAGGCTCCCTGCTGAGCCGAGAACTTGATGCAGGGCTCGATCCCAGGACCCTAAGATCATGACCTGAGCCGAAAGCAGAGGCTTTAATCCACTGAGCCACCCAGGTGCCCCAACCACTGAAGATCTTTAATAACAAATGTGAAAGATGGGAAAAATTATAGAAAATCCTTTTCCTGGGGTGCCTGGGTGGCTCAGTGGGTTGTGTCTGCCTTCTGCTCAAGTTGTGATTCCAGAGTCCTGGAATCAAGCCCACATCCAGGTCCCTGCTCCACAGGGAGCCTGCTTCTCTCTGTCCCTCTGCCTGCTGCTCTTCCTTCTTGTGCTCTCTCTCTGTCAAATAAATAAAATATTTCTAAAAAAGAAGGGAAATCCTTTTGCTTGAAGAAAGCTATTGGCAATGTTTTGTTTAGTTTTTCTCAGTAATTTTTTTTTTTGCAACAAGAATGTTGGTGTTTGTGCATGTATATATTAAAGACTGTATTTCCACTCATTTTTTAAAAATAAGATCATATTTCTGGATTGTTGTTTTTCTTATAGAAAATATCATAGTTCTTTTAACACCAGTTCTGTTGTTTTATATATGTATATATATATATCTCACTTTAAATGTTTCATCTGGTTGGTAATCTTTTGAAGTTATTTTTATGTTTGTTTTAAGAAGTATTATCAAAATATGTCCACATACGAATTTATTTTTCTGCTTGCTACTCATTGACCTTCCTGGGTAGATCGTAGAAGCTTTATAATCATTACACCTTTGAATATATTCTCATTCATTCTCTCAATTTCTTCCTGTGAGCTTCCCATTAGATAAATTTTAAACCCTGATTCTCTCCTCATTCCTTCATATTTTCCAATTCCCAGAAGATGTCAATGCTGCTGGTCCATAGATTATTTTGGGTAATGAAACCCAATATTATCTCCTGCCTTTTACTTTTTTACTTCTTTATGGAACTTTTTTAAAGGCATGTAACATACTAATTATGTTTTCACAAGACCTGCATCATCTCCTGTAATGATGTTAATGGTGTTGTTATGTATGCTAGCCTTTCACTTATTTGGCCCATATGATCAAGTTATATTGATAACATCTCCCAAATTGAAAATACGTTCCTATTTTTTTTTTTAAATTTTATTTATTCATTTGACACAGAGAGAGAGATTACAAGTAGGCAGAGAGGCAGGCAGAGAGGAGAGAGGAGGAAGCAGGCTCCCTGCTGAGCAGAGAGCCCGATGTGGGCCTCGATCCCAGGACCCTGGGATCATGACCTGAGCCGAAGGCAGCGGCTTTAACCCACTGAGCCACCCAGGCGCCCCCTATTTTTTTAAAAGATTTACTTATTCATCTTAGAGAAAGAGAGCGGGAGGGGTAGGAGAGGAAGAGAGAATCTCAAGCAGACTCCGCCCTTAGTGTGGAGCCTGATGTGCGGCTGCATCTCACAACCCTGAGATCACGACCTGAGCTGAAACTAAGAGTCAGACACTTAACCTACTGCACAACCCAGGCGCCCCATTTTCCTATTTTCATAATTCCTATTGACGTTACATTGTTCAGTCCTTCATCCTTTCATGCTTCTTTCTTTGAAATAGCCTCTTAAATTATTCTTATAATTTTAATCTAATCCATCTAATTCAGATTTGTCCATACTGTGATCTCCTAGAATGACAAATATGATTTCAATCAGGCTTAAAACCATTCTGTGTCTTCCCATTATTTATAGTATCAACAACAACAGCAACAACAACAAAATAATATATATTGCTTTCTACCTTTTTTGTTTGCTTAAGCTGCCCAAATCATCTTTGTAATAACTCCTATCAAAAACAAACAAACAAACAACACCAAAAGAATCAAATTAACAAAATATCTTTTTACTTGAAGTTCTTTTTCCATGCCAAATACAAATAACTTCAGGTGGTCCTAACAGCATATAGTGATTGAGAAACATTATGCAAGTAGAGTGTGGAAAAGCATGTCATTAAAGGTTAAAGGTTAAGGATTTACTTTCATATATGACTGTGTTTATAGACTAAGTTACAGAATATCCTCGTTTCTGCTGTTTACTTGGTTTATTACAGGCTTGTCACATTAAAAATCCAGTTAATTATAAAATTATCTTAATGAATCATGGCTAAAGAATCTATGTAAGTGTGGATGATTTTAACATCTTATCTATAATGCTATTAAATTGATAACTTAGAGCCAAAAAGTCTAGCTGACTATAATCTCAGAACTGAGATCTACTCTGTCCATCTTCATTAAACCAATTCAACTTGGAAAATTTCCCATCCTGAACTAATTTCTTATTAGTATGAAAGGAAATTCATATGTTGATCCAATATAAGAGTGCATAGATTAAAACTCATTACACAATGGCTCTTTTCCTAAAAATAACTTCACAGTTGAATTATGTCTTACACACATATTATTTTTTTACTTCTACTTGTATTTTCTACTTCTATTGGTAATTATACTAGCATGTTTATTCTGCTTTGTTTTCTTTTTATATCTCGAATTTTACTAAAAAATAACTTGAGGTAGTCTCTATTTCAATACCCACTATAACTAGCACACTGAAATGGAATTCGAAAAGAGCCAAGAGACATAGAGATATAGTACATGGATAGAATTTAGTGCATAAAAATGAAGGAAAAAGGGGCACCTGTCTGGCTCAGTCAGTAGAACATGTGACTCATGATCTTGTAGTTGTGAGGCCAAGTCCCACCTTGGGTGTAGAGTTTACTTAAAAAAAAAGGTAAGGAAACAATAAACACATAGATAATAATGTGTTGTTTATCATGGAAGACAAATTAGAAGACAGAATTATTGCATATTGTCCCAGGCAATAGAGAGGTGCAAGTGGATAAGGAATGAAAAATAATGCTTGTCTTGCTATTTTAGAGGAGATTTTTATATTGGGTAGATAGTTGAACAAAGTATTTTTTATATTTATCTTAAAATGTGCTTCAAAGAATCCATAAAACATATGTTATTATGAATAAGCTTGTTTTTAAAGCATTGTTAGAGAATTGTTTTATAGGAGGTCTGTGTCACTCAAACTCCAGTGGATAACTTATCCCCTTCACTGCTGTCACTCTTTAGATAAATCCATCTTAATTTCTTCACCTGCAATGTTGCCGTAAGCCTGTTAACCGTTCTTGCCAACTGGAATCCATCATTCTCATTGTTGTCAACATTATATTTCTCAAAGAGAAATCTAACCGTACTGCATCTATATCCACTAACTTCTGATATAATGTCTTACACAAAGGATAATATCTCAACTCCTTGACCTGGTATTTAAGACTCCTTAGTATTTGGGCACCTGGGTGGCTCAGTGGGTTAAAGCCTCTGCTTTCGGCTCAGGTCATGATCTCAGCGTCCTGGGATCTAGGCCCGCATAGGGCTCTCTGCTCAGCAGGGAGCCTGCTTCCTCCTCTCCCTGTCTCTCTGCCTGCCTCTCTGCCTACTTGTAATATCTCTCTCGCTGTGTCAGATAAATGAATAAAAATCTTTAAAAAAAAAAAAAGACTCCTTAGTATTTGGCCGAACCTATACTTTGATCTTTATATCTTGCCACTTCTCCATTCTCTCCTAGTAGTGGTGAGCTTCTCACCATTTTCTGATGATGCTCTGCAGGTCTGTGCCTCTTCTTTAGTGCACTTGTTTTCTCTGCTTAAGGTATCTTCTCCATTCCTTTATTCTTCATCATTTAAAATATGTTTTAAATGTCATTTACTCTCCAATGCATTTTATTACTATGCAAGACAGTAAAAGAGAACATGTTTATCTTGTAAGTTTTCATGACATTTTAACGTCTTTCTCTGTCTCTCCCTCCTGTCTCTCTCCCTCTTTACATGTTGAGGTAAAAATCTAGATTCTAATGCAATGTAAAATATTACTAACTTGTGTAAAATGTAGCTTTACTTTAAAAATATTATGGAAGAATCCTTGTGTTTTATTTCTACTAAAGCAAATGGGAAATGTGCTTTATGCTCTTTAGTTTCAAACAGAAATGTAAATTGATTAAAATTAACTAATCTTGTTAAATCATATGACTTGCATAATTTTACAACTTATTCTTAGATTCAATTATGCAATATTGCAAAGTATTTATGGGATATAGAATATTTATAGCATTTACATCCTTCTGACATTACTATAAGTCATGAAATCCTCAATTTTTCCCTTTTTATGCAAAGTTTCTTAAGATTATATCTATTTCATAATTGTATCTGATCTAGGTTTTTAATTATTAAAGCTATTAAAGTACCTGGGACATAGTAGGAAATCAGTAAATACACAATGAATTTACTTGAATTAACCTCTCCTAAAGGAAGCAGCAATTTGCAGGTTAATATAAATTCCACAGAAAGTTATCATCCCCTTCAAAAAGCATGATTTAGGAAGATGTGCTGCCATTTTAAATATATTTATATTTACATATAAGAAACTTTAGGCTTATCAGAGCATGTCATAATTTCATAAAGTCTAAGGTCAATAGAAAATTAGATTCACTTATAGAAAATTGTACCTTTTAGAAAGTGTTAAAGAAATCACCTATTTGTGAAGAGACGAGCAATTCACACATTATCATTTTCACCTGACTTATACATTCATACTTTTCATCATCCCTGCAGCAAAGTAATAATAGATTTGTAGCACAAGATACAGGAAGACATTCTATTCAATCATTTCTTTCACAGTTCCGCCAAATTCTCTTCAATAATTAAGTGTAATCTGTTATCAAAAACACTTTTTTCCTGTATTTCCATCCTTTTTTGATGGGGGGAGGGAAATAAGACTGCTGTTTATTGGGTATCTACTATATGAGAGGCTCTATATTTGGAGCTCACTGAATTCTTACAGGAAATTTTTCCTGCAAGCAGTATAGTCCCTATTCCATAGATGAGAAAATTGAGGATTGGGAAAGTTAATTTTAGTTCAACAATTGTGATATCCAGTATTTGTTAACTTTCTTTTTTCCCTTCCTTTCTCTCTCCTTCCAGCCATTCAAAACTTCTGAATCAAATACAGAGAATCATTTTGTTATGTATTTAAAAATGTGCATTTACATGAGCTTGGTGGTATGCTCTTTTTCTCTCTTCTTTATCTGCTAAAAACTTATTTATCTTCAAAATTTATCTCAGATTTTACTTCTTTATGAAACCTTCCTTTATTTAGCAGGGCAAAAGCAATTTATTCCCTCCTTTTTTGACTTTCCCATTAAAAACAATTACACTTCCTTCTAGTGAACACTTTAGAATGTTTAATACAGTCTTGTTTTTGTAACTTATCTTCTGCACTAGAAAGTAAGGGTGAGGACAATGCCTTTATATTCGTTTTCTTTGCTTTACTCCAAACTGCCGACAAGGACTCCAGGACTAAAGAATCAAAATAAGAGTCTAAAATGAAGGCACCATGTTTTAGCTCTTAAGAGTCTTTTGATAAATTAGCAATATTTTGGTGATTCTTAATTTGAGTATTCATTGAAATCCTCTGAAATTTTTTTGAGAATAGAGAAACCCCCTCCTTTATCACCATCTACTACACAGTGGCCATATTGTGTGTAATTATTCCAACAGATTGTATCATATGGTGTTGGCCTGGTTAAAAATGGGCTGCACTAAAAAGGCCAACACCAGGTCCAGTCTCTTGTGGCTGCAATTTTGCAGAGCCATCTATCTACGTGTAAGAACATGTCCTAAGGGGCTCTTGTACAGGGCAGACCCCATCAGGCATCACAGAAGCTATGTACCGGACTGTTATCAGGCATACTTTATTTATATTATTTGAATTATCAACATAATACTCTACTTCTTCATTCTTTTAAATGTCAGTAATCATATTCTTGTAAAAATATTTCTAAATGGATCCGGATTGTCTTAGTTGGTGAGCAAAATCATACTTGGTGATACATGTATTATTTTTAACCTCTTTTTAGAGTAAAATAAATGATTGTGTGTTGCTTTTCTCAGCAGGTTTTCTGTCCTTGTTTTTAGTTCATCCTAGAAGTCTTTTTAAGCCTTGTGGGCTCAAGTGCTGACTTTACCTAATCTTTGAAACTTGTTTACTGGCGTTGATAAAGGCATTGGGATTTATATGTTTTTTTGGACAGTGGGTGGGAATCACAAATCACCTTTAGGTTCCTTTCAGTAATAGGCAAACCTTCATTACATTTTCTCTCTTGACATCAACAATTGGCTGATGCCAATATTCTATTGCCTCCTTTTAAATTAAACTCTGTATTTTGTGCGGCCACGTGGAACCACTTTAGCGAAAAAAGAGAGGCTGAGTGAGATGCTGTGTGAAACTGCCATTTGATGAAAAAGTTGGAGGATGGTTTGAATATGGATGAAGGAAATTGTTTGCTTTGGTGAGGTTTTTACCAAGAAAATATAGAACAACTTAAAAACAGGAAGAAAAACCTTGATAATGCTACTTTTATTTTTTCTGCAAGCACAAAAAAGCAAGAGAAATATTGGCAAACTGAGCAATATTTTAATGTGGTTTTAAAAGCTGCATAATGACATATTACCTTTCTGGAATCTAAATTTCAAAGGGCTGTAATGGTTCAAAATTGTAATCAGGTGTTCAGAGTCAGTTTCCTTGGGACTGTAGCCCAATAAAAACAAATTCAATGGAACACAGTAGAAAAAAAATGTTTAAAAAAATTTTTTTAAAGAACTCTTTTTTTTTCTTTTTTCAAAGTAATGTTTTAACTAACCCACAGACACAAGAAGAGGGTGGCGATGGTTAACCTTCCTAGTTAGAAGAGAAATCTGTAATGAATGACCATTGTAGAATTATAAATTTCTATGCACAGACAGAACAGATCATTCTCCGGTCATTCAATTGAGCATTTTGTTTAAAAGTATCATTTTAAAATAAACAATTTTGTAACAGATATATAGCTTTACAAACAGCTAGAATTAAACCTTCGTTTTACATGGGGTGTATCACAGATAGCACTGGCTTCATTCACCTAAATGACTGGTTGGACCCAGAACCCCGGCTTCACTATGTACACAGACTAACACTAGAGGAATCCCAAAGTGATGAGAAGGTGACGGGTGAGTGTTCAAGGCTGATTTGGTGTCCATAACACTATATAACGTGGCAGAAAGAAAAAAAAATGCCAGAGAGAGAAAGGGAAAGCATCAGAATTATCTGGGCAGAAATCATCAGGGAAGTCCAACAGAGAGAACAAGACTGACACGCAGACTCTTGATACAAAGGGAGTTTTCCAGAAGCTGAAAAGAGTAAGCTCAAACCACACCCCAATAATTAACAACAGCCACAGCAACAAAGGTGATGTGAATAATGCTCCTGTGAGATAGGCATGATTTGTCCAACTATACAGCTTGTAATCAGTGAAGCTGGTGTTCCAGTGTACTTCCTTAAGTCTCTGAGAAGTGAGAGACGGAAAATACGCCACCAAAAGCATTTTTAACTGTATGAGATCACAAACTGTGATTAAACCTGGGAAATGATATCTATGTATCTCTATGTCTATCTGTAATATAATGGGGAATGTGTACTATTAATTTTAATGCAACTAAATCAGTGGCTTTCAAAATTATTTTTAGCAGCACAAATCATATTTTTAGTTGAGGTAATAAATATTTAGACTCCCTAGTCCCTGAGCAACCCCACTTTTGTCCCATCCCTACAGTCCAGGGATCCTGTAAGCTTTTTTTTTTTTTTCCCCTGAAACCAGTGAAAAACATCCAACTACCATGTAGAACTTAAGATCTGTAGGGATAATGTATTCAGGTCTCACTAAGACTGAGGCACAGAACTATTTGCCTTGTCAAGGGATTCTTTGGCCTCTAGCATGCATTTCCTGAGTTCTCCTTTCTCTCTTTTTTTAACCCTAACAGGAGCCAGACTTGCAGCTATGCTCTGACAGGGGCATGGTTATAGGAGATACTCCGAATATATTTTACAGGATTTCAAACGCATTACCGGCACTATCTTTGAGGAAAAAAACAAAACAAAAAAACAACGTACTATTTATCAATGAATTTATATGACTCAAATATCCTGTTTCTTTTTCAAATCTCACATTCCAAACATGATTTTCTTTGCATCTGCATGTAGTTTGGGTCCTTTGGTAAGGTGGGCTTAAACATACACGGAAGAAGAACCAAATTCTATATTTATTGACAAGGCAGAACTATTTTGTGTATTGTAGGATTTATTTACTTATTTATATATTTAGTTGTTTATTAAGAACCCTGGTTTATTCAGACACATTTGAAAATAGGTTAGTTCTTTTCATGGTGATATAACTGATCTTACTGGTAGAACTGATTGTACCCAGTAAGTGGCATAAAGAATTGTTTATTCCCTCCCCCCAAAAAATAAACACACACACATACACCCACAAAGAATTGTTTGATTCAATCTACTTTTATGAAATCAAGTCTTTCTTTATATTTTAGTTCCTGGC
Source organism: Ailurus styani (assembly GCA_002007465.1). Classification (NCBI taxonomy): domain Eukaryota; kingdom Metazoa; phylum Chordata; class Mammalia; order Carnivora; family Ailuridae; genus Ailurus; species Ailurus styani. The sequence goes on from LNAC01000029.1 coordinate 4,990,167, forward strand.
ATGTTTCTGTTCTCCAAATTTGTCCCCTAATCTTCCCTCTACTTTGACTTATTCATCTCCATTTTGACATTCTTGTTACACATTAACTTAATATGTGTTTAATTTTAACTTAAGATGGACATTCTTTGAATCTCCAAATTAAAAAATGGTTAAGTGTGATCTCTCTATAACACTCTTTTTTATGTTATCCGTTTCTTACACTTTTATTTTTGAATCTTACACTTTTAATGTTTACTTTTTTGTCACTTACCTCTCCTTACATTTCCATTTTTTTATCCCCCATAGCACAAGATCATTTATACAAATCATTTTTTCTATATTAACTATATTTCATATTTAGCATAATTTAATATTTTATTAAATATTGATCCATAATATATTGATAATTAGATATAATTATATTAAATAATGATAAATAATATTTACTAATATTTCGATGTAAATATTATATCTTTCCATTTAAAAATTAGTAGATTTTTACTGTGCTTGGGTGACACATTTGGTTAAGCATCCAATTCTTGGTTAAGGCTCAGGTCATGATCTCAGGGGGGCTCTGTGCTCAGTACAGAGTCTGCTTAAGACTCTCCCTTTTCCTCTGTCCCTACCCCTGTGCTCAATTGCTCTCTTACTCTCTAAAATAAATAAATCTTTAAAAATTAATAGATTTTATTAGGAATATAGCTTCTTTTATTTTATTTGTGGATGCTATCTGAATTATCACTGCCATTTAACATTAAATTTTTTCTATCCACTCCAATTATTCAGTTTTTCATTTAATTTGATGTCCCACCTGTTCTTAGCTAGAGTTTTTAGCTGTTGCTTTAGAACTGAGATCTGTATACAAATGAATATGTACTCATAGTAGCCAAAGGTACGATAGCACACAGTTCAAGTAGGAAAACAGACATATTCTAAATGATTCCCTTTCTATTTTATACAATTTCCACACATTCTTAGGTGTGAGTTTGAAGGTGGGTCATGGTTTTACTTATTGTTTATACTATTGGATAGAATTAAAATGCTTGAATATCATTATCAGAGTTGAAAGGAACCATGAAAAGAATTATTTTTTTTTAAAGATTTTATTTATTTATTTGACACAGAGAGAGAGATTACAAGTAGGCAGAGAGGCAGGCAGAGAGACAGGGAGAGGAGGAAGCAGGCTCCCTGCTGAGCAGAGAGCCCTATGCGGGCCTAGATCCCAGGATGCTGAGATCATGACCTGAGCCAAAAGCAGAGGCTTTAACCCACTGAGCCACCCAGGGCGCCCAGTGAAAAGAATTAGAATAAATTCACAAATAACATCAGCCCTCATCTTCCTTCCAGTTACAAAATTTTTCTCTGGTTCTCGTGTGTGTGTGTGTGTGTGTGTGTGTGTGTGTGTGTGTGTGTGTGTGTGTTTTCTTTCATTTTGACAACTATAAGCTCTGCCTATTATGTAATGTATACTTACTGTGTGATTATAGAATTCTTCCCTGATTTTTAGCACATGTGACTTAGCAAAAGCAACTGCCATACTCCCGGGATCTAAAAACTATCATTTCCAAGACAGTAATGTTTTATTCCCAAATGACTGCTTACTATCATAAAAAGAGTGGTAAAGAAACAGATTATTTTGAAAAAAAAAATCAGTTAAGTGTGAACATCGTTTATCAAATCCTCAAAGAATTATAGATTTACCTACCAACTTTAAAAGGAAGATTAAATAGATGTTTATTAAACATATACTCTGTGAGACCTTTCTCTAAATTATTTCTATGTCAGAAAATGTCCCTAGAAGGTAAAAGGTACTCTCTTCCTTATAGATAAGAAAAATGAGGTTAGTTTGAATAAATTCCAGGTGTATATAACACAAAAATCTAAATGCTTTCCTCATGCCAGGCTTTGGATAGAAGCATTAGTGATTTACATTTTTCTGAAATAAAACAAAAACTATAAAACTTTAAAACCTAATAAATGATTTAATATGGATGACTGCCCAAAGAAAAATAATATGTCCAAAAAAGAATAAATCCAAACATTTAAAAATATTCAAGTTGCATATAACATCATTTTTTTTTTAAGATTTTATTTTCTTATTTGACAGAGAGAGAGACACAGTAAGAGAGGGAACACCAGCAGGGGAAGTGGAAGAGGGAGAAGCAGGCTTTCCTGCAGAGCAAGGATCCCAATGCAGAGCTCGATCCCAGGACCCTGGGATCATGACCTGAGCTGAAGGAAGATGCTTAATGACTGAGCCACCAAGGCGCCCCATAGCATCATTTTGAATTATATTCTGTGAGATCAGATATGCAAAGAACATTTTGTTCTTTTTTTTCCCCATGAAGATTCCTAATTTCTTTTATAAACCCTATTCTGTTGAGGTTGCAGAAAATTTCCCTGTTATTGCATCAAAATTCTGATAAGTTAAATGCTGAGTCAAGTGGGAAAGGGTTTCATATGGTGCCCGGCATCATTCAAAGACACTGACATTGACTGAGATGTACTTTGTCTTGTCGGTTTTCTGTGTTTTCTTGTTTGGGTTTTACTATTCCATTCTTTGCTGCTATCTAGAGTAGAGTAGCCCTGGCTACTCTAGAAACAAAGGAAATCCTCTGATGCACTCTAATGTTGCTAAGTAAGACTTTTCACTACCTCTGTGTAAGTGAAAATTGCTCTACTGCTCTTTTATCTCTTGCGGTTCCACGGAGTTTTAGAAAATCATTCCTGAAACTTCTAACTGCATATAGTAGATAGTAATTTCTGTCCTGTTTCTTTTTAAGATTATTTATGTATTTTGAGAGAAAGAGTGAGCGTGAGTGGGGTGAGGGACAGAGGAGAGGGAGAGAATCCCAAGCAGACTCCCTGCTGAGCACAGAGCCCATGCAGGGGTCATGACTTGGGCTGAAACCAGGAGTAGGACGCTCAAGTGACTGAGTCACCCAGTGCCCCTGACCTGTTTTTTTTTTTTCCCCATATTCTGATTCTTCATGGAATGCAGCTACACATTATTATTCCCTCATATCCAAATTTGTCTGATTTGATCTGAAAAGTCCTGTCTGTCAGCTTTCGTTTTCTCCTTTTCTGCTCAAGGCTTAGCCTTTCCATCTCCACCTTTTCACATTTGGCAAGTTTTCTAGTCTCAGTAAGATAGTTTGTCATTACTCACAGTGATTGCTTTATACACTGAATCTCCACAATGCCAAACTGTTTGAGAGCCAGAGAAGTTCTTTGCTTTCTACTTCATCACCCCTTTCCTGAGGCAACAAGCGCAGGAAGCTTTGTTCACTAAACAGTGGAAGTACCAACTGTACAAAGAATTATGGCTTTGGAAGAAACATAGGGTTAATATTTTAAAGTACTGTCTTCCCTGACAGGGAATAGGAAAAAATAAAACTGGGTGTGAACACAGAAAATTTAGGTCTTCTCTATATATCATTAAAATATGCCAACTTGCATAATGATAATCTCTAAATTTCCACATCTCTGAAATAGACATAATCATTACTTTGTTCCATATATATATATATAATTATTTTTTCTCACATACTTCTTTCCTTGAGAGCATTCATTAAAACTATAATCATTTTATGTATTTGTCTATGATTTTTTTTATTCTTTTCATTCCAATCTAAGTTTCATGAGGATAGGAAGTTTGTCTTTCTCATTACGATGACCTCAGTGTGTCTAAAAAAGTGCCGGGGAGAGTAATCAGTATTTTTTCCATGCAAGAAAAGTACTTTTCCCCCTCATATGTATGATCATAAAAGTCAGAAAAATTTATATCGTCTATGGATATTTTATCCAGATACTTGTCCTCATGATTTTTATTTCGCTACTCCAAATCTACTCTACTTCTTTAGAGTGCTCCATTGATCAGGACTTTACCAATACAGACTACATAACAGATTCCCCAGTTGTTCGGCTTTGGGACAAAACCCTAAGTAGGTTCAGTCAATGGGAGGTGTCATAAAAGTTTCAAAATTGTATAAAGAGTGAAGTCAGAATTTTAATTCTGTGAACTTCCTCAGAGTCATATTGTTGGGATTTGTCTGCATCCCTCGATCAAGGGCCACAGTTTCTTCAGGTGGCTCATTCCACAGAGCTATCTTTTCCAGATTCTGGTAATCTGACCTTCTCCTTTGATTTCTTCAGTCTAGGATAGAAACTGTTCCTTTTAATAGTAAGCCCTTAGGGTCTATGCTATACTTTGTAGTTCCTACCTTTATCTTTGTAAATGAACTCTTTACTAAATTCCCCTCAAATTACCTGATCTGAATGCATCACATATTCCTTGACAGATCTTAAATATGTTATTGAATGTCAATTTTCTCATCTAATAAATATAAAGCCTCAGTCAGATAATCTAGGAAGGCACTTTGTGCTCAGTATTCTCCTTGATTCTAATGATGAGTACTTTCTAAGTTAAGGAGTACAGAAAATAACAACCGATCTAAGGACACATAAGTATAAACCAGAAAAAAATGAGGTTTCAATACTAGCTTATGAAAAATAAAATCACGAAAGCCATATTCTCATCATTAATTTGTTCCAGAAAAGCAAGATCAGGAGCAAACCTTGTCAAATGAACAGCCATATTGAATCTATAAATCATTCTAGATAAATAAGATCTTGGGGGTTGATATGAGTCATTCACTGGAGTTATTTCAATGATCCATTTAATTCTATTATATCTATCTACCAGTTATTTATTTCATGTCAGTATTGATACAAAGAAGAAATTTAGTTTTTTATAACTCTCAAGTGATCTTTCATAATTTTGTACCTTTGAGGTTTCCTTTGTGCTCTAATAATTTTCTAATTTAATTTCCACATAGCATCTAAAGAAGCTATCCATGGACTCAAATGTGTATATATTTCAAAAACACATAAAAATATATTCTACACATTTAAGAAATAAATTCCTGGGTCTATAAGCAAAACAGATTTAAGAGGCAACAGTAAATCTTATTATGTGTAGAAATTATTAGTATCAAAAATATAATGTTGGGACAATTTAAATAATACATTCAATAAACAATTATCTTCTTAAATGTTTAGTAAAAGTTTAGAAATTTACACTGGATGGAGGTATTTGACCTTAGGCAGGGTGCTTAAACCTCTATTCCTCATTTACCACACATTAAAAAAAATACTAATAATAGTGCACATATCATAAGTGAATTATGAGGATTGATTGCAATAATACATGTACAATACCTGGCATATAGTAAGTACTGTTTAAATATTAGCTGTTATTATTGCTTCGGTTACTATGTACATTTTCTAAAGCCTCTAGCAGAAGAATATGTTATTTTTGTAAAAAGAAACACAATATTTAGGAGCTAGTCTCTGTCTTAGGATTCTTGAAATTCTTTTTTTTTAATTGAAGTACAATTAACATACCATATCCTATTAGTTTCAGCTATAAAACATTGTGATTTGATATTTTTATACCTTATGAAACAACCCCCATGATAAGTCTAGTCAATATTCTTTAATTCAAGGTAACACTGAAAATGTAGAATTTTTGGATCTGCTTTAAGCCAAAAAGATCTGACCCTTATTCCTGAAGAGACAAAAACTATGAATTCCCTTATTCACATAGTTTTCTCCCTGTGAATTTTTTGAGAAACATACTCTATAATTCAGAACTAGAGGACTGAGAAGTACGTCATGTATGTTACAGTACATCCTCAAGTCTTAAAATAAAACAGACTCACAAACATTATACAAGTGGTAATTACAAAACCAAGAAGACTCAAACATCACTCGCTCAAAACCTTCTTGAACTAGTTTAATGCCTTGCATACATGATTCATATTTCAATTAACTATTTCTTTTCCTATAAGCATCTTCATTAGTCTTCAGAACTGGTGATACCAATTATATATTTGATCTTCAGTGATTTAGTCAACAAATATGAGTGCATATTTATGTCAATCACACAGCTGAAGTCCTACCTTAAAGGCAGTATTCTGCAAGTATGGAAAACTAGATCTTGGGGCGCCTGGGTGGCTCAGTGGGTTAAAGCCTCTGCCTTCGGCTCAGGTCATGATCTCAGGGTCCTGGGATCGAGGCCCGCATCGGGCTCTCTGCTCAGCAGAGAGCCTGCTTCCTCCTCTCCCTGTCTCTCTGCCTGCCTCTCTGCCTACTTGTAATCTCTCTCTCTGTGTCAAATAAATAAATAAAATCTTAAAAAAAAAAAGAAAACTAGATCTCCCTCGGTAAGTGACAGTTCATACTACTGGGCCCATGCACAGCCTCACTTCTGTCATAGAGCCACCTGATTCATGTGCCTGATAGGCCAGCACTAGCTTTGATGATCACTAAGGCTGGCTGATCAGAGTAATCTAGTTACTGGTGCCACTTAATGTACAATCTGCCAGAAACAGAGTCTAACTCTGGGTTCCCATTATAGCACCATTTCTAAAGGGGACCAACTGGCAACTTGAGTATGACTTGACTTTATTAGGCTCTTTCCACAATGGAAGGACATTACCTTTAAGTGCTCTCAAAGAGATGGTAGAATGAATTCTAAAGCACATACTTTGGGTCCCTTATAAGCTATAGCTACTCAGCGTAAGTCCAAATAATATCAAGCTCACTCATCTATTAAAAATAATAGAATTATGCAAATTGGTGTGGAAAGAATAAGAAATTTTCCACAAATCCAGTGATATATTCTCACAGGATTTGTGTTTGATCCACCAGTGTGGATTCTTATATAACCTTGCATCAGACCAAGAAATCCACTTAACACAAATGAGGTATGGGAATGCAACCATGACCATGAGATTGATCATAACACTTACCACCCTGCTCAGCAGCTGCTATCTTAATAGAAAGTTGGAACAGCCTGCTAAAGGCACATGTGAAGTTTTACCATCTAGACAACATTCTGAAAAGATGGAAAACCATTCTTCAGGAAGCAGTTTATAATTGAATCAAAGGCATTTGTAATATTCTCTGTCCAAAATACAAATAAAACATGGTTCCAAGTGCTAAGGCACTGTTGTAGGGCAGGCAGCTTTTATCATCACTCTTAATGAACAATCAGGAATTATTTTGCCACCCATCTCCCAACCCTGGACTCTGCAGAATTACAACTTTCTTTTTTTAAGATTTTATTTATTTATCTGAGACAGAGAGAGAGAGAGAGCGAGAGCGAGAGAGAGCACAAGTGCACAAGCAGGGGGGAGGGACAGAGGGAGGAGCAGAGGGAGGGGCAGAGGGAAGGGTTGAGCAGGGAGCCCTACATGGGACCCTGGGATCATGACCTGAACCTAAGAAGGCAGACACTTAATGACTGAGCCACCCAGGTGCCCTGAATTACAACTTCTGGTGTGCAAAAGAGCCATACTTTTGCCAGGGTTCATATCAAGAATTGCATTGATTGATAAGGTGTGGCTGCTGCCTGGGCACTTTGTGCTCCTTACATTCAGGGACCAGGAGTCAAAAAGATAAATCATCTCGGCAGAAAAACTCTGGTCATCAAGAGGCTATTGTACAAAGGAAACACTAAGTAACTCCACTCCCTTGACCAGTTGTGAGTATAAATTTAGCACACCCAGTCACAGAAATACACGATAACCCAGGACGAGACTCCTCAGGTATGAAGATCAGATTTAGTTCACCAGATAAACTAGCTGGGATAAGAGGAATCTAACATGAATAATGGGGAAGTTGAATGATGAAGACTGATTGTGGCCTAGAAACAAACTACAGGGGTGAAGAATAGAGTATTTCTCACTAACATTCCTCTTCTAAAAAAAAAAGAAAGAAAGAAAGAAAGAAAGAGGCATTAGAGTTTGGAGGCAGCATTTCCCAAATTCTGAGAGACAGATACAACTAGCCCCAAAGTGCACCTCAGTAGACACAGAGGTCTGCTGAATTCCCAGTTCAAAGAAGTATTTGCTGCTCAGTTGTAGAAAGTGAGGCAGCCTCTTTCATGGCTGTTCAGACCTTTGAGGGCTGCTTCAGTTCCAGAGCTGTCAAAGTGGAGTAACTTGCCTCCTTTGAGCAAGGAGGATACACCTGTCTGGCATTTTAGACCAGGGTGGAACATCGAAGAGGTGTGTGTATGTATGTGTACATATATATATATATATATATATATATATATATATATATATATGTGTGTGTGTGTGTGTGTGTGTGTGTGTGTGTGTGTGTGTGTGTGTGTATGTGTGCAGCATTATATAAATAAATATAAATATAAATATATATAGTTGGTGGGAATGCAAACTATTGCACCCACTGTGGAAGACAGTGTGGGGGTTTCTCAAAAATTAAAAACAGAACTACTGTATGATTCAGTAATCATACTACTGGGTATTTACCCAATGAATACAAAAACACTAATTCGAAGGAATATCTGCATACTTCTGTTTATTACAGCATTATTTACACTAGTCAATTATGGAAGCAGCCTAAGTATCTGACAATAGATGAATGGATAAAGAAGATGTGGTATAGGACGCCTGGGTGGCTCAGTGGGTTACCCCCTCCAACTCTGCCTTCAGCTCAGGTCATGATCTCAGGGTCCTAGGATCGAGCCCCACATTGGGCTCTCTGCTCAGCTGGGAGACTGCTTCCTCCTCTCTCTCTGCCTGCCTCTCTGCCTACTTGTGATCTCTCTCTCTCTCTGTGTCAAATAAATAAAAACAAAATCTTAAAAAAAAGAGAAGATGTGGTATATATAATGGAACGTTATTTAGCCATAAAAAAAAAAAGAATGAAAATTTGCCATTTGCAACAATGTGGATGGATTTAGAGGGCATAATGCTAAGTGAAAAAAGCCAGTCAGAGAAAGACAAATGCCATAGGATTTTATTTGTAGGTGGAATTTAAGAAACAAAACGAATGAACAAAGGGAAAAAAAAAAAAGACAAAACAAGGAATAGATTCTTAAGTATAGAAAACAAACAGGGGGTTACCAGAGGGGAGGTGAGTGGAGGTGGGATGGATGAAATAGGTGAAGGGGATTAAGAGTTCACCTCTCTTGATGAGCACTGAGTAATATATGGAATTACTGCATTGCTACATTGTACACTTGAAACTAATACAACACTGTATGTCAACTATACTGGAATTAAAAATATATTCATATAATTTATAACATTATAGAAATGTTGACTCACTCTGTTGTATACCTGAAATGAATGTAATATTGTGTGTCAAAAAACTTTGCAGTTCTAAAAGAAATATTTATCAAAGATATTTAACTCAGTTTTAAAAAATCACCATCCATCTCTATAAGACATGCACTTCTAAAATAATTGTGTATTTTTCTTTAGTAAATATTTGTAAGCTTTTAAGATATAATTATGCCGTCATGATCAAGTGTGTACTATTACTTTTAATTACAAATTAAACTTTAACAAAATAACATTTAAACTTACAAATAAAAATCAATTTTATTGCTTTTATAATAAATTAAGACACATGTGGAGATATACTTTTTCACAGGAAAAAGAAAAACCAACCAAAGTCCAAGGAATACAGATTAATTTATCACACATCTACTTTTAAAATTATAATTCAAAGGCATAACAAGCTACTCATGGAAGAAGAAAAATCCCCAAAACTTTATAAGGTATCTATAATAACCATGTAAGCATGGATGGGGATGAGAACAAAGGAAAATGTAGGACAAACAGATACTGTACTTGTTTTCTTAAAATCTAAATTTCAACATAGGACTAATTTTAATTTTTCTTTAAAAACAATGCTTTACTTTTACAAACATAAGTTTCTAGTAAGTTTTGAAAATATAATCATTTACAAAAAGGTTGGGAAATAAGAAAAAACAAATTTAATTCCAGAAAGTAAAAATTATCTATCTTATTTTTTTTAAAGATTTTATTTATTTGACACAGAGAGCGATAGCAAGAACAGGGAACACCAGCAGGGAGAGTGGGAGAGGAAGAAGCAGGTTTCTCTCAGAGCAGGGAGCCTGATGTGGGGCTCAATCCCAGGACCCTGGGATCATGACCTGAGCCGAAGGCAGTTGCTTAACAACTGAACTATCCTGGTGCCCCTATCTAATTTTTAAGAAAAAAAAATAGTTCAATGGAATAATTTTCATCTTATGCTATTTTTGATTATTGTAACTAAAATCCTGAAAACAGTGTCTATGTTGACAGCTTTGAGCATAAATGGAGTCTGTCTCTGTTTCAGTGTGGAAGGATACAATACGGATAAGTCTTGCATTTGTGTGTAAATTCTCTATTCTTTATCTGAGGGAAGCTGAATACATGCAAAATTACAACAGACATATAATAAAAATGATGTAAATAGTTGCTGAAGGGAAGCTGAATGAAGGCATAATGACAGACTGTGAGGAAGCCTGGAACAGAATGAAACTATGCTGTGGTGTGAAAACTGGCCTGTGTGTCAGAGTTCATGTAATTTACTTGAACAGAACTAGATATGAACAAAATAATGCAGTATGAACTGCATTAGTAAGTGCTAAGGGGAAACTCATTGGGAGAAGTAGTATGATTTTAGTTGGGTTAATTAGGTTAATTCTGAACAGAAAGGTTTTTAGAATAATTTTATAGCAGGGCAAAGAAAAAAATCAGAAGGTTATAAAATAAAGTAGGTTCTTTCTGTTGGTCCCCTGAAGCAAGGGCAAAGAAGCTAAAGGTCCTTAGTACAGATGCATACAACAATATTAACCAATACTGAAACCAAACATATTTTATTTTCCTGATGTTACGTATTTCGAGAAGTAGGTATGATTTTCTCATTCCATGCTAAATGGTACTGACAGCAGGTAAATATGGCTGAGTAATATTTGCTCCTGTAAGATAAGACAATGGACCCATTTAAAAAATTTATTTATCAAAATAACAGATTGTTTATCAACACTTCTTCAAGAACCACACTTTACTATGTACAGCAATCCAAAATTTTACGCACTAAACTATGCCCAATTCCAATCAGCTTTCTCTTTTGCAAATTTCACCATAAAATGACAATCTTAGGCACAAAACCCTGGGACATTCCCAAGGTGGTGATCTCCTTTACATCTGAATTTTAATAAGCTCATCTTTATTTGTTCAACAGCTTTTCTGGAGCATTTTGGGGAATGAGTAGGTGGTAATCTGAGGCCAGGCAAATCATCTTGTTAATAACTTTATTGACAAACCCACCATATTCTAAGAAGGAAAACAAAACAAAACAAAAACGAATGAAAAAGGAAAACAAATAATTTTCCATATAATCTTTTTGGTTACGTAATAGTTCACTAAGACACAAACATTTGCTTGAGGATTCAAATAATTCAGACAAAAATGGTTCCTTTTCTATCTGTATCATCTACTCTCAGAAATGAGGAAAATCAGTAGAAGAGGAAAAAGAAAGAATATAGAAACAGTGAAAGGAAAAACACAAAACTTTACAGAGATGGCTATCTATAAGGCTGACCAACTGCTAAGACTATTGCCATATTTTATATTCTTAATTTGTTAACATACAAAGATATGCCATACATTTTTTAAAAATAGTATATTTTAAATTTTACACTTATGCCATGATAGACAAGAAAGAACTCCTTGTGGGAAGTTACATGTTTGGTGAGATAACAAGAACCAGTCACTGAAAGACAGTATTTACTACATACAGTTGTGGCTCATAGTTCCACAAATTGTATTACCTTAGTCATTTTGTGTCTCAAATAGGAGGAATTAAAAATAACTAATATTAGCATTCTAGTGATAGTTGCCCAAATTGATTGACAACATAAATACACCTTAAATTTTGTATTTCTGCTTTATAAATTGCTGATATTTTATTCTTTTCCACACATTACATATATTTAATAGGACCATTTGCTCTATATCTAAAAACAAAAATAGTCAGACCAAATTGAACTCTAACCTTCAGGCTGGCACAAGACAAGAAAACCAGCTGAGGAACTAGAAGTTCACTCAGACACCTTTCTGTTTTATTACCATCTAAGCATCAGAAGCTGGTTCGTTTCTACGTTACTACTCCATTATTAAAGGCACCCAGGTAATTCCCTCTGGGTCCACTTCCCTCCATATGACTTTATGATTCTGTTCATGTAATAATAGATTCTGTTCGAGTCAAATCCCTATGTTCAGGCATCTGACTAAGGTATCATATTTCTTGGAAAATTCATTAAAACTCATAAACAGTGAGTCATCCTATAGAAGCTTGATGCTGAAGAGGAAAACAAAACAAAATCTCCCTCCAGAATTTAGTGTCAAAAGCCTGTTCCCTAGACATATACTATCCAGTTTAGAATTATCTCTGAAAAGTCGGTTTTTGAGGGATCATAATGTATTCGTGCTTATAGATAATATGTAACATGTTCATATGAATGCTATCTTGACAAAACAGCTTATACAGATTTCTACAGATAACATTCCAGTGAACTTAAACAAAAATATGCTTAGAAAGAACAGGCACAACATACAGCCCAGGGAGAATTCATAATTATACTTATCATGGGATGTAGGGCCCACTAAGGAGAGCTGAACTCCTAAGTCTTAAGAATAACAGTAAACATTAAATAGACCAGTCCCGTCAGGGACTTAAATACGTGGTTCAGGTCTGATCAGTTTCTGACTGGATTAGGGCGATCTAGGATTGCCACTGCATAAAGCCTAGGTGACCAACATATGCAAATGTGAATTCTTTCTGGAGAAACAAAACATCAGATGGATATTATGCTTGTTTCATTTGTTTTGTGCACAGTCTGCGTGGATGAGGAGGCCAAAGATGCTCTCTACCTGTTTAGCTCTTGGATCTCCTGATGAAAAAAAGATTATATTGCCGCTGTCAGTCCTGCCTTGTAGCCATCTGTAAAGCTACATAGAGCTACATAAATCAAAACCTGATTGTGTCTGATGGCAATCTTAAACCCCAAATTTAGGTTGTGTTGCTGCAGTTTTTATAACAGATTAGACAGGGGTGAAGTTCAAATCAGTAATAGATGTGGGAAAAAATAGAAAAGAGCACAGGGAGAAAAGAGAAAGAAAATATTAAAAGTTGTGAGATAAAGGAAGTACAGAGAGGGTGTAACATTTATCTAAATGAAATTTCAAGAGAAAATGAGGAGGAAAACAGTACTATAGCTACATCTCTTCAACTGTTGGGCACATGGTATTCATCTGGCTCTTTAAAAGTGAACATTGCTTATGCATACATTTGTCATTATCCCATATCTAAAACTAATAGTTAAAATTTAAGATCTTTTCCCTCTGGCAAGTCACGCAGTCCAGGATAGAGGTTCTTAATTACATTTTATGATTGTTTTTATCATATTTTCGAGAATGTATATCGTATCTGAAGAAAAAATATATACTTTCTTATACTGAACATTTTGAATGTAATTTAGAGGGTCATGTTCTAAACACCTCATGGAACAATAATAGCAGTAGATGCAAAACGGAACTGTTGGTTTTAATTAGGTGTGTTGGAGAAAACTGAAAATTGGAGGTAGGAATTCATTGGCATGACAGGCTCTCAATGAATCAGACCTTGAAAAGTAGGTAGTACTTGCCAGGTACCTAAAGGGGAAAAGTGCTTTTCAGTTAGTGGATATATGCTATAAGCTGGATATTTGTATCTATTTATAAATTGCATCAAATAAATTGACATTTGGCATACACCCAAAGTACATAAAAGTACTAATATTAAATCATTTCCAAAATCAAATAAAATATATGAAGAATTCATATAGTTCAAGCCTACTTGCATAGTTTGGCAAAACTGCAATATTCCTAATATATTATATTTAAATTTTTTATCATATATAATGTCTTATTAGTTACAATCTTAAATGTACCTTTTTCCAATATACTTGCTTTAGTACTTTGAAACATAATTACCCTGGAGCTACTAATCAAATCTGTATTAAGGCACAAAAGGAAGATACTTAGGATTTTCACTTCGCATGAGAACTCATTAAGTATTTTTGCAACAAGTTATCTAATTAACATTCACTAAAAATTGGTTGAAAGGGAAGAGCATGTTTATTATTCTGATCGGCAATGATATATTCTTTATTTTTAGCTATGCCAAGTGCCCTGGGCATTAAAGTAAATGTAACAAAAGTTAGAATTACTTTCTGTAACATGAAAGCAAAATTAATTAGCTTAAAAAGTTGTTTATTTTATTCATCAATATAATTAAGGACTTGTCAACCCATGTAGTTCTTCATCTCCTTAGTGATGAGCATCAGCATTACATACCTTCTGGTAATTTTTACTCAGTGACGTTCATTGTATATGGAAAAGTAAAATTGAAAAGCAGAGGGCAATTATATATACCAAGGATTATAAAAATAAAAATGTATTCTTTAACAAACTTGAATTAGGAGCATGATATCACTGAATTAACTGCAGAATGGAGAATTATTAATCAATTAGATTTTTGGCACAGTTAGGCAGATTTCCATTTTGTTCAAATGATAAACTCTATTACATATTTGCTACTTTATTAAAATTATTTGCTTGCCTATATGTTTATTTACAAAAATCCTAAACCCTGGTTTGGTTCATTTAAAGCCTGTTCCCTCCTCCTGGGATATCTCTTCACAGAGTATCACCCAAAGATGTCAGGAAAGAAAACTTCTATAATTCTTCAACTTGGCAATACTATGGCCAGGTGGTGATTGATCTTTGAAGAAATCAGACACTCTGGAGAAAGAGGATGATGTTTTTGACAGCCAGAATTTAGACAGACACATCATTAATCTACCTTCTAATGAGACAATTCTCCTAGGAAGTCTTTTCAAAACACACTGGAATTTTAATTGTGTTGTAGCAATTGTTATTGTTTATAGACAGTAAATTCACACTTTTTTGTCTCCTTGTCCCAAAACCTCACCTTTGACAACAGGATTGCCCCCTCTGGAAGCAGCTTCACTTCCTGTTCTGTAAAGTTGTGGACAGGAAGGAGAATTCCTATCCACTGCTCACAGAGGGGAAGCTTAAACATAGAACTACCTTCAAAAATCAGTAAAATGTGGCAAATGAAGACTTATGCTTTTTTGCAATAAAGTGATATAGATATATTATAGGCTTTCTTGATATTTATTCTACCCACCAGTTTATTTTTAAATCTTTTATTTGGATTATTTACTTGAAAACCTATTATTTCATTTGCTATGCTAAATCTATACCATATATTCACAGTGACTTCAATGCAATAGAAAGTAGAGTAAGTCAAATTGAATAAAAAGCATCTTATTAGGTTTCCTAATGAATGAACATTCTAGCAATAACAACAAATCCATACTGCTAATTTCTTTGAATTAACTTGATTCTTTGAGACAGTGCTTTAATTTTTAAAGTATTCATAAATCAGAAAATTTTTCTTTTTTTTTCTGTATCCTGATATAGAATTGTGGGATTCTACATATTGTTATAATAAACATGAGTGACTTTACTACTCCATTAAATTGAATATTGGACCATTCAGATTATTAAATTGGGCATATGAAGTAGAAAGTCCAAGGATTTTGCCACTGCTCAAAACTCTTTCACTCCTATTTTATAATTTCTTTTTGGCCTAGTTTTTAGCCAGATTGGTGTGTCGTGTGTGTGTGTGTGTGTGTGTGTGTGTGTGTGTGTGTGTGTGTGTAACAGACAATTCTTACTCTACGTATGGAATACTTCTACCATCAAATGAATGAGGGTTTTTCTTGCATCAACAAATGCTCTAATCTCCTGAGGACCCAAATGGGTGTCTGTCTTAAAATTCAATTATAAACTGAATTATAACTACCTGGAGCTAGTATAGACTCCACAAGTTAAGGACTCAGTCCCACAAGATTGTCCCCCACTTCAGACACCAAATGCAAGTAGTGAAGGTGCCCAGGCTAACCTCACTTCTGCCTGACGTGGCTGAAAACCATAGGTTACCATGCCCCTCCTCCTCAGGTTTGACAACTTGTGGTTAACGGAACTGAGGAACACACTTTACTTACTACTACTGGTTTATTATTATTAACCAGTGGCAAACAATCTGAATAATATTCTTGGGGAGAGATATACAAATTGCCAGTAAATATATGAAAAGGTACTCATTCTTCTTAGTGTTTACTGAAATGCAAATCAAGCATGAGATGTCACTTCACAGCAGCTAGGATGGCAGTAATAATAGCAGTGATGCTACTACCCTACCGCCAGTATTACTCCACCTCTCCTAATGAGGGACAGCCAGGGTTGATGAGGACATGAAGAAATTGGTACTTTGATTCACTACTAACGGGATATAAAACGGTGCCACTGGTGTGGAAATATCTAATATGGAATTGAAAGGGTTAAACATAGGTTTCCCATGTGAAACAGCAATTTCAAACTGAATGGAAGAGAGAATTGAAAACATATGCCCATACAAAGACATGTGCATGAATGTTTTAGAAGCATTAATCATAATAACCAAAAAGTAGACACAACCCAAATTTCCATCAACCAATGAATGGATAGACGAATATGGTATATCTATCTGCATAATGGAATGTTATTTCAGGAATGAAAAACTAATATATTGGGGCGCCTGGGTGGCTCAGTGGGTTAAAGCCTCTGCCTTCGGCTCAGGTCATGATCTCAGGGTCCTGGGATCGAGGCCCGCATCGGGCTCTCTGCTCAGCAGGGAGCCTGCTTCCTCCTCTCTCTCTGCCTGCCTCTCTGCCTACTTGTGATCTCTCTGTCAAATAAATAAATAAAATCTTAAAAAAACTAATATGTTTAACATAGATGAACATTAAAAACAGTAAGGTCAAGTAAAAGAAGTGAAACATAATAGACCACACATTGCATGATCCCATTTATATGAAATGTCCAGGACAGGCAAATCTAAAAAGATAGAAACTAAATCAGCGTCTGTCAGGGGCTGGGAGTAGTGAGTAATAAAGAGGGATTGCTAATGAGTGTGGGATTTGTCACTGATGCTAAAAATATTCTCCAATTAGATAGTGGTAGTGGTTGCACAACTTTGGGAACGTGTTAAAAATCACCGAAGTAGCGGTGCCTGGGTGCCTCAGTCGGTTGTGTGTCTGATACTTGATTTCGGGTCAGTTTGTGATTGCAGGCTTGGAGACAGAACCCTGCATTGGGCTCCAGGCTGAGGATGGAGCCTGTTTGGGATTTTCTCTCTCTCTCTCCTCCCACCCCCATTCCTCTATCCCTTTCCTCTCCCTCCAAAAATAAACAAACAAATAAATAAAATCTTTAAAAAATCACTTAAGTACACATTTTAAAATAGTAAATTTTATATGTAATATATCTCAAAAATAACCATAGAGGATAAGGATTCTCATGTTTAAGAATCTGAAAACAAACCAATACAAATGGAGATTTGTTGAGGAAGAAATGTCACAAACAAATTTTCAGAGATAACTAAGAGCCAGGTGGCACAGGGTGAGGGTTTTATTCAGATTCCATTTGGAACATATCCAGCTGATTTAAGACGGGGAGAGAGAGGAGTGGATTTACATTAGTACAAACTCTTCTAGCTTTCCTTTGGAGAAAAAAATGGGAGGGATTCAAGGTGGAAGCAGATAGACCAATTAGGCGGTATGGGTGAGACGGATGCAGGTGGCTAGTCTGGAGTCCTATGAAGCCAAGAGAGGCTGTTACCTTTGAGACATGTTTAGAGGTGGCAGAGACAGGAATTGGATGTGGAATTGAATGAGACAGAGGAATCAAGGATGATTGCTAAATCTCTCACTTGAGAGGGACAGCAGATACTGGCTTTTTTATCTAGGAGAGGGGAAATTGAGGGTTTTGAAGGCAAAAATAAAGTTGAAAATGTTTATACAGCTTTCAAATAAACATGTCAATTGGGCAACTAAATTTATGAGTTTGACTTTCTGAGGAGTTGTAGGGGGTCTCCATCTTGATTGACATGCTTTTCTGTCAACATTTGCTGTTAGCTTAGAGTTCACTTTGGCTGGCTCTTTCCAATACCTTCCTTCAGGCTGGGTTTCTTCTTTCACATATCCCAAGCAGTAGTAAACTGAATTATTTCCTGAAGCTTCAATGGTCACCTCCAAACCTATCTGACTTCAAAAATTATGTATTATTTTTGCTTCCTATTTTTGATTGCTTCAAATCTGATTCAGTGTTAATGATTTTAAATTAAGCCTGAATGTGACTCACATTGTTTCGTTCTATACATTTAACTCACCTATGTTTTCCAACTTTAACTCTAGAACTAAATTGCTTTCACTAACTTAAAGTACCTGATTTACCTCCGCTAGCCTTTCATAAAACACCCTTGGGGCCAAGCCTTCCCACATTTTGAAAAATCACACATATTTTTGCCGTGCAGAGTCCTAAAATGCTTCAGGCTATTTCTAGACTGTTGTTAAGTTGAGTTAGGTTTTCTAGGATGAAAAATACACAATATTATAATTCTGAGAATTATGAATTTAGTTGCCACTATTGTAGGTAACCAATAGAATATAAAACACAGTCTAATAGTAGCTTTAGTAGAGGGTTTAAAAACACTCTGTGCAGGCGCCTGGGTGGCTCAGTGGGTTAAAGCCTCTGCCTTCGGCTCAGGTCATGATCTCAGGGTCCTGGGATACAGCCCCACATTGGGCTCTCTGCTCAGCAGGGAGTCTGCTTCCTCCTCTCTCTCTGCCTGCCTCTCTGCCTACTTGTGATCTCTCTGTCAAATAAATAAATAAAATGTTTAAAAAAACAAAAACAAAACAAAACAAAACAAAACACTCTGTGCATTGGCAGAATCAGATGAGGCCAACAATTAGTTAAACTACTTTAAATCTTCTAATAGAAATCTAGATTTACCCCTACTCTTATTTTTAATTAGCATGACTTATATAGACAGTGTTATTTAAAGCAGCTAATTAAATCAATTAGTGTGTTTTAAAGTTTAAACAATTGTTTATCTTTTTCTCAAGAACAGAGATTCTCCACATATTAGTGACCATCCTATTTCATTACATTTTCTTAAATGTAGAGATTTTCTGTATCTCAATACATAAGGTCCCATGTGACCTTCTGAGTATTGTATGAAAATGTTCTGGTCCTATTTCTTTTTTTTTTAATGTCTTTTTTTTTCATCTTTATTGGAATATAATTGACATATAACACTGTCTAAGTTTAAGGTGTACGACCTGTTGATTTGATACACATATGTACTATGAAATGTTTACTGGTCTTTTCTCTTTTGATGTTGACAAAGTCCAAATCAGAAAGAAACCAATTAGTAACTATAAATGCATTATTCACCTGAGTAGCTCACAATTACCATGTTAAATTCTTTAACGATTTGTAAACTTATATAGGGCTTGCTAAACCTAAGGATGATTCATTGTGTATGTAGCAGCTGTGAAATCTCTAAAGATAACTTAACGAAAGCTAGCCATTCTGTCAACATTGCTAAACAAATTGTGCCATTAAAACTGGTGACAGTGATATAAGAGGTTTGATGGTTTCATTCATTTAACAATTATTTCCTGAAGTCTACGTACGCCAAGAATTTGTTAGGTGCCAGGAATTTAGGGTGGAATAAGAAATAGGCGTTGCTTTAATGGGATCATTATTTAATGGGAGAGACAAATGCAAGCCAATAATTATAGCACAGTGAGGTAAGTGCTAAAATGAAGGATTATAGAAGGTACTATGGAAGTACAGAGGAGGGACAACCCCATTCTGCTTGCTTTTTGAAGAGAAGAAAATCATAAATTTAGTTTAATAGTGTTCATCAGACCTTTTTGCAACTTAGGGAGGGATTAATCAATTGAAGACAGAAGCATAACTCATGTTTTAAGATAATTACAGCCTAGAAACTTCAACAGTTGAAGCAAAATGTTATGAGACTTAAATGAAGACACAGTATTTAAAAAAGCATTGGCTACAGGTCTGTAGGTGTACAATAATTTATACATGAACAGTATTCTTTGTTCAATGTAGAAAATGGTTTGAAGAAAAAGGCAGGGGTGTGACTGCATGAACAATGATCAGTTTGAATGATGGAATGACTGGATGATCTGCGCCTTTTAGGAATTTATCTCTCTTTTTTCTTTGAGGCATTTCTATCATCAAAGTGAATTGTTTCCTATATTATCATATTTTGCTCTCAATACATTTAAACCCAATTTAGTTCATATAAACCTTCAGAAGAAACTGGGGTTTTATTCTTTGCTCATAAGTTTCTATAATGAAAAAGTGATCATCAATGCACTTGTTGTGTGCTTACACATATACACATAGATAGAAATGCAACACACTCACAGGAAAAGAAGAGAATGGCACACACCAAAATGCTAATAAAATATATCTGACTTGGATTACACATGAATTTTTTCTTTGTGCTTTTTCTCTTATTTTTTGTAATTAACATAAATTGCTTTTATGACCCAGAAAGAATAAAAAGTTTTAGTAAGAAAAAATGTGGTCATCATAAAATCTAAACTGGGCTGTTTGTCAAAAATGTTATCCCCTTCTGTATGGAGTACCAAATGGATATGAGAAATAATTAAAATCTAAGGAAATGCTTAGGGAATGATTCTATTACTATATATTAAACTATCCTCACTTTTTAGAATTTTGGTTTCTCAGTCTTAGGAACCTTCTCACCAACCCCCCCAAACAAGGTTAGGTGATGGGAGAGTCAGTTTCACTCTAAGACTGTTGTGGACTGAATGTTTGTGTGTCCACAATTTTCACACCTTGAATTCCTAGCCCCCAATATGGCAGGACAATAAGGTCAGAACTTAGGGAGGTGATTAGGTTATGAGGGTGGAGCCTTCATAAATCTTACACATGGTCAATTTTGTAAATATCCTGTAATGCTGGAAATTGATTCACATTATCATTCTGTCATATTTATTGACTGTTTAAATTTTTCTATTTGTTTACTGCATCTTTGTCAGCCTGAGTTATCACAGTTACGGGGTTTTTATTTTATTTCTTTTTTCTTTTTTTTAAATTATAGGGTTTTTAAAAACTACTATTGTAAATTCTTTTTCCTGGCTATATTATCAAAGTTTACATACTTTAAAATCCCTGTATTCCCTTAATATAATTATTAAATTATTAAATTATTTCCAACTTTGTTGAAACTTTGTTCCCTATATAATTAACCTCATGAACTTGAATCAAGCCTTTTTACCTTAAATCTATGTTTTTATGCTCCTACTTGACTGTTGCACCTTTTTTCACTCTATTTTTTCTCTTCTTTTCCTTTTGCCCCTCCCTCCATTTACAGTCTCTCTAAAAGATAAATAAATCTTTAAAAATATTTAAATGAGAAAATTATATTATGTAAATGAACAATTTTGAATAAGGGGAAATTATTTTTGTGATCACTTTTTGAAAACTATTTATATCACTAGCAAACACCAGTACTTTCTTCATCATTCTAACAAAACAAAGTATGAACTTAGTAAAATATTCAAAATGTACAGGAATATTCTTCAAAAAAACCCTAAAAAACAAAAAGCCTTCCAAGCTACACAAGCAGATTCACTTTCTTATACACTACTTACTGTCACAGTCCTTTCACGCTAATGGATTATAAACAACATAAATCTATTTCTCCCAGTTCTGGAGTTTGGGAACTTTAAAGTCAAGGCGCCAGTATGGTGAAGGCCCTCTTCCTAGTTCATGAATAATGCTTTCATACACAGTGGAAGGGGGTAGGGATCTCCCTGGATACTCTTTTATAAGGCACTAATCCCACTCACAAGGACTCCACCCTCATGGCTTAAGTACTTCCCCAAATCTCCACCTACTAATATCATAACATTAGGCATTAGTATTTCAAAATATGAATTGGGGTGGGGAAGAACACAAATATTCAGACCCTAAGACTTAAAGATTCACACTTTTTAGTAATTTAAAGTTTATTTAAGACATACTTATACAGTGCTTAGTATGTTCAGTGAATGGTTTCAAGATCTTTTACAAATAATAACCCATTTAAACTTCATAGCAGCTCAGTGAAATAAGTATTGTTCCTACTTTGATTTAGGAGATCAGAAAATTGGGGCTCAAAAAAGTTAATTGTTGAGCTCTTATAGCTACTAACTGGGAGAACTAAGATTTAACTCAAATGATCTGTCTGTAGATCCGTTTTTAACCGCAGTGCAATTTTTTTTTTTTTGGTCTGTGAATCATGTGAATCATGACTATATCATCAGTCTACAGAAATACTATCAACATTTGTGCTAGTTGTTGCATTCATTGTCACTACTGCTAAAGAAAAACAAGAGCTGGACAGTATTAAGGCAGTATAAACAGATTTTATTTAGAAAAAAAAAATTGCAACAGGAGAAAGACCTCAGGGCTCAAGTCCAAAAACACCACGGGCAAATGGGAATTTATAGCCGAGTATGGTGAGTTTAAGTAGATGGACATTTAAAAAGAGGTAAATGGGGATTCTGGCTACACTGACCTAACAATTTTTGCTGAAGGCAGACCAGAGTAATGAGGAACCTAACTAGATATTGAGAGTAATCAAATGGAGGAAGATTAAGGATTCTGACTAAACTCAGCAGGGTTCTTGTTAAAACTGGACAATTTGGAGATAAACACAGAAGTCCAAAAGTCAAAGCCTGGTTGAAAAAGCTCAGAGGAGCCTAAGTTGAGTTCAGGCAAAGACTCTTTGCCACTCTAGAGCAGAACAAAGTAAAAGGAGGGGATATGTCCAAAAAGTAAATGGGAGTGGGGCATCACTGAGGTGGCTCAGTGGGTTCAGCACTGACTCTTGGTTTCAGCTCAGGTCATGATCTCAGGGTCCTGGGATTGAGCTCACCCTCGGGCTCCAGGCTCAGTGAAGAGTCTGCTCCAGGATTCTCTCTCCCTCTGCCCCTCCCCCTGCTCGCTCACTCTCTCTCTAAAATCAATCAATCAATCTTAAAAAAAAAAATGTAAATGGGAGTTACTTTGGTGAAAACTTATTACTGATTTAGAAACAGGTGTTGAGAATTCAAGGTAACAGATATGACTGTCGGGAGGAACGGAGAGAGGATACTGACGTACCTTAAAATGGAAAAAAAATAGATGTTGAGTGTTCTGGGAAAACAAAACAAAGCTAGATTTACATATGAAGGACATATTTTTTCTTTTCTTTTCTTTTTCTATTTGGATAAAAATAAGCTATAACTTTTTAAAGATTTTATTTATTTATTTGAGAGAGAAGGAGAGAGCCCCCAAAATAAGCTGTAACTTTTTAAAGTTTTATGTTGCCAGAAGTAGCCGTGCATAAATCAACTTAAAGAAGTATACATATACGCTTATGTCATCAACATGGTCATATTCACCTTGCAGAGGGTACCCCTGTCAAGGAATCAGACAGAGTGGGCTAATAAGCACTGGGCATTCTGAAATGTCTATCGGAAAGGGGCAGAATCGGATGAAGGGTAAACAGAGTTAGTAGCATCCTAAAGTTCTGGTATTTTTCTGGAATGACAAAAGTGTAAAATTGTAAGATGCTAGTCTTTGCTAAATCAAGAAGGAAAGCTTCAACTCCTAGAAAATTATCAAGCATACACAAGTCAAAGTAGAAGGCTGAAAATAATGAGAAAAATTCAAGACATGAGAAAGTGGGTACATAGAGTAGGTGGAATAAATTAAAACCAAATCATAAATGAGAAATTATATTAAGTAAATGTACTAAATGCACTAAATATAACTAGATTGCTAAACAGATAACACCCAAATGTATTTCCTGTGTAATAAACATATCTAAAGATTTGTTATGCAGAAAGTTTGAAAGTAAAATAATTAAAACTGATGTTTATAAATACACTATTCAAAAGAAAGCTAATGTATCTATATTATGATAACACATAAAAGATACCAAGGAAATGTAATTCTTAGATATAAAGGGGATAATTTATAATGTTAGAAGACTCAGTCTATGTATTCTAAATATTTCGTACTTAGTATCAGGGTTTTAAAATCCCTAGTGAAAAAAAATACAGCAGAAATGAAAGAAAGAAAAAAGAAAGAAGAGAAAGAAAGAGAGGAAAAAATGTTAACAGTGAAGGAAGCCACTATAAAAGGAGATTTAAACACACTTGTATTAGAGGTACACAGAACATGCAGACAAAATATCAGTAAAAATATAAATGCTTTGGCAACATTATTAATAAAATTCTCCTTATTATATATGCAAAATTTGTACCCTGAATATGCAGTAAACATTCTTTCAAGCACATGAAACACAAAATTCAGCATAAACTGATCAAGAAGAATAAGAAAATAAAAGATTAAAATTTTGAATATATTCTTTGATCACACTGCAATTATACTAAAAGTAACTCAAAAATTACTAGAAAATGTATTTAGGATTGAATTTGAATATGTAGAATTCTAGTCTACAAGAAGAAATCATAATATAAACAGAATTTTATATTAATAATTATAAAATTATACTATATTAAAACTAGGAGAGAGAGAGTGATAGAAGGTAGCCATAAATATATAGTATAAGGGAAAGTGGATAGTTATTATGAGTTAGTGGTAGATAGAAAGAAATAGAAAAATAGGATTTCCAGTTCACATGCAGAAACATGGCAAGAGATCATTACCCTATCCTAAAAGCCACATGAGCCAGTTAATCTACAAAACCATAAAATACTTCAGCTCCTTAGAGAACCGAGCACTCAAAGAAAGCTAACTGAAGTAAATTCCAGAAAGGGCCTCAGCTTAGCAATTCTGAAGTTACTTGACATACTAGCATTGTTTATACTCGGGTTGAACAAATATGTAAATTAATGGTAAATAATTAGTCAGGTTTTTCACTGAGTAAAGCCTAAGCAAGGGGGAAAAGGTAAACAAACCCTGTAGTGTTAGGATGGAGTCAAAGATGCCAGTATAAACTCATGTTCACTTTAATATACATACATGCTGACACGCACACACCCACGTGCATGTATAAATAAATACACAGGGATTAGCATATGTACATGTATTTCCTGGCTTCATCTTACAGGTATCAGCACAATCCAGGTCTTGGATTCTAAATACCATTTTCTAATTAAAAAAGAAATATAGAGATCCTTGAGAAAATAGCTAATTCTAGCCCAGAATGGGAAAAATAAAAGATGAGACTACAACACTACATATGGTGCCAGGAAGAAAGGGAATGTGAATGATGGAAGCACATCAAAAGGAAAGAGAAGTCAAACTAAAAGAACTCCAAAACTGGAGAAATTTTAGACAAAATTAGTAATGATCATATTTGATGACAATTCGAAGAAGAAAATAGATATTGATGACTATATGGTGATATAAATGATTGAATTAAAAAATAAATGAGGAAGAAAAGTCTGATGGAAGAATTTCAAATAATATATTCAAATGATATGTATTTAGCTTAATCCCCCACCTTGACATGGCTGGACTTAGTGAATGCTTACAAATGGAGTACAGAGTGGGAAAAAAATTCTAACTACATCGGAACAGCCTGGCAAACACCTATACCTCATGCCTCAGTTTCCCCAACTGTGATATGAGGATAATGATAATACTTACCTCAATAGATAGCTAGGGTCTTATTAATGAAGCCATAAATAAGAAAAGATATGTGAAAAGTTACTTAGAGTAGATCTTAAAAGTTTCCATTACAAGAAAAAAAATATAATTAGGCGACATATAACATTTAGACTTAGTGTGATGTCCATTTTGCAATATATACAGATGTCAAATCATTATGCTGTACACCTGAAACTAATAAAATGTTATTATATAAATTATTTATATATATAAATTATTATATATAATAAAATGCCAGCTATACATGATTTAAAAAGTTAACAAATAGAAAGTTTAAAAAATGAAAGAAGGAGGGCGCCTGGGTAGCTCAGTGGGTTAAAGCCTCTGCCTTTGGCTCAGGTCATGATCTCAGGGTCCTGGGATCGAGGCCCACAACGGGCTCTCTGCTCAGTGGAGGGCCTGCTTCCCCCTTTCTCTCTGCCTGCCTCTCTGCCTACTTGTGATCTCTCTCTCTCTGTGTGTCAAATAAATAAATAATATTAAAAAAAAGAATTAAGGAAAATCAGATGGAGCCATGGGAATTGAAGAGGCAGAGCCTAGAAAGCAGACACCTCAGGATGGAGTGGGGAAGGCACAGCAACAAATAAAATAATTTTAAAAAACAGATAAAAAATCTTCCTCCACTGCAAAAAACAAAACAAAACAAAACCAAAAACCAAAACAAACAAAGACCACCCCCAAAACCAACGAAGTGTATCAGAATAACTTGGCAAACACCATCGAAAGCACTGATCAAGGTTAACCCTTTACCACGTAGGGTCAGGTTCTCAGTTGTGAAACCCTGACATGATGCAGGGGAAGGACAGCTCACCTCTACTCATTACCACAGCCTGACTGGGAGAAAACATCAGTCAAGGCTAAAGCTGAGGGCTCTTTTAAAAAATATCCAACTGATATTCTTCAAAAATATCAAGATCACGAAAAATTTGGAAAAAACTGCAACAGACTAGAGTGTACTAAGATAACATAGCAACTAGATGCAACGTGAAATCTTGAAGCCCATCCTGTAAAAGGATGGCTTTCGTTTTCTTAGCTTTAAAAAATGTTAGACTTCACTTAAATTAACATTCTTTTTTTCATCATTGAAAGGAGAAGAACTAGGGGTGACTGGGTGGATCAGTCTGTTAAGCATCTGACTCTTGACTTCAGCTTAGGTCATGATCTCAGGGTTGGGGGGATTGGGCCTCACTCTGGCTCTGAGCTCAGCAGGGAATCTGCTCCATATTCTCACTCTCCCTCTTCCTCTGCCCCTTCCCCTGCTCTCTCTCTTTAAAGTAAATAAATAAAATCTTAAAAAAAAAGATAAGGAATAAAGTGGGAAATATATATATATATCATGTGTGTGTGTGTGCGTGTGTGTGTAGAAACACACATATCCATTTATACCCAAAAGCATGTATAGAGAATAGAAAAAATAACTACAATTAAATTAATAAAATTAAACCAATAGAAAAATAGGCAAGAGTCTCAGTAAAAGCCCTTCACCAAAGAAAGTATCCAAATGGCAAATGAACATATGAAAAGGTGCAGAAATATTTGTCAACAAGAGAATACAAATTCAAACTATAATGAAGTACCACTACACACTCACTTGAATGGCCACAAGTAAACATGATATTTTCTAATGGCCTGCATGTGAATTAATTGGAACTTGCATACATTGCATGAGTTCATAAAGTTTCTTTGGGAAACTATTTTATAGTTTCTACTACTGGTCAGTATTTACATGGCTTACGATCTAGCATTTCTATTTATAGCTATATCCTAATAGAAATGTATTCAGGGCGCCTGGGTGGCTCAGTGGGTTAAAGCCTCTGCCTTCGGCTCAGGTCATGATCTCAGGGTCCTGGGATCAAGGCCCGCATTGGCAGGGAGCCTGATTCCTCCTCTCTCTCTGCCTGCCTCTCTGCCTACTTGTGATCTCTCTCTCTGTGTCAAATAAATAAATAAAATCTTTAAAAAAAAAAAAAAGAAATGTATTCAAACTTTACCCCAAAATACATAAAAGAATGTTCACGGCTGCACTGTCATCAATAGCCAGAAGACAAAAACAACTTAAGTATCGATAAAAAAATGCATAAAAATTTTTGACACATTTATACAATAAATTAAAATAAATTATTACTGCACATGAAGACATTGATGATCTCAGCATAATGGTGTGTAAAATAAGCTAGACAAAAGAACTATTTACTGAATAACTAATTTCTATGAAGTTGTAAAAATAAACATAATATAACCATGATCCATGGCAGGGGAACATTCCTGTGTTGAAGAGGATACTCTGTTTCTTCATTTGGGTGATGGAGACCTGGGTATATTCACTTTGCTTAAATTAATTGTGCTGTACACTTATGATTTCTGATTTTTATAAGTATGTATTATACACCAATAAAACTTTAAAAATACAATAAATATTTGAAGTAATATAAGACAATCATTGTTCTATTTCCTTAGTCCATAAAGAGTTCTTTTAAAATGGTGGGAAACAAAACAAAATGTTACCTTTAACATAAAAGCAAGAGAAAATGATTTTAAAATGAACTAGTTGTGTTCATTTTAAGTGACTAGGTTATACAAAGACTCTCAAGAGAATGATGTATTAAAGTGACAACAGGACCAGAAATATCTTGGAAATATGTAGTTAAAGGGATAAGAATTAATACTATCAGAACAATAATGACTTCAGAAAAAACATTCTTATATGTATATCCACTTTTCAATTATGTTCTCCAAATTCTCTTTAAGAACTTCAGTTGACTCACGTGGCACAAGAGAATGAATAAAATATAATAGCACTATGCATTTTATATTGACTTTGGAATACATATAAGACAATAATATTAGAATATTGGAATGAGTTTTAAAATGTCTCACTTCTAAAGCTGTGCATGTATTTTATTCTTCCTAAAATAGAAAGCCATTCTATTACCTCTTTTTATTCCCCAGTTGCTGAAATAAAATGACTTTGTGGAGCTCCATTAAATATATTTGAGCTATCAAGTAAAATACAGGTTCTAAGACATCAGTAATCTTGAGCCCCTGCCTGCAATTGGCTGGGTTTTAAGAAACATTATGATAAAATTAAATCTTTGTATTTTAATATTTCCCAAACAGTAAAATTGGATGAACTTAATGTGTGCATATTTGAGGACTGAATTACAGTCATGAACAGAAATGTGTGCTCTAACAAATCTTATTTTATAATAAAAGTATGGGGGCACCTGAGTGGCTCAGTTGGTTAAGTGGCTGCCTTTGGCTCAGGTCAGGATGCTGGGGTCCTGGGATCAAGCCTACCATCAGGCTCTCTGTTCAACTGGGAGCCTGATTCTCACTCTTCCTTTCCCACTACCTGCTGTTCCCCCTGCTTGTGCTCTCTCTGCCAAATAAATAAATTCTTTAAAAATAAAAGAAGCATGTTTTTCACTATGGTCTTTAGAATGTGTTCATGTAAGAGTGGGGAGATTAGTGAAAACTAGTATGTTGACAGTCTAGATTAGCTTCTTAGACCTGGGACAGATCTGAGTTTTCTTTATAACTTATTTTCAGTGTATGTTTAAAAGCCATGGTAAAAAAAAAAAAAGAACTATAAACATAACTGTCACACGTGTCTTGTCAAAGAAAACAAGGCATGTTATTTCTCATGCTGAAAAATTCAAATTCATTTTCAGAGAAAATAAAAGAAATTGAGTAAGAGGAGACAGCTTTTGAATGGGTATGTCAAAAGTCTATATTCTAGGGCACCTGGGTGGCTCAGTGGGTTAAAGCCTCTGCTTTCGGCTCAGGTCATGATCCCAGGGTCCTGGGATCGAGGCCCACATCGGGCTCTCTGCTCCGCAGGGAGCCTGCTTCCTCCTCTCTCTCTGCCTGCCTCTCTGCCTACTTGTGATCTCTCTCTGTTGAATAAATAAATAAAATCTTAAAAAACAAAAGTCTATATTCTAATGTCTTTGGCATGATAGAACTTTCTTCAAATGACATACTTGTTTTGTCATTCACTTATCAAATAATCATGGAACTTCAATATGCAAGGCTCTGTTCTAGGTGGTCACACAAACTGAGAAAATAGACCAAGAACCCTGGCTCTCCTGAATTTTACATTCTATTGGAAAAAAGTTGACCAAAAAGCAGCATAGTTACCAAGAATTTATTTGTTGTATTAGAAGATAATAATTGATAAGAAAAAATACATAGCGAAGCCTCAAAAAAAGGGCTGGATATGGGTCGCTGAAAGGCAACACTCCTCAAGCACAAGAAAATTATAAAGGATGTTGTGTAATTCCTAAAATGGCAACCAATATAAGGTGCTGCTTTTTTTGTTTTTTTTTGTTTTTTTTTTTCCCCATATCTAGGATACGACGATTCAGGAATCAAGATATCAGTCAAGGTTGGAAATAGAAGTGGGGTATGTGTGAGATAATGAAAGGAGAGCAGACTGACTGAGATTTTACACAAGGCACGCAAGAGTAGAGGTAGATGTGGGTAGAAGCCAAATTGTGTTGGACCGTGCAAGGTTTGACTTTTATTCCATGTAAAACCAGAAGCTGTGGAAAGACTTTTTGAGTTGGTAAATGAAATAATATTTGAATTTTTTAAGATTTTATTTATTTATTTGACAGAGAAAGAGAGAGAGAGCGAGAACAGGAGCGAGGAGAGGCCAGAGGGGAGAGGGGGAGGGAAAATCTTAAGTAGACTCCATGCGGAGCATGAAGCTGGAGGCAGGTTTTGATCTCAAGATCCTGAGATCATGTACTGAGCCGGAACTGAGAGTCATGTACTTAACTGACTGAGCCACCCAAGCGTCCAATAATATTTGACTATTAGGAAGGTCTTTGTAAGTGTAGAGTTAGGCTAAACTAGAACAAGTGAGAGGATTAAGAGGTTGTTGTAGTAGTGATGGAAATTGATGTCAGTGGCTTGGGTTATGGCACTGGAGGGGGAGTTGGAGAAAAGCAAAGAGACCAAAAAAAAAAAATTCCACATTGAATGGGATGTTGCAGATGAGGGGAAAACAGGTGGAAATAACACTTGGTTCCAAGGTTTCCAGTTGAAGGATCCAGGCAGATAAACATGGCAATTCTTGAGATCAGAGTTTGGAGTAATATGTAGAGATAAAGACATTGTGATTTGGTGTGGAAAACTAACATAAATATTTAAGATATATTTAGTTCCAGATGAATTTGAGACTTTGAAATGGAGATGCCAATTACTTAGATGGATTAGAGACCTCACAGAGATACAAATTTGGCTGTAATGTGGATAAATGCATTTTTACTTTTTAGTCTATGAGCGTGAACACAGAGCCAAAAATGAGGCTAAAAAATTCCTTCATCCAGAATTCCACTAGAGGATTTGTGTCTACAGAGTAAACCAAAAGTTCTGAGATGAAGATGGACACTAAGAGGAAAGAAGGGAAAGGAGAAAGAGGAGGAAGATGAAGGAGAAGAAGTAAGAAATTTGGAAGAATGATGTAAATGGCCCTTAAAGGAGGGACATTTCTGAAAAGGACAGAGTGGTCTTTTGGGTTTAATACTCTTGAGAGTTCAGGGATTCCTGGGTGGCTCAGTCGGGGGTTGGGCATCTGCCTTTGGCTCAGGTCATGATCCCCGGGTCCTGGAATCCAGCCTCGTGTCATCTGCTTCTCCCTCTCCCTCTGCTGCTCCCCTTGCTTGTGCTGCCTCTCCATCTCCAATGAATAAATAAAAATCTTTTAAAAAATACTCTTGAGAATTTAAAGATCTTTGGAAATCTATCTATCTATCTATCTATCTATCTATCTATATATATCATTGCTATTTCATGATACCTGACACAGGTTATTGGTAATCTTAACAAAAGTCTATTTTCAGTGGACTGAAACACAGGCAGAAGCCAGACTGAGTTAGACTGCCTTAAGCCAGGGAAGTGGAGAAGAAGTGGCATTATCTCATTAGATACTTTTTAAAGAAGTGTAGTAATGTATAAAAGATAAATGCAATAACAATTAGAGAAAAATATGGGACAGAGGAACGATAACATTTGGGCGCTTATTGCAATTCTTTGTTGCCAAAGGAATTTTACTCATAGTATGTTTGACAGAGAAGAATAGATAGTTATTAAGTGTAAGGGCTTTGAGGTTAGACAACTGGGCCGGTTCTCAAATATTTTACTGGCTGGCTGTGTGATCTTGAACAAGGCACTTAACTACCCTAAAACTCAGGCTCTTTATCACATACATATCATATCTACCTCATAGTTTCTTGTGAGAATTAAATGAAAGAATGACTTCTCTCTTTAATTCCTTTTTAATCATATTCCATTTATTATTATTACTATTATTATTATTACTATTATTAATTTCCCTCTAATTTATCATGGCAACCAACTAGTCAAACAAACATAAAACTCAGGATAAATTTAGAACTTATCTGTGGTGCAAGTCACTTTTTATGATATTTTCAGAGAACTTGAAATTATTTTCTATGCAATTCTTTTGTCTACAGAATGTCTTCCACTTTCCTATTCCTGGCATGCAGGATTTGGGACAATTGTTTTGAACATAGGATGGTTCAATCTTGAAATAAGGGTGAAGTAATTCTACAGACTGCCACTAGAGGACAGAAGAGAGTCAGGCAACATCTGAGAGGAACTATTCAGGGACCAGTTGTCCTTGATGCTAGGATAGGCTTCTCTAGTGTGGGAAACTCAGACAGCAGAACCAGAGAATTGTTTTGATTAGGCTCATTATTTTAAGGTTAAATAATGTAGCACAAATCTATCTCAGAGACACAGTTTATTTGCACTCCAAAGGTATTAAGGGGCCAATTTTTATTTTATCATTCTGTTCTTTTGCTTCTATGATAGCTTTCACGTTAATTCTGCATTATATTACTTTTGTTTCCATGCTTGTCACCAACCACCATTATATGCAAAATTTGTGAAGGCTGGGGCCATGTCTCACTTGGACAGTTCTTTAGCTTAGCAGACTCTCCAGGGATTCAATTTCAAAATTCATTATCATCAAGGCAGAAAGAGGCAACAGCGAGGTATTTCTAGATTAATGACTAGAGAAGCAGAGATAGACATAAGGGGCATTCACATTCCTCTCTACATCTGATAGGCTCAGGTGTGTTATAAGCCAAAATCAGTGCCAGAAAATTCAGTGAGTGTCCCTTAAAGTGTACTTTCTTGTTGAAGAAGTGTAAAGGAAATATTTATTCAATGTGTAATGCGTGTCAGTGCTACATGCTTTGACATGTGTTATTTCATTTATTACCTCAACGATTTGATTAGATAGCGAGGAAACTGACACACTAAATGCAACTCACCTAATGTAACAGAGATGGTATATTTTGGAGCTGTTAAAAAAAACTACACCAGAAAAGATGAGAAAAAAAAGAAACTGATTTTATTCTGATACTATTACTAGCACTAGGGGAGAAAGCACAGATCAAGTTCCATCTCACAAAGGAGATGCAAGAGTATATGGATCATGAAATTAAGAAAGTTACTTTTTAAAGGTCACAGGTTTTTCTTAAATACGCTAGACAATATGATGCTTCATTTTTTAATGCAGTTGATTGATAAGAGAATTACAAAATTACCACTATGACAAAATGAGCAAAGAATAAAGCAGAAAACATATTAATAATATTCAAAATATCATCTCCAAACATATACACAAATTTATAAACCATATTTCTCCCTTTCTGAAGTGAGTCCCAATAGCCAATATCTTCATGCACCAAGATACACATTTCAACATTATTTAGAAGGTGGAAATTTAGAAACAGTGTAAGTATTCAACAATAAAGATATTCTTCAAGACACTTGAGCATACTCTATATTAGAGAGCTATTAAATTCATGCTTAAATATGACTATAACCAGGTCTAAGAACACCCAATGATGGAGAAACAGTACAGAATGAAAACTGGAGTGCAAATGGATATGTCTTCCCGACACCCAGTAAAAATATTTTCTTTTTTTTTTTTTAAGATTTTTATTTATTTATTTGACAGAGAGAGAGATCACAAGTAGGCAGAGAGGCAGACAGAGAGAGGGGAGGAGGCAGGCTCCCTGCTGAGCAGGGAGCCCGATGCAGGGCTCAATCCTAGGACCCTGAGGTCATGACCTGAGCTGAAGGCAGAGGCTTAACCCACTGAACCACTCAGGCACCCCCAAAATATTTTCTTTTCTTCCTGTCTTTCTTCTTTTTTTCATTTTTATTTCCCCAACTTCCATGACCATGAAAATCTTTCTGAATAAGAGAAATTCACAGTTTTGAAAATAAATTAATACTTTATAATTAACTGTTGGGGTGCCTGGGTGGCTCAGTCAGTTAAGCGTCGGACTCAATTTCTGCTCAGATTATGATCTCAAGGTCATGAGATGGAGCCCCATGTTGGCTCTGCACTGAGCATAGAGCCTGCTTAATATTTTCTTGTCCCTCCGCCTGTCCCCCTTCCCATGCCTGCTCGCTTCTCTCACTCTTTTTCAAAAAAGAAAAGAAATGAAAAGAAAAAAGAAAAGAAACAACCCCCCAAAACTTTACAACTGTTATATAGATTCTATGCAGTTTAAGGAATGACTGCCCTGTTCCTGTTTCCAATACAAACCTTTTCAATGCCTCATAGTACAGATGTCTGGGTTTTCTACTATGTACTAATTAAGTTCCTAAGGTGAATTTAAAGTCTTATTTTGAGAAAAATTCTGGATTTGGCTGGAAGCAATCTTATGATTTACCTTCAAGCATGAATAGCTTGGTCACAATGTCTACCTTAACACAGAGGTAAACCCTCAGATTTTGTAACATTATTATCTACTTTCTGAGGGTACATACCTGACATCTAAAAAATGTAAGCCATCATTTATTATTCTTGAAGACCTTTGCCATGAACTGACTACAATCGGTACTAATTAAATATGTATTGGAAAACCTGCTAGCACAGAATGCTTGATAATCATGATGGAGGAGATAATGGTGGGGGGGAGAGTCTGAAGAGAGAAGAAAGTGCCTAATGTGTTACTCAAAGTCCTATATGAAAATATCGATGGTGAATTATATTTATAGGATATGCAGTCTGAAACCACTTTCATTATATGACTATGTATACTTCCATGAGTTTCATGGTATAGATGAGTAATGGACAGATGGCCCTTGGAATAGAGTGTTAACTGTCTTACAAGACAGTTATGGTTTTAATAGTCTGGACCCAACCTACCTTTACACTTTTGCTTCAGAGTTTGTGAAGATCAGCTATAAAATTAGTGCTTAATCTCATTTCCTTACTTATTTTGCCTAAAAAACTATTTCTGTTCTTATTAGCAACTTTACTAATAAGAATAATTACTATATGTAGTAAACTGTATAATTATACATAATTGTATGTCTTACATACTGAAATAATCCAGAAAGTGAAAACTAAGGAACAAGACGTTCCCAATCTAATAAGGAATATATAATATATAAAAGAATATTATTGATTTTAGTAAATAAATACTAAGATATGTACAGCCAATATATGTGTCAAATTCTCTTTTACCTATTATTTCTGCAAAGAACAATTGCTAATCATTTATTAGTACTTTTATTTTATTATACGTTTTCCTGGAGAAAGCACATGCAAATGTTAATACTCTAAGCTTCTCCAAATCACCTTTTCTTGAGTAGTAATTTTATCAGAAGTAATTTTGATCAGAATAGTAAAGCTACTATTAAGTGGCTAAATTTCCTTATCAGCCATCACTCCACTATGACTCTAGTTCTCCCGCAGAGACTTTTCTTTCCAAGCCTCAGGAGGGAGATATGAATTGTGGGTACCTTGTACCTCTGCTTATTATGGGTTTCTATTCCTGAGTGTTCAACTCCACCTCTAGTCTGTCTGGGATACAATCAGGCTTGATTACCAAACAATGGATACTCATTAAATGTTCTTAGTTTCCAGGCAACCACAGCTGTCAATCAGTGAAGCCTGAACAGAAGCTTTTCCAAATAGTCTTAAAAAAAAATTTTTTTTAAATACATCGTCTTCTCTACACAACCATCATTTTTCAGCAACTCTTCAGTGCAGCACCAGATTTAGTTAGAACTGTCTTGTAAGTGATGGTCTTGCCTTCGATCATTTCTTTCTCATCCTTCTCTCTCTTCTTTAAATATCTTTTTGGTTACTGATTTTAGTATTCTACCTGTATGTGTTTATACAAAATAGCCCTTATTCATATAGTCTAATAATTTGTTTGCTCTCTCTACCAACTATAATCTTGATTTCTTAAAGGCATGAACATTTTTATTGCATTCAGAATGCCTAAAATATCTGAAGCAGATGTATTACTACCTCTCTTTAGGTCAGTGGGAAGACTTATTTCCTGAGCATTGTAATAAAGACAGAATTTTTCCCTCTTCAAATTCATTTTGGGAGACTAAAGATAATTTTCTCTCCTCAAAGTTGAGTTGTTTACATTCAAGAGTAAAGATAAGGTTCTACTCTTCTTCTTTCAGAAGTAAGAATGGACAGGTTAGCATCAGTCTTAACACCCCCAGGATCAGAATCAGATTCTAATTTTAGAATTCCTCTTTTATACCTGCATGTGCAGGTCACATTTGGCCGTTCCCAAAACATCTCAAGAGGATTGGGGCTTAGGGATCCAATCCATGGCTAGGAGTTTAGCTGGTTGCTACTTTTGCCATAAGTAATGAAGTGTCTATGTCTCTAGTCCAGAGATCTTAGGTCTTATAACAAAGGTAAAAGTTTAGCCCTTCTGAATCAATAGACCCATTTTAGCATTCTAATCCTTCTGCAGCTATTCTTTTTTAATTATTTAAGCATTATAGACACTACTCATGTAGACCATTTCCCTTTATAGTAGCATATTTAAAAATAAATATTTCTAAGACATTTTTAGGTTCACAGTAAAATTAAGAGGATGATACAGAGATTTCCCAATTACCACTGGTCCCACATATGCATAGCCTTCCCCATTATTTGCATCACTCAACAGAATGGTACATTGTTTACCAAGAATGAACCCACATTCACAAATCATAATCACTGAAAGCCCATAGTTTATCTTAGGATTCATTCTTGGTATTTTATCAAGAATGGGTATGAACAAATGTGTATCTATCATTATGGTGTCTTACAGAGTAGTTTCACTGCCCTAAAAATCCTCTGTGCTCTGCCTGTTCACCACTCTCCCTCACTACATACCCAGCAACTTCTGATATCTTTACTGCATCCACAGTTTTGCCTCTTCCAGAATGATCCAGTTTACCTATATCTTTGCAAGCATTTGGTATTTGTCATTGTTCCCATTTTTTATTTTAGTCATTTGGATAGATTTATCATGATATCTCATTTACTTTCAATTTTCAGTTACCTAATGAGTAATGAAATTGGTATATTTTTCCATGAAATATCTGTTCATATCTTTCCCCATTTTTATTTGAAGTGTTTGATTTTTACTGTTGAGTTTGAGACTTTATATATTGTAAATGGTAGACACTGGTTTCATATGTGATTTACCAATATTTTCTCTTAGTCTCTACATACTTGGAAAAATCTCACTTGATCATGCTATACTATTATTTTTACATATTACTGGATCTGATTTGCCAAGATTATGTTGAGAAAATATGCATGTACATTTTTGAGAGATATAGGTCTAATTTTCCTTTGGTATATATGTGCTTTTTTGGTTTGCTTTTGGCATCAGAGTAATACTGGTCTCGAAAAATGGGCTGGTAATTATCTCTTCCTCTTCTATTTTCTGTAAGAGGTTGCTTAATATCAATGTTAATTCTTTCTTAAGTTTTTGGTGTCGTTCTCTAATGAAGCAGTTTAGGTCTGGAGATTCCTTTTTTGGGAGCTATTTAATTAAAAATTTAATTCCTGTTATGCTTATAAGACTATTTGGGTTGTCTATATCACCTTAATAGGTTTTGGTAGTTTGTGGCTTTTATGGAAGTAGTCTGTGTTTTCTAAGTTTTTGAATATATGAGCATAAAGTTGTTCACAGAATTATTTTATCCTTTTAATGGTTAAACTATACGTACTATTCCTTTTTACTTATTTTTTAAGTGAGTCAATGCCATGTTTTCCTCAATGGGAAACCAGACCTGCCACATCCTTGATATGCAATATTTTCAATTATCTCCACATTCTTAGCCCCCAAAACACTTTAAAGTTTCCATTAAAATGTTATTTTTTTATGTGACCTCCTTTCCTAGTTGTCAGATTTCTTCCTCCATTTTTCACTCTTTCAATGTATTTTACTGTCAAATTTTAACTCACCAGAGGAATATCAGAAAAATCTATTGGTCAGACAAAGGCAAGTTTATTAGACTTACTGCAGTAAAGGAGAAAACCATCTTGACTGAGTGATACTACTGTCCGTAAGAGGATTAAAAACAGTTCCAAATTTCACTGGCTGCAAGCTGTGCCTCCTTATAATTTTCTGTCTTCTCTTTTCCCCCTTGCCTTTTTCTGAATTTCAACCCTTCCTCTGGACCTTGAAAAATTTTAAGTCTTGCAAAAACAGTTCTCAAAAGATTGTTCGGACAGTTACCTGATGGTACTGCACCTACAAGCCCTAACAGGAGGCAGGGAATCCCACAACGATTTCCCTATTTTTCAAATATAGGTTTTATAACAGTCAGAGATGAGGAAAAGTTCTGCCTCAGCCAAACCACAAGGACACTCCTCTCTCCTCTCCTCACCGTATAAAACTCCAGTACTGCTTGGCTCAGGGAGCTATTTGATCTTTAGCTGCTCCCTGATGCACATTAGCTGAGTAAAGTTTTTAACTTGAAGGAGAATAAAACATGCTACCCCCAAATATGCCATTTTGGCATATTTGATTGTTTTGAATTAAAATTACTTAAGAAACAGCCAGTGCAGGAGCGCCTGGGTGGCTCAGTTGGTGAATGTCCGATTCTTGGTTTCAGCTCAGGTCATGATCTCAGGTCCTGAGATCAAGCGCCACGTCAGACTATTTATTCACTGGGCATGGAGCCTGGTTAACATTCTTTCTCTCCTGTTCCCTTTGCCCCTCCTGCCTGAAAGAAAGAAAGAAAGAAAGAAAGAAAGAAAGAAAGAAAGAAAGAAAGAAAGAAAGAAAGAAAAGTAAAGAAAAGAAAAGAAAAGAATCAGTGCAAGGACCCTGTGACCCTTCTTTGCAAGCACGTAATAAATCTCCCATGTGAAGCTACCAATCTTTTTTCATTGTGTTCTGTTTCTGTTTTTAAACAGACAATATTTTTTCATAAAATATTATTAATCATTACTGACCTATTCATTGACTCCACATATGTATTTTGAATTTATCAGTTACATTTTTTTATTCTGAGTTAAACAAAAGAAATATAATGCCCTGCTTATGAACTCTAGACACGTGTAAGGAATGTTAGTTTATTTTTATAAATGCTTTTTTGAGTATTCATATTTGTCAAGCCATGTCAGGTCCCGAGACAGGTATTGTAGAGTGAAATAGGGACCAACTTTTAAGAAGCAAATGATAGCAACATAAATAAGTAATTTCTAAAAAATATGACTCTTGGTGTGAATCTTGTGCTACAGAAATCCCAAGCAGAGTCACATCAACTATTCTGGGTGGTTAGAAGGCAGATGAAGAAAATTTTGACTGCTGTACCTAAATAAGCATTTTTATTTTTATTTTTTAAAAAAGATTTATTTATTTATTTGAGAGAGAGAGAGCGAGTGCACAGGCGAGTGGGGAGAGGGGCAGAGAGAGAGAATCCTCAAGCAGATTCCCCGCAGGCAGGGCTCAATTGCCTGCAATATACTATGCTCCTCATCACGTGTTCTCCAATAAGAAAATTTGCAGCTTATTCCAGGGAAAACTTTGGGTGATAAATTGGAAGAAAGATAATACTGATGGTGAAAGTCACCAATTCTTCTCTCCAATCTTCTTCATATATTTTTTCTATATTTTCTATACTGTGAATATAGTCACTGAGCCTGTGGTTAATCAGAGCTGTTCCTATCCTGATTAAGAGCCAAGCAAGAGAGTCCATTAACCTCTTCATGAGATTCTTGTGCTATTACATCATATCAATCACTGCTATTTTACACGTCCTTTTGGAATCATCCTTGGGCAGTTTCAAATTTGATATTAAAAGTTTCCAAAATGGGTTCAAATAGTTCAACCAAAAATGTAGTCCTTAATCTCCTTTAATCTATTTTTCTTCCAAATTACCTGCACCCACTTTGCTTATTACAGCTCACCAGAGGTTCTGAAATGGGATCAGAGGAAAGTGTGAATATACTCAGTGATAAAATTCCAACAAATCTGAATATAAATATTCCCATTATTAATGTTCCAGGGGCAAATTAAGTCACCATAATCAAATCCTTATTAGTTAAAATCTGAAGGAATTAAAGGAAAAAAATGCATTTTCTTCCATACTAATTCTACTCAGTCTCTCAGAGGAATTTTCATTCAAAAGCCTGTTTATAGGTGGGATTCTTGCAACAGATGAAGATTGGATCGTTTTCACTCTATTTAAGGGTGAAGTTACTTTGGGACCTTAGAAATTGAATTAGTCAGTGGTTCTATATTTCTTGTGCCCCACTTTTAAAGGGGTTCTATGAATTAATAAGCTATATGAAGTTATCATGAGACCAGCCCAATACAAAGTTTAGAAATCAAGCCAAATTCTAAGGCCGAGGATAGTTATGCCAAATAAATTTATTTTCTCAAGATGCAGCATTGAGTCTAATAGAAGGACATTTGCCAAAGACCATAAAAATAATCCTTTATATATAGAGAAGACAAGAAAGGCCGAGACAATTACCTTGGTTTCAGTTTACCATTAAAAAATTAATCTACGACAGCTGTCCAGAGAGTAAGACCTTTAAACTTAAAATAAATTAGGGGACATCTTCAGCATAAGATTAATCGGAGACACCTTGCTTTTACCAAATTGGGGCAAGTCCTCACTTCTTTGTTTCTTTTACTATCTTTTCATAGGGAATAGAAAATGAGATAATCCTGTCTACTTGCCAAATTATGAAATTTAAAACATTTGTAGCCTCGGTATTACAAAAGGAGTCTTTTTAAAATTTTCCTAATAATTAAAAGCCCTTAATTTCTATTGCACCTTTGAGACCCATATTTCTTAAAATCCCCTGGGAAACCGTGTGAGTACAAAGTGCCCTTTACTTCGTTGTGAGCAAATGTTTTCAATCCAGAGCCAATGTGATTGCGACAGTGGACCATTAGCATGTCCAAAGGAAGATTACCCCTTAGTTCCCCCATAGGTTCTTAGGAAGAACCACCCTCAGAAGACTACCAACCCACCAGCTGTGAAGAACCAAAGCACTGACATATGATCCTCAATATAACTCAGTTATTAATACCTCCAGTCTCGAGTGGAAGGTTGGTTTTTTGTTTTTGATTTTTTTTTTCCCTGCTAAGGCTTACAGCAATGGGTTGTATCTCTTGGGTCCCATGGGCTTCTATATTTCCTTTTGTTTATCAGTATGCCTGAGCTGAGAATTGAATAGGTTAGCCTAATTCTTCAATTAATCCTGCTCCTAAATTGGTCCCTTGTCCTATCTACTTGACAGGAAAATTCAGTTCAAGCAAGAAAAAAATACATCCTAGTATCTAATGTCCTAAAAAGCCAGTATATGTTGATGAGAAAATTCAATTGTCCATGGAAAACAGATGAAGCCCAGCATTTCAACTAGGGCTTCTTTGATTCCCAATGCCTTTTTTTTTTTTTTTTAGGGCTTAATCACCTAGGAAAAAATGACAGGTGTAACAAATGTAACAAACATGAAGAAAGTATTTAGAATGAAAAGATGATAATTCTTGAATATCATAATTTTGCCTTAGCTGTGAGTAAAGAAAGGTAATTGGGTATGCTATTTGACCATGATACATATTAAAAATATTGAGGAAAAAGAGAACAGATTGATACAAGTAGCTTTGAAAATGCAAAGTCTACACTGTATTTTGAACTCTATAAAAAGGTGAATTTAAAAAAAATATGAGCTCACATACTACTAATATTAAAATACAGCATTAGTTAAAGGCTGCTTATGTTGTCCTCAATGTATTCTGCTGTTTGTCACCTTAAAAGTGAGTTTCTGGCTTGCTTGTTTGCCTTTCCTATGAGATTCTGCTTTTTAAAGTTTTTGGTGATAGCCTAAAATACACAACTCTTTAGCTCAAGGTTATACTTACAGGAAAGCTATTTTACATGTGTTTGAGGAAAATTAACTTATTAAAAATACCACTGGTGTCTTATGGGAAATTTCATAAAATCTGAAACATAAGGCACTGTATATTATAAGTAGTTTTATTAGATTCACTTATGTATATTTTCATATGCATATATATAAATATGTATGGTTGCACAGAGACTCATTACACACATATAGACAAACATGTATTTTGTAGACTATCCAGTCAGTCCAGGAAAAGTTTTGCCTTTTTCTTTTTTTTACTGAATGTCCAGATCACTGACAATACATGAAATCTTTCACCTATTGATTATACTATATATATTATTCTACATCTCTACTATATATATATACATATAATACATGGCATAGTATATACTATTATACTATATACAATACATAGTATAGTACAAACTATATATAACTTTTAAGATCTAATTTTTATAGAGATAATATTGGAATTAATATTAACATCACTAACCTTTGAATTACTTATAATTTTTCTTTCATTATATTTTTTGAATCCACACTGTTTCTCATCTAGAACCTGTGCTAATTAAAAAAGCATGTTTCATAGTAGTAATAATCAAATACAACTATTCAGCACACAATGCATCTGGCAGGCTGTCTTTAGAGTGTTTTGTATGAATCATCTCATTTTTCCTCCTCACCATGCCAGGAGATAGGCACAGTTATTCCCATCTTGCAAGTGAGAACTCGGAGCACTGATAGACTAAGTAAGTGAACATATAAAGTACCTCAGCAATGAAATCCAGAATTTGAATCTGGATGGTCCACCTGCAGACCTGATGCTCATAGAAATGTTCGTTATCCAAAGTTAGTGTGCAAGTGTCCAGGGAATATATAGGATATTGCATAACCATTTACAATTTGCTTCCACATTCAGGACATTGTGTTCTGGGGCCCAGACTGACAGCAAGCAATTCTCTGTATCTGCTGAGTCTTTTCTAGAGATGGACAGAGTTCAAGCAAATGAATTGCATCTAAAATTCAGTGACTTCTTTAAAATGGGGGATATTCTCCCAATATAGTTTATTTATGAGATTTGGAATTAGGCTATGTAAAACACTTGATACAATTCCAAGCTCTATATAATTATGAGTTGTCATTAATAACAATGATATGCCTAAAAGTAAAAAAATAACAGTTTTCTTTGGTATATGACATCTTCTGTTTCTTTTTTTAATTTTTTTTATTTTTAAGATTTTATTTATTTATTTGACACAGAGAGAGAGAGGTCAGATCACAAGTAGGCAGAGAGACAGGCAGAGAGAGGAGGAAGCAGGCTCCCCGCTGAGCAGGGAGCCTGATGCGGGCCTCGATGCCAGGACCCTGAGATCATGACCTGAGCCGAAGGCAGAGGCTTTAACCCACTGAGCCACCCAGGCGCCCTCTTCTGTTTCTTTTAATTAGCTTAATAATACACCTGCTGTTTTCTTCTTAAATATATTTACTTTTAAGATCTAGGAAAATAAATGTGAAGACAGAAACTTAAAAAATTTGTATGTATTGACCAAAAATAATAAAATACCTTGGAATAAACTTGACCAAGGAAGTAAAAAACCTGTACTCTGAAAATATTGATGAAAGAAATTGAGGATGGCACAAAAAAATGGAAAGATACTCCATGCTCATGGGTTGAAAGAAAAATATTGTTAAAGTGTCTTTACTACCCAGAGAAATCCACAGATTTCATGTAATCCCTATAAAAATATCAATTGTATTTTTCATAATATTATTACAAATAATCCTAAAATTTTCATGGAACCACAAAAGACCCTTAATAGCCTAAATAATATTGAAAAAGAAGAACAAAACTGGAGGTATCACAATCCCAGACTTCAAGATATACTACAAAGCTGTAGTAATCAAAACGGTATTGGCACAAAATAGATACATAGATCAATAGAACAGAATAGATAGCCCAGAAATAAACCCATGATTATATGGTCAATTAATCTTCTACAAAGAAGGCAAGAAATGTAATGGTATAAAGACCGTCACTTCTACAAATGGTGTTGGAAAACTGGACAGCCACATGCAAAAGAATGAAACTGGAACACTTTCTTACCCTTTACACAAAAGTAAACTCAAAATGGATTAAGGACCTAAATGTGAGACCTGAAACCATGAAAATCCTAGAAGAGAACAGAGGCAGGAATCTGACATTGACCATGGTAACATTTTTCTAGATAAGGTCTCCTGAGGCAAGGGAAACCAAAGCAAAAATAAACAAGTGGGACTACATCAAAATAAAAAGCTTCTGCTT
The DNA here is from genome assembly GCA_002007465.1 of Ailurus styani. Lineage (NCBI taxonomy): Eukaryota > Metazoa > Chordata > Mammalia > Carnivora > Ailuridae > Ailurus > Ailurus styani. The sequence goes on from LNAC01000029.1 coordinate 5,034,142, forward strand.
CTGCACAGTAAGCAAACAATTAACAAAACTAAAAGACAACCTACTGAATGGGAAAATATATCTGCAATGAAATATTTGATAAACAGTATCCAAAATATATAAAGAACACCAAAAACATAAGTTCAATTAAAAATAGGCAGAAGACATGAACAGACATTTCTCCAAAGAAGACATATAGATGGTCAATAGACCTATGAAAACATGTGTTTCAAATTACTCATCATCAGGGAAATGCAAATGAAACTCAATGAGATATCACCACATACCTGTCAGAATGGTTAAAATTAACAAAACAAGACACAACAGGTGTTGGTGAGGATGTAGAGAAAAAGTAACCCTCAGTACACTGTTGGTGGGAACGCAAACTGATGCAGCCACTGTGGAAGACAGTGTGGAGGTTCCTCAAAAAATTAAAAATAGAATTCCCATATGATCTGGTAATTCCACTACTGGGTATTTACCCAAAGGAGATGAAAACACTAATTCAAAAATATATCTGCACCTCTATGTTTATTACAGCATTATTTACAATAGCCAACTATGGAAGCGGCCCAACTATCTATCAACACACGAATGGATATAGAAAAGGTAGAATACAATGGAATATTATTCAGCCATAAAAAAGAATGAAATCTTGGTTTTTACAACATGGATAGATATAGAGAGTATAATGCTGAGTGAAATAAGTCTTTCACAGAAAGACAACTACCATATGATTTCACACATATGTGGAATTTAATAAACAAGAAAAACGAACAATAACAAGACACAAACCAACCAAACCAGACTCTTTTTTTTTTAAGATTATTTATTTATTTATTTCACAGAGGGAGAGAGATCACAAGTAGGCTGAGAGGCAGGCAGAGAGAGAGGAGGAAGCAGGCTCTCCGCTGAGCAGAGAACCCGATGTGGGGCTCAGTCCCTGGACCCTGAGATCATGACCTGAGCTGAAGGCAGAGGCTTAACCCACTGAATCACCCAGGAGCCCTAAAAGCAAACTCTTAACTGTAAAGAATCAACAAATGGTTGGTTACCAGAGGGAAGGTGGGTAGGGGGATGGGCGAAATAGGTGAAGAGGATTAAGAGTTCACTTACCTTGATGAGCACAGAGTAATGTATAGAATTGTTGAATCACTATATTTTATACCTGAAACTAATATAATACTGCATGTTAACTATACTGCAGTTAAAAAAAAACAGAAAAAAACTTTGTATGCATTGGTTATTTACAAGACAAATTCATTTTGTCTTGTAAAACATTTAAAACATTTAAAAAATAATATTAAATGGCCAAAAGTCAGAGAGATTTCATTGTCCTTGTTGGGCCCTAATTAAATAATCGACCATATATTTTTTTTTTAAAGATTTTATTTATTTATTTCACAGAGGGAGAGAGATCACAAGGAGGCAGAGAGGCAGGCAGAGAGAGAGAGGGGGAAGCAGGCTCCCTGCTGAGCAGGGAGCCCGATGCGGGCCTCGATCCCAGGACCCTGAGATCATGACCTGAGCCGAAAGCAGAGGCATTAACCCACTGAACCACCCAGGCGCCCAATAATCGACCATATTTATAAGATGATAAGTAAGACATTCAGAACTTTGAGAGCAGACTTTTTCCAAAACAGAGCTTTTCCAACAATGCCCAAATAATATTCTAGTCCTGGTGAAACTAAATAGGGCTCACATACTAGCTCCTTTGATTTCTTGGCTCTTTTCTGATAAGCTATCCTTGAAGCCATTGAGTTAAGAAAAAAAAATGGCCATAAATTAGCTCTGTAGATGTGACCTGGCCTGCTGTGGGAAAAGTGACCTTCCTTTCTTCCCTCCTTTTTTTTTTTTTAGAGAGGGATTGAGAGAGAGAGTGGGGGAAGAGGCAGAGGCAGAGGGAGAGGGAGATAGAAAATCTTAAGCAGGCTCCAGTGCACAGTGCAGAGCCCTACAGGGAGCTCAATTTCACAACCATGAGATCATGACCTGAGCCAAAATCAAGAGTCAGACTCTTAACCGACTGAGCCACCTGGGCACCCCTTTTCTTCCCTCTTTTAAACTCCAAATGATTGCCAGCGTTGGCCTCCAATCGTTCATTACATTTATTTATTTATACGGACTGAGAAATGAGCTTCCTTTAGCTCTTCAATGAAATAATACTAAGTGCCAAGAAAGAAAATTTGTAATGACAGACTATGTATAGTTTTGAAGAATATATTATGCATTCATCTAGAATATATTCTGCATTCATCTCATCATCTAATTTATAATGACTGATGCAAATTAAATGAAGTGGAAAATAATCTGCTTCATGCTATCATGCAGTAGGAGTGATAGCTTAAGTCCATCTTTTTTCTCCAAATTAAGAAAAAGGACAAACACAGGGAAAATGGTGAATAGTTTTAGACTATTGTTTGGCCATAGATATTTCAAGGCACTTTGATACAGATGTGTGCTCTGTGCTAGAAATTGCACACTATATTCACAGATTGATACTTCATTATAGCTCTAGATCTTAATGATCTCACCTCAGCTGAAATATCTTGCCTGTCTAAACCAAGTCTAGCAGTATAACCTGAGCTAAATTACTCGAGATCACTTGATTACTTGGTAGATTGTCTTCAGAAGTGAGAAATCCTTTGTACAATAAATGTGAGTTAATTTTTAATGTCATTACACTTATATTCCTTTTGCTAATACAGTAAGAACAAATATCCCTTAGGTAAGGCATTCTAGTAACCTTAAAGAAGGTTAAAAAAGATGAATTTAAAACTTACAGTAGATTGAGAATATATTGAACTTAGAAGGAAAAAAAGCATAAAAATAATATGAACATTTAATCTATCACCACCTGCCAACTAATCTCCTCTGATCTGTATAGTCTTTTATCCACAAATAAGATGCTAAGTAGTATTTATCAAATTGGGATATGCATTGGAATCACCTGGAGAACTTTAAAACAAAAACAAAAACTAATGCTTGGATCCCAACACTAAACATTCTAATTTAGTTCTTGTGATGTGCCATTTTAAATATCATGAAGTTCATAATTATGTGATTCTAATTCATAGTACTTTAAAGAACCCCTTAACACCCATGTGCTATTATACACTATGCATATATATGTATATATAATTGTATAGATTTTATAATATTATTTAGTATAAGAGTAAAATATATCAGAAAAATATACTAAGAGCAAGGATTCAATATCAAAGTAGCCAAGACCAAAACTTGTCATTGGTTTTGGTGCCTCTGTTTGTTTTTTTTTTCCCATTTCTTGACTCAAATTTATCAATCAACACTGTAATCCAAAACTATTATACTTCCCATGTGACATATTACATTCTATCTTACGTTTTAGCTATTTTGTATCCTTGTGTAATCTCCTACTATACTATAAAAGACTTAAGGACAGGTGAGGGTTTTCATTGTTTTAGTGTTGCTATTTTGTTTTGTTTTTTCATACTTTCTTACCTTTAACACCTAGTGCAATTACATGCCATATAGTGGGTTCTGAATAAAATGTGTTGAATTAATCTTTAGTAGATTCTCTGAAGTCCTTGTCATTAATACTAACCCTGTACATTGTGGTATGTGATATGTCTCAGGCACATTGCAATTAATCGAGGACATATTAGCCTGCTATTGATTGTGAGCTCCTCAAAAGTGAATACTTCAAAAAGTATCTTTTAAAAATTATCCACTATGGCAAGTATACGTCTGCAGCAAGTAGATGTTTTTTATATTTAGAAGTGATTTATAGTGGGGAAGGGTAAATTCAAAGCATTTATTAGATCATCACCATCTGTCAATGTAATCAGTTTTGAAGACACTGGTAAAGAGATCAAGAGATCAAGTTAGATGTAATTGCAAGATATTTTTAATTACATTATTTATAAACTTTATCATTTAATTAATGTATCTGTAAAATTCCATAAATAATATTTAGTTAAATCCCTAATAAATATTGAATTACATTGTGAAACTTTCATCTGTTCTCAATAAATGTATATCCCTCATTACTAAATGATAAGTAACTATGAATCACAGCAATTTTTTTTCCTCAAATTTCTGCTAAGGCAAGACAATTTAGATCTTGAGTGTATAAAAGTGAATATTCATATATACTGAGATAAAAGAGGAAATGCCCAGTAGACTGAGATAACACAATATGCCCATGAACAAACTTCAGAACAATTTATCAAATAATCATTTCTTACGGTTTGAATTCTTTAGATATTCACATTGAATTTATTTCATTTCATGGTCTAATGACAAAACCTTTGCATTTCTTGCTGTTGTCTGCTGATTTCAACCTCAATAAGTTTTCCGTTTAAACACATTATGAATTGATAAACACTCTCTTTTCTGATCATGCTAAACATATTGAGTCATCAAAATGACTGCTTTTTTTCATGATGGCGGTTACAAAACAAACACCAAAAAGCATCTTGAACATTCACTTTTCACACTTTTTGCTGAATTGTTTTAACCTTTGGTTTAATAATATATTCTTAAAAACACAAAAATAATCCTTATTCTTGTCTTTCTACATCTAAATTTCTTCCTTATTGTCTTCACCCATTAGAAGATAAAATTAATGTTTGAGTTGATCTTAAATATACAGAAGGGTTATTATGACACATATAATACATTCCTTCTTTAAACAAGATAAATTATATTTTTTTGATTGTTTTCTTCGACATAATGTCTTCCCTCTTAACATAATTTATATACAAAATGTCCATTCACTTTACACATGAAGTACTATAAAAAGACTTCATTTTTGCAGTTGTGGTATATATGGATTGTAGCTCTCATAATTTAGCTAATTAATACTAGTCAGCTAACACACAGCTCGAATTCTACTCTTTATCTAGACTTCCCTCTTTTTCTTAGTTTGCTAACATCATCATCATCATCATCATCATCACCAATGGGTACTAAGTTATAGCAAACACATTTTTGCCATCTTTGAGAAGATTATGTGCTTTTCATCTTTAGCCTGTTAATGATGTGAATTTTACTTATTGATATTTAAATGTTAAACCCAACTTGCTTTCTTGGAATAAACTTAATTTCACGGGGATGCATTTTCCTTGTTTGTACATCACTGCATTTGATCAGTAATATTTTAAGAATTTTCATCTGTGTTCATTAAACAGCATTTAACATACCTCTTTTAGTCTATAAAGGATATGCTATTCCCATAAAATGAGTAGGGAATTCATTTCTGCTCAATCTTTTGGTATAATGAATAGGAGGTTGTAACTCTAGGGGTTTGTCAATTTTATCTAAGTATAATATTGTTCAAATACCCATTATTATATCTTTTATTATCTATTTGCAATGTATCTAGGATCCATAGTGATGACACTTTATTCCAATACTATTAATGGGTGCTTTCTTTCCTCAGTATTTCTAAGTCATGCTGTAAGATCAAGTATTTTATTAGTCTCTTAAGTATAAATTTTTAATTTTTTTTGCTTTGTTCTATTATATGTTAATTTTCTAATTCATTAATTTATCTTTTCACTTTCTATCACTTATATACCATTAATTTGTAAGATATTTCTATCTTTTAGAGATAGATACTTAAATACTTGATTTCAGCTTTTCTTTTTATAAAAGAAACATTTAGGTTTAAAAAATGTCTGCAAGTATGACTTTAGCTGAATCCAAGAAGTTTTAATATGTCATTGTTATTGTTAAAATGTTTATAAATTTCCATTGTGATTTCCATTTTGACCCAGTGGTGACTTTAAAGTATATAGCTGAATTTTCAAATATTTTGCATTTCCTAATATTTATTATTGTTGTTATTTATTTCTGACTTAATTCTGATTTCACTCATACATAGAATATAAGGAACAATGCAGATGAACATAGGGGAAAGAAAAAATAAAAAAAGAGAGGCAGGGCGCCTGGGTGGCTCAGTGGGTTAAAGCCTCTGCCTTTGGCTCAGGTCATGATCTCAGGGTCCTGGGATCGAGGCCCGCATTGGGCTCTCTGCTCAGCAGGGAGCCTGCTTCCTCCTCTCTCTCTGCCTGCCTCTCTGCCTACTTGTAATCTCTCTCTGTTATATAAATAAAATAAAATCTTTAAAAAAAAAAAAGAGGCAAACCAGGAAACAGACTCCTAACTAGAGAACAAACTGAGGGTTGCTAAAGGGGAGGTGAGAAGAGGGATGGTTAAATAGGTGACGGGTACTAAGGTGGGTCCTTGTGATGAGCTCTAGGTATTGTATGTAAGCACTGAATCACTAAATTCTACACCTGAAACTAATATTACACTCTATGTAAACTAACTGGAATTTAAATAAAAACTTAAAAAAGAAAAAAAAAGAAAGTTGAAATATGCTTTCAGAATTAGTAATGGGAGAATTTTCAGTGACTATCAAGCACCATTTTAATAGCAACACTGTGTACTGTCGAATAAATAGTAAATAAATAGGGCGATGGCATGTGCAAAAATACTGTTTTGAAATGTCTTGGTGAAAGAGAATGAGTGGGAACCTGAGAAATATTAGAAGTCAGAGTTCTGGTAAACTGCACACTTTGGTGTTAAAATCAGCTCGGATTGGCCAGGTGTGATATCTGCAGTAAGTTAGGAAGATGTCAGAAATCAAGAGGCTAAGAGAGTAGTGCTTCCAGATGATATCAACCTTAATCTGGAAATGGTTTTACAAGAAGGTGAATAAGCAATGATCTGTATGTGCCACAGGGATGGAGCAAAAAGGGCACTGATCTGAACTCCAACCTGTGATGTGCAGGTTATGAGGAAAACAACCTCCACTTGTGAAGGAAGGAAGGGAATGAATATCATCAGGAGTTTTCTTTTTCTTTCTTTTTTTTTTTTTTTTTAAAGATTTTATTTCTTTATTTGACACAGAGAGAGAGAGATCACAAGTAGGCAGAGAGAGAGGAGGAAGCAGGCTCCCTGCCGAGCAGAGAGCCCGATATGGGCCTCGATCCCAGGACCCTGAGATCATGACCTGAGCCGAAAGCAGAGGCTTTAACCCACTGAGCCACCCAGGCGCCCTTTTTCTTTCTTTCTTTCTTTCTTTCTTTCTTTCTTTCTTTCTTTCTTTCTTTCTTTCTTTCTTTCTTTCTTTCTTTCTTTCTTTCTTTCTTTCTTTCTTTCTTTCTTTCTTTCTTTCTTTCCCCTTCATGAGTTTAATCAACTACATTGGATACAGAATGGTGATAGGTTATTAAAGAGGGTGCTTGTGATGAGCACTGGGTATTACATGTAACTGATAAATCACTAAATTCTACTCCTGAAACTAATATTACACTATATATTAGCTAATTGGAATTTAAATAAACACTTGAAACAAACAAAAAAAATCACAGTTAAGGGCAGAGGTATGAAAAAAAAAAGATCAGAGGTATCATGCCAAAAAATATTCCATAATTATGAACGTTCCCAATTTTGCCCCTTTCACATCCCAAATTCCCTCATGTATAAATGGAGAAGATAAAAGCAGCCAATTTATCGGTTGTGGAGTTTCATACCTATGCAGTGTTTGAACAGCCCCTGGCACAGAGTAAATTTTATATACATATTAGCTATTATCAAATATGTTTGTTTGGGACACTTAGCAAACTACCATGAAGCACGTGGTAATTGGAAAGAAACAGCCATTGTCTCTTTACTAGGAAGATACATATTATTTTATGCAACAAATATGAGAAGATATGTATTAGAAAGAAATATTAACTAAGAAACTATTTTTTTCTTTTATTTACAATTAGAAGTGTGGAAACTGAAACAAGCATTAATTGGATATGAATGTTCAACTCTAACCAGTAGGAAGAAATTTCCCATATGATACAGAATTACACCAAAAGTGTTGCTATTGAAAATTAAAATTTAAGATTATGAAAAGTGGAGGTTAGGGTTTCAACACATGAATTTGGGGGGGAGCACTAACATATGGTCCATAACAGAATGGAAATACAAAATGAATAAGCGAGGTTTCTGCATTTGTGAGCATACATTGTAGGACTTGACTAATGAGCTATCAAGAAAGATAATACACAGAGATAATAATAACAACAATAATTTAACCAAGGAAAGGTCATTAGTACTAATAATCAAATGACAAATAAGTGAATTTTCACAAAATGAATGATTAAAATTTTCCTGTATATGTGAATGATATAGTATTTTAAATATCTGGAGTTTTTTTTAATATCTGGAGTTCCTTAAAAGAATATAGATCTTAAATAAAAATAAAAGTTATACCTGAAAGTTTCTTAACATTAAACACTTCTGTATTATTAAATGAGCTTAACTGCATACCTAAAAATTTTCCTTAAATGACTTTCCCAAAGAACTAAGTGACCTTGTGTGACTTTGCAATACTTTCCTGTGCCTCAAGTAAATGGAAGCCTGAAAGAGCAGATGGTGTAAACATATCAGCTGTTAACCAGGCATATCTTTGTCTCACCTGGACTATTTCCCCTCCCCCTACAGTAAAATGCTCTCTGGTGTCAAGCCTTGCTGTCACACATTTCCCTTTCGCGTGCTTTGTCCTCTACTTATAACAATGGTATATTTATAAAACACTTTCTTGGTTAGAAGCTTATTTCTGTATATAATATTCAGCAGTCTTCCAAAAAGCTGAGGCTATTGTGCAAATAGTGTAATATTAGTAAAAATATTTTATGTATAATTGCATATGTGTAAAATTTCTAAGGATTAACTGAAGGTATTTTCTTGGTCAGAAAATAGACACAGATAGTAATGTGACATTTTAGTGCAATCACAGAAAGATGGAAAACTATTTAAATTTAGCCATCTTTATGTTCTTACGTATATATACAAGTATTTATAAGAAGTGATAAAAGTATTGTAGTAATTATGAGAATAAATTAAAAATGATATTATGCACAAACTAGAAAGAAAAAGTGTTAGTCACCTCCACTGAAGAAAACAAAAATAAAAATACTGCCTATGTTTTTGTAAAGTTAGGACAGTGTCCCCACTAAGAAATAAAAATGGATTACTAGTTTGGGCTTATCAGTTAAATGATCCACTAGGTCAAATAACGATGGGTCTCTCACCAAGCAGTAATGAATTTACTCAAAGAATATTCATTGTATGTACTTTAAGTGCTAGACACTAAGGTAAACACTAGAGATATAGTCGTAAAAGAGAACCATAGCACCAGGATAAGCAACAACAATAGACCATAATTAGAGAACAAACTTAGTAATTATAATTTTTATATATACTTTAAAAAAGAAGTATTAATCACTTTAATGCAAGAGACCTGTTCTGGTTTATAGTGGTTAAAGGCAGGTTATCTTTATAAGAAACATATGGTTATAAAATTGAAGGAATGGAAAGAATAATCAGTTACAAAGTCAATAAATGAATGTTTTCGAGGCAGACATGACAATATATATGAGGGTAATACATGAGGGGCCTGCGTGTACATTTTGAAAAGAAAATGGTAAAAATACCTGATTATGAGGAAGGAAGAGTGAAAGGACTTAAGGCTGGAACAATAAACCTGAGCCAAATGCTGTAAGACATTATAAATAAAATGAAGTTTATTCTAAGAATTGTGGAGCATTGAAAAGATTTTAGACAGAAAAGTGATATGCTTAGATTCTTCTAGTTACTTAATTTTGTTTTCTTTGAAAACTTTTTATTATACACAATGTCAAATAAACAAAGGTTGGCAAAATTGCAACTCTCCATCAATAGATAACAGACACATAGTTCTTCAGAAGAAAAATAATATAGGTCAGAAATTGTGATCTACCTCAAAAGGAAGAGCACAGAAAAAAGAATACATTAAGGTAAAATAAAATATTTTATTATTCTTACTGACTTAAAAGATAACCGTAAAGTAATTAACTTGAAGAGTGCCTGGGTGGCTCATTGAGTTAAGTGTCTGATTCTTGGTTTCAGACTGGGTCACGATCCCATATTCCCAGGATCAAGCCCTGTGTCAGACTGTGCACTTAGCACCACCTGCTTCAGATTCTCTCCCTCCCTCCTACTCTCTTTCAAATAAATAAATAAAATATTAAAAATATAATTAACTTGATAACTAAATTATAATTAACTTTAAAAGGTAATTTTAAAGTATTAATAGTGTTGGGTGATTAGAGTATATGGAAAAGTGAAGTGAATGAGAGTAATGCCACTAGGAATGGAAGGGAGGAATTGGAAATACATCGTTACAATAGTTCTGCGCTACCTATGAAGTGGTACACTATTATTTGGAGGTGGACTTAGATTAGTTATAGATGTGAATGGAAAACTATAAGGCAGCACTGTAAAAGACAAAAAGCATATTTCTTATGCTAATAAGGGAGATAAAATATAATAATATAAAATGCTCAATCAAATCCAAAGAATACAAAAAAGAAAGGAAAGAAAAACCCAAGAAGGAGTCCAATCAATAGAAAGCTGTTACAAACATGGTAAATATTAATACAACAAATCAGTAGTCACTTTATTTGTGAACAGTCTAAACATACCAGTTAAGATGGAAATTGTCAAACTGAGTAAGCAAATAAGATAAAACATGTTTTACCTAGAACAAACCCACCTTAGGTATAAAAAACCTGATAGGTTAAAAGTAAATGGATAGAGAAAGATATCTCATGCTAACATTAATAAAAGGAATCTAGACTATCGATGCTAATTACAGAGCAAGAAGACTTCAGAACAAGGAAAGTTATCCGGTATAAAGAAGAACATTACATAATGATAAGTGGCAAGTTTCCAAGAATTCCTAACAATCATAAACATGGATGCACCTAACAACTGAGTGTCAAAATAGGCAAAAAAGGAAAGACCTGCAATTGAATAATAGACAAATCCATTATAATAATTGGAAACTTCCAGACTTGTTCTTCATTTATTTGTAAGTGAGGAGGAAAAAATCAGAAAGGATTTAGTTTCCTACATAGTAATATCAACTAATTAGATATGAAAGACTTTTTTGAATACTTCATTAAACAACAACATATAGTAACACAGTCTTCTTTAGCTCACATGGGACTTCCTCTAACAACATGTTCTGGGACATAAAACATGCCTTGTCAAAACTTTATCAAATTTAAAATAATAGAATTCTCACAAACTGTGTTCTCTGACCACTATAAAATTAAACTGGAAATCAAATAAAAGTTGGCTGAAATATCCCCAAATATTTGTAAATTGAACACCACACTTTTAAATAATGTATGACTAAAGAAAGTCTCAAGAAAAATTAAACATTTTAAACTAAATTAAGATGAAAATATAACATCAAAATTTGTGGAATGAAGAGAAAGTGGTGCTTAGAGGTAAATTTATACCATTACATGCATATATGTTAGAAAAGATGAAAGATCTGAATTCAATAACATTACCTCCCATCATGGGCAACAAAAGAATGAAGAAATTAAGGTCCAAAACAAACAGAAGCAAAGAAATAATAAAAATTAGAACAGAAATCAATAAAATGGAAAACAGGAAAACCATTGTAAATTCATCAAAAAACAAAAGCTTGTGTTTTAAAATAAATAATGAACTGATAAACCTCCATTGAGGGTAACCATGAAAATAATAGAGAAAATACAAAATAATCATATCAGAAATAGGAGATGCCATCAATACTTATGTATGGATATTAAAAGTGAAATAAAAGAAAATTTTGAACAATTCCTTGAAAGACACAACCAAATATAATACAAGTTGAAAAAATAATCTGAATAGCCTTATATCTGATAAATAAGAATCAATACATAATATCCTTAATATAATTTAAAAAAAGGGGCTATCTGAACAGGCACTTAGCTAAAAAAGGTAAACAAATGGAAAACACAAGAAGCCAGTATGTTTGAACACAAAAGTTCATATTATTTTATTTGTAATAGTCAAAAAGTGAAATAACTCAAAATGTCCATCAATAGGTGAATAAATTAAAATATATTCATACAATGGAATATCATTCAACAATAAAAGTACCAAAGTACCTATAACATAGTAATACTGAATGGAAGAACTCAGACAATAGGAACCCCTATGTTCGCTGCTGTATGATTTATAATAGCCAAGATATGGAAACAACTTAAACGTCCATCTATGGATAAATGGACAAAAAAGATATGGTATACTAATACACTATGGAATGCTACTCAGCTATAAAAAAAGAATGAAATCTTGCCATTTTTAACAACATGGATGGACCTTGCCAGCATTATGCCAAAGAAGTAAACTAGACAAAGACAAATACTGTATGATTTCAATTAAATCTTAAATCTAAAAAACAAAAGAAGTAAAGAGACAAAACAAAACGTAACTCATAGATACAGAGAACAGATGGGTAATTGCTGGGGGGGGGGAATGGGTAAATGGGTGAAGGAGATTAAGAGGTACAAACTTCCAGTTATAAGTCATGGTGATGGGATGTGCATTAAGGAACTACAATCAGTAATATTGTATCGAGAATTTGCAAGTTTCTAAGAAAGTAAATCTTAAAAGTTCTCATCAAAAGAAAATGAAATGTAACGTTGCACGGTGACAGATGGTGAATAGACAATGTGATCTTTCTACAATGTATACAAATGAATCACTACATTGTACATTTGAAATTAATGTAGTTTTTCAATTGTACTTCAATAAAAAGTATTCCAACAAAAACACATATTTCATTATTTCATGTATATAAAATTTTAAATAATGCAAAATGATACATAATGACAGAAAGATCAGTAATTCCTTTAACATAAGGCAACTAGATGAGATGTGGGAGAAGATTACAAAGGGGCAAAAGGAAACTTTTTGGAGTGATGGATATATTCATTATTTTGATTGTGGAGATGATGTCATTGGTGTCATGAATGCATATTTGTATCAAAATCTATCATAGTACTCACTTGAAATATGTGCAATTTATTTTTCAACAATTATACCTCAATAAAGTCGAAAAATACCAAATAAAAAGCTAACTCTTAGACCATTTATTCATAATGCAACATTTTTAAAGGACAGCATGCAAAAAAAATTTAAAAATGTAGTAATGCTAAGGTTTATGAAACCACAGAATAAATCAATATGAGCAAAAATAATCTCAATAACATTTCTCTCAATAAAAATTATGCTTGACATTTTTTTAGGGGGAGCATAATAATAGGTAATGTATCAAGTGTTTGGTGAAAATTGTCCTTCAGTGAGTTCCATCTACACATTTCAATAAGTCTTTCAGTCACTCAATAAGGTCAACTACAAAAAGGCACTGCAACAAGATAGAGTAAGTGATATGATGTGACTAAGGCATCATCCCTGTTTTAAAGGAGGTCCATGATTAATATCAAGGAGATAAATCTTAACACATTGCAGTAGATGCCATGGCAGAGGTGTGATCAAGTAACTGTCATGATTAAGGGCTTTGAACCACAGAAGAGAGTACCATTAGCTTCCTGATTTGTCTGAGTAATGCTTGCTGGAAAAGATGACACTGATGTTGGAACTTGGAAAACTGGGATTAGAGTTCCCTGTGGTGGGGTATTTCGTAGTGATTCTAAGCACATGCAATGCAATATGAAAACAAACACTAAAACATGAAATGTGTTGTTTAATGGAAGCTTTGCTTAGATGCTGCCAGAATCTGTATCTTCTTTGTTAGGGAAAGTATAATTCCATTTGTGGAATAACAAGCACACCAGTGACTTATATGTTTTCAATTAAATGTAAGGATAAGGGGCGCCTGGGTGGCTTGGTTGTTAAGCGTCTGCCTTCAGCTAAGGTCATCATCCCAGAGTCCTGGGATCAAGCCCCCATTAGGGCTCCCCGCTTGGCGGGAAGCCTGCTTCACCCTCTCTCACTCCCCCTGCTTGTGTCCCCTCTCTCACTGTCTCTCTCTCACTCACTCTCTTGCTCTCTCTGTCAAATAAATAAATAAATAATCTTTTAAAAAATAAATAAACGTAAGGATAATTATTTTTAAGTAGGATACACATTAAAAACTTTGGATATGAATTGAACTTATAGCGTACACTATTCTATTTACTAATCATTGAAGTATGAGTAGAAAGTAAAGATGCCTAATTAGCTGCAAGAAAAAGTAGAATGGGAATACACTTTCTAATGAACATAGTTCTATGTACATAAGATTTTATTACTATAACTAAATTCCCCTTTTTACATCTCACTGCCATTATATTGTAGTCTGAACTACAGTGTAGTAAATACTCTAGTTTACACAAAAATCTAGATACTACTAATGGAGAAAATTTTTTGTCAATTATTGCTGCTAAAGTACATGCTGCTCTGATCCCTGCTGTTTTATGATTTTTATAGCTTTACTTGTGCATAAGATTTCAGGGAACTATTTAATTATATGAAAGAAAGCAATATTAAATTTTTATTGATAAAACTCCATTTCATTCTAGTCAGTATTTAATATTACCAAGTATAACCCCAATTGCATGTATAGAAAAAAGTATTTTGGTATGTGAAAGCAAAAAAGGATATTATTTGAACTTCCTTTTAAACTGTGTTAAAAATGGTCTCTTACTATTTGTTTATAAAATATTTATTTTTACTACTAATCTTTATCTTTAGCATATAACTCAGAAGATAGAAATGATTTTTGAATAGACTTTATAGTATTATCCAAAAATTTTAGACCTTAGGAGTCATCTAATAAAAGAGGTGCATGGTTAAAAACATATAAAATATTTCCATGAGAAAATAAACAATGTGGAAAAAATGTCTACCATGTTTATAGATTAGAGGACTCATTATTTTAATGTCAAATCTCTCCATATTTTTTCACCCATCTCAATGCAAATCATTTAAAAATTTTACAGTTGTTTTTAAATATTCACAAGTTGAAACAAATACATATATATTTAATATATATATACATATTTCTTGAAAAAGGTCAGTATTAGCCAACACAATCTTTAAAAGCCACAGAATTTTAAAAATCATTTTTCCCATAAAAATAGGCATAGACAAAGAAAATCAGTAATGAAGAAAGAATGTTAACAGCAGCCAGAGGCGAATGACACATTACAGATAAATTAGTAAAAAGTGATAGATTTTTTTGGCAAAAGCTGTGCAAGTCAAAGGTCAATATAGTGCTATATTTGAGGTAGTCAGGGATATCTTAGCTGGCTAGGATTCAATAAGCTTTCAAATGTTCAAAAATGAAGATGAAATGGAGACTTTCTCAGCAAAAAAAAAAAAAGCTGAGAATATTCATTGTCAGCAAAAGTCATTACAAACAATGGTAATGACAGTTCTTTAGACAGGAATAAAATGACAAAGAAGAACATGAATGCAAGTGGAGAATTTAACTTACACACATGAGTAAAGATTTCTGGTAATGGCAAATATATGAATAAACATAAAAGACTTTTTATTATTTTGTTTAATGTCTTTAAATTGTAATGGTGTAAAGGTACATAATTACAATGTTAAATCTTTAATATATGTCCAAAGAAAATCTGTAACAAAAACAGCACAAGGGACAGGAAGGGAAAAATACTCCACATTTCCTAGATTATGTATAATTTATGTCATTTGAAAGTAGACTTTGAAAAATTAAATATATACATGTAAACCCTGGGCTAAGCAGTAAACAGAGATATGGCTACTAAGCCCATAGTGAAGATAAAAAGGGAATTATTAAAATAATTAATCCAAAACAAGGCAGAAAACGATAAAAAGGAATCAGGAACAAATGAGATAAATAATAAAACTTATCATAAAATGCTACCTTATTCATAATAAAGCAGTTGATATAAATACTCCAAAGAAGGAAAGATTAGGTGAAAAAGAAAGGCCCAACTATGTAATTCTATAAAAAAGCCACTTAGACATAAAGACATACGTTAAAATAAATTTGGAAAAAGGAATCCCACTCTGAGGTAACTACATATTTTCAGACAAAGTAGACTGAAAATCAAGGAATATTATGAGGGATAAAAAGTGATATTTCTTAAAAATCACCCAGAGCTTATAGAAATATAAATATATAGGCACATAAAATACTTCAAAGAAAAGGCATATGCATATAGCATATGCCATAGGCATAGCCACCATTTTGGTTGAGAATTTAGCAGTCTGAATAAGTGATTGGACAATTTGACACACACAAAATCAATAAAAATATAGAAGACTTAAACCCATTGACATGTATAGAACAATCCACCTAAAATTGTAGGATGCAAATAGGACATTCACCAAATTATACTATATGATTTTCAATTAAATAATTCTGAATAAATTCAATAGGTCGATACCTTACAAATTATGTTCTCTGGTCAACCAGAATAAAACTAGGAATTATTTTCACAATGACTTTTGGAAAATCCTCAAATACGTGGAATTAAAAACAATACATCTGAGGACTATACAGGCCAAGAAAGAAATCACTAGAGCATTCAACATTATGTTGAATTGAATTAAAATCATAACACAATCTATTGTGGATGCAACAAAAATATTAGGCAAGCAAAAACTCTTTGTTTTTTTAAAGATTTATTTATTTGAGGGAGAGAGAGAGGAGAGAGAAAATCTCAAACTGACACCCCACTGAGCACAGAGCTGGACATGGGGCTAGATCCCATGACCTGGAGATCATGACCTGAGCTGAAATCAAGAGCCAGATGCTTAACCAACTGAGCACCCCACCAGGAAAAATTCTAACAATAAGTGCTTATAGTAGAAAATAAGATGTTGCAAAGAAAATTTCTAAATTCTATTTTAAGAATCTAGAAAAGGATTAAACTTAAAGCAGACAAAATCATGTCAATACTAAAGAGTAGAAATCAACTTGTTAGTTTTTTAAAAATTTTTTTTAAATTTAAAAAAAAAGATTTTATTTATTTATTTGACACAGAGAGAGATCAGATCACAAGTAGGCATAGAGGCAGGCAGAGAGAGAGGAGGAAGCAGGCTCCCCGCGCCGAGCAGGGATCCCGATGAGGGCCTGGATCCCGATGTAGGCCTCGATCCCAGGACCCTGAGATCATGACCTGAGCTGAAGGCAGAGGCTTTAACCCACTGAGCCACCCAGGCGCCCAACTTGTTAGTTTTTTATAAAATGAACTATTTATTATTTCTCACCACAATTCTTCTTTTCTTTTTTTTCTCCTCAAAGAAATGAATATATGTATCTTCGTAAAGTATTTTATGTGACTATCCTTACTTAAGGAAACTAAAGCAGGCAGTAACAAAGTGATACAATTGGACTTCGCATTCTTTCTGTAGGATCTTGCAACTTATATTTTAAAAAAAATTCCCTGGTTGAAAAATACAGACTATTCTAAAGCTATTCATTTTTTAAAGGAACATTGTGATGTAACTAAATAATTCTCTAGAAGTAGGTGACACATAGTTCATATTTAACTAAATCATCTTAACATGCTTAGAAGAAAGATACCATAAACTTTATATATTTACAGATTATAAAATGGCTGGAAATCAAATTTTGCCTTGATAACAAAAAAAATCCATAAAAGGTAAATGACAACATTGATTATTCTTATTATTTCTCTTGTTCTAAGGAATAATAGTTCCATGTGTCCTGAAACTATCAGAACATTGCTTCCTATATGTACTCTCAGGATCATTAACTTCCAAATGCTTCAGGATAAAATTAGCTTACATTGTAATGAAAACACATATCATTAATAAACTAAACAATTTTTACTTTCTGAATAGGACTTTATAGAAATTGTGTATATAAATGAAAAATTCATGCTTGGTAAAACAATATATGTGTTTTTACTTTTATTGAAATTGTCTTAGTGAAATAGAAACTGCATCAAACGTTTGCTATAATCAAAGAAGTAATTAACTTTAGTTCAAAGTCTGGGTAAAAGAAACTATTTCATGATAGAAAGCCACAAAGTAGACAAAAATATGATTTTTATTTATTCCATTATAACTTAGATCTAAAATCAAACCAATTGAGAACCTATGTGCATTCTCTTTCTTTATTATCTAGAATTGAATTCACTGAGCAGATACATATAAATTAGGTCATATTATCTTATATATCAAAGGAATGAAATACATACTTCTGTGTTCATATTTGTCTGAAATAATAGATATTCAAAAGTGTTAAATCTCCTTTTCTCCTAATCATTTAAGATTATGGACATTTGGCTCAAAATAAGATATTTATAAAGCACTAAAAATAACATAGTATTTGGAAAAAGTAAAAAATAAGTAAGAGTCAGGGGTGCCTGCATGGCTCAGTTTGTTAAACCTCTGCCTTCGGCTCAGGTCATGATCGCAGGGTCCTGGGATTGAGCCCTGCATTGGAGTCTGTTTGTTCCTCTCCCTTCCCCCTGCTGGTGCTCTCTCTCACTTACTCTCTCAACTAAATAAATAAAATCTTTTTTTTTTAATATTTTATTTATTTATTTCACAGAGGGAGAGAGATCACAAGGAGGCAGAGAGGCAGGCAGAGAGAGAGAGAGAGGGGGGGAAGCAGGCTCCCTGCTGAGCAGAGAGCCCAATGCGGGCCTCGATCCCAGGACGCTGAGATCATGACCTGAGCCAGGAGCAGAGGCTTTAACCCACTGAGCCACCCAGACGCCCTAAATAAATAAAATCTTAAAAAAAAAATAAGCATCAACATGAAATTATGTTAACATTAATATTAAAATATCATAAATTTATTAGGGATATGTTAAGTTTGTTTTGGTTTTCTTTCCTTTTTATCTTAAGCCCTAATATTTGTCATTCCATCCTAGATGATGTGTTCAGGCTTTTATTATACACCACCCAACAATGGGGCAAATTTATTCACTACTTGTCATTCAATAATGGTTGAGTTGAGTTTCTAATATGTTTGTCCCTATACTGGTCACTGAAGATATACAAATGAATAATCCATGTACACAAGGAGTGAGAGAGACAGACTGCATTATGGTTCTACAGAGAAACAGACCTCATAGAATATATACTATATGTAAAGAGGTTTGTTTTAATTCATCAGCTCATGTGATTGTGGGGGCTGAGTCTACCAACTGCCTTGTTTAAGCTGAGGACCTAGGAAAGCCAGAATGATCATTCCAACACCTAAGACTATAGAGCTATAGGTGCAGATTCCAGTCCCACAGGAAAAACATAAGAACCTGGAGCACTAAGGACAGGGGAAGAGAGATGTCAAGACTCAGAAGTCAGACAGAGAGAGAGCAAGTTTAACCTTCTTCTGCCTTTTTGTTCTTTTCAGGACCTCAGAAGATTAGATGAAGCCCACACACACGGGAGAAGGCCATCTGCTTTACTCAGTCCACCAATTCAAATGCTAATCTCATTCTCAAACACCCCCAAAACACACCTGGAAATAATGTTTAATCAGCTATCAGAGTATCCTGTGGCCCAGTCAATTGACACATTAAAATTAATCATCCAAAAAAAAAGGGATCATAGACTAAAAACTAAAAAATTATATATTATTTCAGTGACATCTTTATACAAATCATTATCAAAGGACAATCTTGCAGAAGGAGATTTGAGGAAAGATTGACTTTTATGAGTAAAAAAAGTTAATTCTTTAAACTTCAGTTCAAATTTAAAAGATAAGTGGAGAGTAAAGGAAGATATGAAGATACAGTACGTAAAGGACCCTCATGAGCAAAGAACCCTTCTTTATCAGCGATAAGAACTTGGTGTTTTAAAAATGCAATGGTTGGCTTGAAAATCAGATTTAAAGCAGGAAAATCATGCACATTTATGGTGATAGAAGGTTTAAGAGGCCAGACTATGGAAAGCATCTATTTGACATTAGGGAGCATGACTTTTCTTCTGTAGGCATTGATTATATTAGCATAATTATATTAGATTATACCTTTGTATTAATATTAGAAAGTTCAGTGGTAATTTGGAAAATTTGTTAAATCCATGTGAAACATGGATTATTAATTAAGAAAGTGCTAGAATAATCTTGGATAGAATAATCCTTGCTTGATGAGGATCTAAACAAAGGCACTAGTGGCAGAGATGGAAAGGAAAGGATAGATTTAATACATATTCAAGAAATAAATCTAGCAGGAATTGGTGAATGTTTGCTTGGATGTAAGAGTTAACAGTATGTAGAGAGTAAAATTGACTTCCTTAGATTTTCATGGGTTTAATATTATGATACTTGATTATGAATAATAGATTATAAATACAACTCTTTATGAAGAGAAAAGAAATCATGTAGGAAGGAGCGACTCATGATGGTACAGAAAACTTAAAATTAAGAAAACAGGATTTCTGGAAGAGCCAATGAAATTTAACAAGAAATGATGAGGAGAATAAACAAATACAAAAAGAGCAGGTAAGCTGAGAAATAAAAGCGTTTATTAGATTTTTCAATATAAAGTCATTGTTATCTGAGGAAAAGCAATTTCAGTGGTTTGAGAAAGACCTTAAATTGCAATCTGTTGAATAGTGAATATGGAGTTAGGTAATTACGACAGTAAGTGCAGAAGGATGTCATGACAGTGGATTCCCTTTCCTCATTCACCCTAAACACCACAGGGCTGGTGAGACCCAGAAAAGAGACGGGTCACGTTTCATGGTTGAAAGGTAATAGGTACACTTTGGATTTCCTTCTATTTTATTTTTATGATTTGGAAATATAAAAAATATATTGGATCCAGACAACATTTACTGAACAGATTCCTCAGTGAGTCACACAGAAAGTTCCAAAAGATAATTAAAGTATTAAATTTTCAGTGTTCCTCCATGCAATTACATTTAAAACAGGGTAATAAATTATATTTAATGTTCTCAGGTCTACAAAACACATTTGCAAGAACATTATACCTATTAAAATGTTATTTTGTTTGCATTCATGATTTTTTATGTTTGTGGATCATTTGGATCTATTTTCTGAATTTTATCTTTGTATTATTTGCTCACTTTCTTTTGAATTTTAAGTTTTCTTTCCCCCTTAAAAGTGTGTGTGTGTTTGTTCATACATAAAACTGGTTCCATGATATTAAAATAATGTTGGGTGCAGGTATTAAATCATGTTTGGTTACACTTTCTTACATAAAAATTTTGTTACTTGCATTGAAGGAATAAATTTTAGATCAAAATAAAATAAAATCTATCAGTCATTCAATTTATATTTTCACATCTTCTTTGCATAGAGGGTTATTTTATACTCTGTAAATAGATATACATATGTCAAATTTTCCTCATTATTCTGGTCTTTCTCCCTTACTATTAAACAATTTTCTTATATTTTAATGTGTTTGACAACATGAAGGAGAAGTATAATTTCATTTTTTTGAGACAATATATCACAAAATCCTTTCATCCCCCAATGATTTTAAATATCACAGCTATCTTGTTAAAACTTGCATACATTTTTGAATATCATACATATGATGCTGCATATATGTAAAACACATGAACACACAAGTCATGATTTTAGATTTATCCTTTTCCACTGAGCTGCCACTGTATCTTTGTCCAGGTTAAATTATCAGAGTTTAAAACGTTTTAATATTTTTCTGTGTATGTATTCAATAATCATATGTGTATTTTCAATAGAAATTCTGAACTATTGCTTCTAAATTCATCTTTTATGAATTTTTATTGGTATTGTAATAAATATATGAATATATTCATCACTTTTTACTTCTTCACTTTTCTCCTCAAAAAAATCATAACTTTATTTTATTTTATTTTATTTTTTAATTTTATTTTTATTCTTTGCCCAAGGGGTACAGGTCTGTGAATCATCAGGCTTACATCTTTCATAGCATTCACCAAAGCACAAACCCTCCCCAATGTCCATAACCCATCCACCCTATCCCTACCCTCCCACCCAAATCATAACTTTAAAAATGTGTATAAATATTAATATGCAACTATTGCTATAGATTGCCTTCAGTTCTACAACATATCTTTATATATACCTTAAGTAATTTTCTCTTTTCCATTTTTTTGGTCATTTTCTATAACTGCTACTTATCAGACATTTGACATTCATGATTGGATGGTCAGTATTTCATGACATCTCCTCATATCTTTGTCTATTTTTTTTGCAAAGATAAAGACTGGGAAAGTCTGCACACTATTTTCCAGACTATATGTTCTGGATAATATTTATCTATTAATTTAGCCATAATTTGGCTATCCATGGATCATGTTATCTATCTCTAATTATATTCAGCAATATATGTTTTTGCTTTGATATTTTTTGCCACTGTTCTTTTAATAGAAAAAAAATCTTTGATTTTTTTCTAAGGATTTAATTAATTAATTAATTAATTATAAGTTGTTTTTTTTAAATTTTTCAGAAAGTGAGAGAGTAAGAGCAGGCAGAGCAGCAGGCAGAGGGAGAAGTAGGCTCCCCACTGAGCAGTGAGCCGACCTGAGCTAAAAGCACCCCTGAATTCTTCCAAGACTTTTAATAGGAGTTTTGATTTCTTTTTAACAGGTTTTACTCCAGGAATTATCTTTTTTTTTACTATTTTTTTGTGGTCTTTTTTGACATGGTCTTATTTTCGTTTAAATTTTGGTTCTCCCTTTAATGCTACTGGTTGCCATAGCATTTTTGTTGATGTTTGGTTGTCCATTTTCTTAATAGTTAAGTAGGCACTTTCTAAATGTTCTAGGTGCATATATCCTTTTGAGTTACACACACACACACACACACACACACACACACACACACACGATGGAATACTACTCAGTCATAAAAAATAATGAAATCCTGCCATTTGCAGTCACATGGATGGAGCTAGAGAGTGTTACCCTAAATGAAATCAGTCAGTCAGAGAAAGAAAATATCATAGGATGTCACTCTTATGTGGAATTTAAGAAACAAATAAGTAAACGAGAAAAAAAGGAAGAAAATAAATGTTCTAGATGGCTACTGTGAGATAGTCCTTTGACTAGAATGGTTAAGGCTGATTGTGAAATTTTTGTCTTTTGGCAAGTTTTATTATTTTTCTTGTTTATTTTAAAATTATTTATTTATCTATTTATTTAGTTTTTTTGTGATAAGCAGGATGATAATTCAGCACCTCAATTGATCTGGATGACAGAATGATTTATAAGGAAGGAATTTCTGTCAACACTCATACTTAATATGGAATGGGCTATCGAAAACAATTATTCTAGAATTTTTATGTCTTAGAGATCCAGACCGTTCATTTGTACTTAAACAGCATACCTGGTTACCATCCCCTTTCCATTTAACAATATTGTGAATTTCCAAAAAGAGCTTTCAACTGTATGTTTTAGAAATTCAGAAAGGCAGGATCAAGGAAATGTTTGATTTTCATAAGAGGTAGTTATTTTGTTAAAATATTCTGACAAAACATAAGTGTGTAATCAATGCATTCTATATATTTAAATTGCAGGTAACAATTCCATTTTCATACTAGGGCTTTTACCAAAATACATGGTTATAAGAATAATGTTCTAAAGCTTCTTCCTATAAAAGAGAAGCTTAAATATCCTATTATGTGAATTTCCATTTCATGAAAAATCTTAGCATTCTTTAAGAAATGGGAAAGAAAAGCAATTTAAAATGCATAATTAAGAATTAATCTAAATCACTATGAATCACCAGACAGTAAGATAAAAATAGGGAGATACTGGGTTGCAGAGCTGAACAAGAAGAATCACCTATACAAGTTCAACAAAGAAGAAAAATAAATATTGAAAATATTTAAAATGATTGCTTAAAAAGTTATTGTCTCCTGAATGTTCTGTGTCAGATTTTTCAAACTTTAATCATTCTTGCACTGGAAATGCAGCTTTCTTTTCTTTTCTTTCTTTTTTTTTTTTTTAAGATTTTATTTATTTATTTGCCAGAGAGAGAAAGCATATGCACCACAGGTAAGCAGGGGGAGTGGCAGGCAGAGGGAGAAGCAGGCTCCTCACTGAGCAAGAAGCCTGATGCGGGACTCAATCCCAGGACCCTGGAATCATTACCTGAGCCTAAGACAGATGCTTAACCAAAGGAGCCACCCAGGAGTCCAAAATGCAGCTTTCTACATACTTTTCTCTTCCCTTCTTTGTTCATATCTTCACCTTAACTGCATTGCAATCTAAAACAGTATTTCCTTAACTGAGATACATTTTTATTTAAATGTAATGATATGGTGGGGTGCTTGGGTAGCTCAGTCATTAAGCAGCTGACTTGGGCTCAGGTCATGATGTCAGAGTCCTGGGATTGAACACTGCATTGGGCTGGCTCCCTTCTCAGAAGAGAGTCTGCTTGCCCCTCTCCCTCTGCTCCCTGCCTGCTCACACTCTCTCCCTCTCTCTCAAGTAAATAAATAAATAACATATTTTAAAAAATAAATATAATGACATGGTAAACTTTATCATTAGCATCAGGGGTGTCTGGGTGGCTCAGGTGGTTAAACATCTGACTCCTGATTTAGGGTCGGGTCATGATCTCAGGTGTGTGAAATGAGCTCCCCATGGGGCTCTGTTCTCAGTGGGGAGTCTTCTTGGGATTCTCCCTCCCTCTGCACCCTCCCTGCCACATGCACATACTCTCTCTCTAAATTAAATAAATAAATATTCTTTAAAAAAGCAGCATCTCATAATTAAGACCAAAAAATGAAAATGAAGTGGCGAAACTTGATTTAAAAAATGTTAATACTAACAAAAATACTAATATTGAAAAATAATATTAAATCTAATCAATTTCCAGAAATTCACAATCGATAAAGACAATTTAGTAAGATAATGAAGTATTTTTATTATGGTTAGTAAGATGGAGATATTTGGCTTGATACTGATTATGTGAAATGAAACAAAAGGTTGGTGCTATAGAAGTGATTTTATTTCTTAGATTTGATGTTGGAAAACACCTATTATTCTTACATATTTGGGAATGTTTCTATAAAATGCAAAACGTATTCAGAGCTTTATTTGATTATTTTGGACAATGACCTTAATTTTCTAATCAAAATGATTTAAAAGACTTTTGATCAAGAAATATCTAAACCAGAGTCTTCTGAAAGTTGGAGATATTTTTATCTCTAATGTGATGGAAAATATAAAAATAATTCTTATGTATAAGCCATTGTTATGTGGCTTGAAAAATGTTTATAAATTCCTTTTGTGACTTATTTCAAACAATTCTAAACAAGCATGTTGGTCTTGTAAAAAAACAATTACATTTGTGCTGGATGTACAAGATATGCTAATCTACAAAGCCAGCCCCAATCGTGTTTATGATCGAAGTAACTGAAGTGTCCTAGAAATTGCTAAAGTTCATCTCACATCCAATTAAAAGAATGAGTCATGGTAATTGAAAACCAAAGACTAGATTAAAAATATGTTAATTGTAGATACTGCCTTCAGAGGATGAAAAATTGTTCAGAATTCAATGACCAGTCTGATCTGTGTGACAGTTTTAACAAATCTACCATATATTTCTCTTAAATTTTCATGCATTTCTGTGGTAGCAATGCGCACCGTAATTACAAGTTTGTAAAATCTACTGCTGGTGCAATGGCTTAGGTTATTGAAGGGACTCTTACTGAAGCAGTATATCTGACTATTAACTTCCAGATCATATATTTGGCACCTCAAAAACATGTTATCTTAAAAGAATGACTTAGAACAATGAGATTAAGGAAATGTCTTCTTGGACAATATCAGAAGATTGGAAAAGTTAACAATATTTGTAAATACATCGATTTGGCTTAACACTACTGATTTTGGAGCACCTGGGGGGCTCAGTCATTAAGCGTCTGCCTTCAGTTCAGGTCATGATCCCAGGGTTGTGGGATCAAGCCCCACACTGGGCTCCCTACTCGTGAGAAGCCTGCTTCTCCCTCTCCCACTCCCTCTGCTTGTGTTCCTGTTCTTGCTTCCTCTCTCTCTCTTTCAAATAAATAAACAAAATCTTCTAAAAAAACAGTGATTTTGCCATACTTTGGTGAATAATTTTGCTTACATATTCAACAAATGCTTATGATACTGGGATAACCTATGTTATGTAAGAGGAATCCCTTATTATTCATTTTGTTTCTTTTATCTTTGGTTATTATTTCACACTTTCTTTGGCAGCAGTCTTGGTAAATCTCTTGCCTTCATTTCAACATTTTTCGTGTTAGAAGCTTAAAATTTACTGGACTTCTGGTTTCTCATGTTGTATGTAAAGACTTTGGATGATGTTACTCCATTCTGAAAAAAAGTAAACAGCTGAACAGACTGAAAAATCAAGAACTCTTCTTGGATGCGTAAGAGGAAACGACAGGGGCGCCTGGGTGGCTCAGTCCATTGGGCATCTGACTCTTGGTTTGGGCTCACATCATGATATCAGGGTCCTGAGACTGAGCCCTGCATTGGGCTCCATGCTCAGCAGAGTCTATTTGAGATTCTTTCCTCTCCCTCTCCCTCCCCTTCTTTTCCTCCCCCTGAACTCTCTCTCAGATAAATAAATAAATGAAATATTTTTAAAAGGCGGGGGTTGTGGGGGGAAAGGACACACGGCAAGCTGCTGCCCCCAAGACTGTGGAGGCAGACAGGC
Source organism: Ailurus styani (assembly GCA_002007465.1). Classification (NCBI taxonomy): domain Eukaryota; kingdom Metazoa; phylum Chordata; class Mammalia; order Carnivora; family Ailuridae; genus Ailurus; species Ailurus styani. The sequence continues at coordinate 5,060,615 of LNAC01000029.1, forward strand.
AAATGTAAAGAGCTGTGGCTAATTGAAGCAGAGACTCAGAAGGTGAAACTATCACAGGAACCAAGGCTAGGCAGGAGAAGCTGAACTGTAATTAAAAAATTGCTGGAGGCTCAGTGCAGATAATTCTCCAGAGTTAAAAACTCCAGGGGATAACAGTCATACCAATTCTCTACAATCTTTATCAGAGTATAGAAGCAGAGGTCATACTTTAAAACTCATCCTATGGGGCCAGTGTTACCCTAATATCAAAACCATACAAAAAACTTTACAGGAAAAGAAAACTAGACACCAATACCTGTCATAACATAGATTTAAAATCCTCAACAAAATATTAGCAAATCAAATCCATAAAAGTATAAAAAGAATTAATATATACTATGACCAAGTAGTATTTATCCCAGGTGTGGAAGCCTGGTTCAACCTTCAAAAATTGATAAATATGATCTATTACATCAACAGACTAAAAAGCAAAAATTACATGATCATATCAATAGTTGCAGAAAAAATATTTGACACAATCTAACACCCATTTATGATAAAACTTCTCAGTAAACTAGGAGTAGAGGGAGAGTTCCTTAACTTGATAAATTCTATCTACAAAGAAACCTTATTTAATGGTAAGAAATTAAAAACTTCCTCAATAAGATCAGGTGCAAGGCAAGGATGTCCCCTCTCATGACTCCTTTTCAATATAAGACTGAAATTCCTTAGTAATTCTATAAGACAAGGTAAGGAAACAAAAGGTATACTCATTATGAAGAAAGAAGTAAAGATTTTGTTTGTTAGATTGAAGATGACATGATTGTCTCTGAGGAAATAAAAAAGAATTGACAAAGAAACTCCAGAAATAAGCAATTATAGCAAGGTTTCAGAATATAGAATTAATGTACAAGAAAATACAATTGCTTTCCTATATACTAACAATGAACAAGTGGAACTTGAAATAAAAAACATACCATCATTTACATTAGCACCTCAAAACAAAATACGTAGGTATAAATCTAACAAAACATATACAACATTTATATAAGGAAAACTATAAAATTCTGATAACACCAAAATACTAAATAAATGGAGTGATCTTCCAAGTTAACTGATAGAAAGACTCAAAATTGTCCAGATGTCAGTTCTTTCCAACTTGATCTATAGATTTAATACAATCCCAGTAAAAATCCAAGCAAGTTATTTTATAGATAATCAACATATTGATTCAAGTGTGTATGGAGAGGCAAAAGACCCAGATAACCAACTCAATAATGAAGAGGAAGAACAGAATGGAAGGAATGATGCTACCCAACATTTAGAGTTATTATAAAACTATAGTAATCGAGATAGTGTAGTATTGGTGAAAGAATAGACAAAGATCAATTGAACAGAACCGAGAGCCCAGAAATAACCCCAAGATCTATAGTCAACTCATCTTTGACAAAGAAGCAAAGGCAATACAATGGAACAAAGCATCTTAAACAAATGGTGCTGAAACAAACTGGACATCCACATGCCAAAAAGTGAATCTCAACACAGACTTTACACTATTCACAAAAAGTTATTCTAATTGGGTCATAGATGGAAGTGTAAAATGCAAAAGGAGATCACAGAGGAAAACTTATCAGGCATGATGATGCCTTTTAGGTACAACTCCAGAGACTTGACATGTGAAAGGAATAACTGATAAGCTGGAGTTCATTAAAATTAAAAGCTTCTTCTTTGTGATAGACAGTATCAAAAAAATGAGAAGCAATATCAAGAGAATGCAGATTGGAAGAAAATATTTGCAAAAGGATCAAAGAAACACTATTATCCAAAACATGCAAAGAACTCTCAAAACTCAACAATTAGAAAACGACCTACTCAAAAAAATGGCCCAAAGCCTTTGACACTTCACCAAAGAAAATACACAAATGACATATACACATACAAAAAGATGCTTCACATATCTCATCAGGAAGATGAAAATTAAAACAACAATGATATACTACTATGTACCTATTAAAATGGCCTAAATCTTGAACACTGATTACCTTAAGTACTGGTGTGGATGGAGTTATAGGAGCTCTCCTTCATTGTTGGTCAGAATGAAAAATGATACAGCCACTTTCAGAGACAGTTTAGTGGTTTCTTACAAAACTCAACATGCTATTACCATATGATCCATCAAGCATACTCATTGGAATTTACCTAAAGGAGTTGAAAACTTAAGTCCCATAAAAATCTGCCCATAGATATTTATAGCATCTATCTTTAAAATTGCCAAAAATTGGAAGCAACAAAAATGTCCTTCAGTTGGTGAATGGATAAATGAAATGTGGTATATCCAGGCAATGGAATATTATTCAGCACTGAAAAGAAGTGAGTTATCAGACTAAAGAAGATTATGGAAGAAACTTACATGCATATTACCTATGAGGCCCCCAAGAGCCAATACCCTTCCCTTGAGTATTCCACCAAGCCTCTTTGTACTTCCAGTCTAATAACTGGACCTGCCTAGCTTCCTGCTAGCTCTGACATGTTAATAATACCAAGCATGGTTAGTTATTTTTTCTGATCCTTTTTGGACTTCCTCTTCCTTATCTCCTCCCACAACTGTGTGAGGACTAATTCACATAAAACAATTCATATTTCACAATATTCATGTGGTTTTCCTTTCCAGTTTAAAAACTTACAGATACAACAGACATATACAATTTTAAAATTATGTAGAAAGTGAAGGATATAATTAATAAAAAATAGTAGCTGCAGTTGTCCCTGAGAAAGGAGGGAAGGATGCTATTATGAGAGGCACATGGAAGGCTTTGGACATAGTATTAATATTCTGTCTTGATCTGGAAGGTGGATATTTTGTATCATTTTGTTTTATTATGATTTTAAGACATACATATTTTATGTTATTTTTAGGATATATTTTACAATTTTCTGTTCACTATATTGACAAATGGACTGTTACTCCTCACTATCTGGAAAAGATGTTTTTCGAATGACCAAGTATAAAAAAACCAAGTGTAACAAAAAACAATGAAAACAAACTAAATAATATTGAAGCAAATTGAAATGACTATGCTTTTATGATGACAAATATTGATTTTAATTGGCTCTTCTCAATATAAAGATTTGAAATATAAATGCAATATATGAACAATTAATAATTAGTAACTATGTAAACTAAATATGAAGCAAAAAGAACTTCAATGAAAAGTATAAATTAAAAATATTTTATTAGCAGATAAAAATCTTTGGGTCACATGTAAGAATTTTATGGGAGGATACAAAGTAAGGCATATGTAAATGCCTTTTTATCATTTGATTAATCACAACCATTTGGACAAGGAGCGATGAGTTTATTTTACATATAAGTAAAGAAAGAATTTTGCTTTTGATGTGTTAATTTCTTTGTGCTCTGGCCATTTGTTTTGTCTATTTCCAATGATCTGGTTTTGAGAGTTAAGATGAATTGTCCTTTAAAAGGGCTTCTGTATTGAGCTATAAATTAAAGCTGATGATTAAACTAATTATTTTGCCAAAAAGGTAAAACTGTCCCAATGTACTTTCTGAAGGACTAATTTTGGAGAATTGCAAGGTAAGTAATACTGCTCTCAGCATTCCCACAAGCACATGGATTTAATGGAAAGGTCTTTTAGAAGTCTTCACTCAGCTTATAAAGAGAATTTAAGTTGTCATTCTACAACTTGCTCATAAGGCAAATTTGAGAAAAAAATTAGGAAATGTTTCTGAAAATTCAGTTTTTATTCTTCACAATATCAGGTGAAATGCCAGACCCTCTGTAGAAATCTGCCAGGACTGTTGAGTAGCAAAATCATAAGTTAGTTGTTTCATTAGAGGTTTCCAAATATGTGCTTCTACAGATCTGTGCACATTCTTCTCCATTATTTTATACATCACAATCTAATAAGATGTAATATTTGACTGCTTATAAATGTTTTATTTCCAAAGTTCTATGTAAACTGGCATTTTGTCTTCAAAATTCACCCTGAACTATAACCCTATTTTTTTCCAGAAATTTGTCAATACTCACCATGTCCATTTCTCTTTATCTCTTTACTGTATGGTGATGAACATAACATAAAAGTAAAAGAAACATCATTTTATTCCCCTTTTTATCATCTCCTACCTGATTTTCTTTTCTTCACATTTATCTCCTAATTTTACTAAATTTGTTATCTCCAATCATCCCCACAATGTATTATACATCTGAGGTTAAGTATAAAATCTAAAACAAATTTAACCCTCCCATTAAAATTATGTTTTCAGAACAATGAATGAACATAGGATGAAGCATTGGTCTCTGTATAAAATTGTTGCTAGATCAGTCTGTAGAGGATTCTGGGTTATATTGGAGCGAGGGAGGCAGGAGTTGGACTGGGGACGTAGGAGACGATGTATGAAAGAGAAATACAAAATGTTGCTTGCTTTCCTATTTTGACTAAGTATCTCTAACAGTTCTCATGTTGAAACTATGTCTCCAGCATTTATATTATAGGCATTTGGGGCTAATCCACTGCATATTTCAGAACCCTTGGTTTTGTTCATTCTTTACTCCCCCTAGGGTCTCCAGTTTCCATCTGATCCCCTAAGTTCTTTAGTTCTTCACATCTAATTTCCCTGGTTACCCTGCAAAAAGCAGAGATGATATGAAATAAAGAAGATAAAACAAATAACAAACAAACAAATCTTGCTCTTGGCTAACCCAGTTTTTTAATATTCATTAGGGATACTCACGACAAGTCTCTAGGACTTTTAAAACAAAATCCTTTCAAACTTTGGCATTTTCCAGTCTGGTTTTGACACTCATCTTTAGGTCACTATTGCCTTTTATGGCAATTTTAAGATAGGTACAGCATTCCCAAGTTGCCAACATGAAAAATACAGTTTCCATCACAAGGATCTTAGAAATGAAAAGTCACATAATAAATCTCAAGAAACAAATTTGAAAGTTGGCATGTATAGAATATTCTTTGTAATTTTGATAAAATCCAAACCAGCCAACCAACCATCCAACCAAACAAAACTTTGCTTTAATTCCAATGGCATTTACCTAATATCTACTTGTTCTTTATTATTCTGGGAGATTAGGAACTGTGTTTTTTATGTATAAAATTGTAAAGTGTGTGTTTGTGTGTGTATTTTCCTACAAAAGTATATTTTACCAACAGAAGATAAAATAAATAGAATATATTAGAGTAAAAATATATATATTGTCAATAAGGTTTCCTTTACTAAGTGTAGTTACCTCTGGCCTTATTATAAGGCATAAAATACCAGCAGTAACATCAAATAGAAAGCTGAACATTTCTTTCAATTGCCTACACTAACCATTTCAAGCACAATGACTGCATTTTACTTAGATTGTTTCAAATTTGAAGCACCCTGAATCAAATGAAATGCAAGAGAGATGAGCAATAAATGTTCAAAGACTTTTAAAAGTTATTGCTATTATAGTATCTGACTTGAATTGTCATATTGATTACAGCTGAACAATGAAACATACCCAAAAGCAATCATATATATTTTAGTTGATGATTCATTTTGTAAGCTTCTGTTCTTTCATAAGGTATTCACTTTAAGACTTTGATTTGACTTTCTATATTTTTCCTCTTCTTTTAATTATAGTCTAGGATATTAAACCTTCATTTCAAATCCCTTGATCAACAAGGCTCTACTTTAAGCAGTGTCTTGTAACAAATGTTACACTGCACCTTTGCATTTACTACAAACAATTCCAAATATATTATAATAAAAAGCACATAAGCATTACATAATGCCATACAGAGCATAGCAGAATTGCAGACTTACCCTCTAGATGCTTATAACCATTTTTAAAATTTAGCTTGAACTAAAAATACTACGTATCATACAATAATTTGAATATATTAGTTATTCCCCATGTTACAAAATAAATATATTTAACCCATACTTCTCTAATTTTTATCTGCATATCACTGTGCTTATTTCTTTTGCTAGATATAATATAAAATAAACATGTATTGTATAAACACTACATCACCATATAAGGACAAATTAACTTTTAAGTAGCTGAATAAAAGTTTATGAAAAAAGTAGAGGCTTTATGGGGGATTTTATAAGCAATATAGGAAATTAGCTTTTCATAAATACTAGAAACAATTTTGCTATATTCTGGGGACTATGGAAGAGAATTCACAGAGGTAGTCCACAGTGGAATGAGAAGATGTCTACAGGCTCTTTGACAGTAGAGACTTGATTTTCTATATTTGTGCATATTAAATATGTCTTATAGGCACTGGCATTGTGACACAAAATAGATTATGTTTTACACATTCTGGGTAATACAGCAGTTAGAAAGGGAGAAGGGATACATTGGTACGTATGCAGAAATTTCTTCATTTAGATCTGCATATTTATGAATCAAATTACTCATGGAAGAAATAATCACACTAACGGTATAATATTAATTAAAGAGCTGCCTCCTCATAAAATTACTCCTGCTTGAATATCTCTCTCCCTTATAGCCAGAATTGATCTACATCTTTCACATGTCAATTCTTCACAGGCCTCTCTATTTCTGAAAGTCCAGGATTTGGAAGATACTGGTATAAAGAAAATATATTTAAAAAGTTACAAATAAAAATCTTATAATAATTTTTAATATAATGAAGTTTATGAAAGTGACTTGGGAGAACATTCCCAATCCACAGAAAGCCAGATGAATGAAGTTCTGACAGTTTGTACCATACATATTGAAGTATGAGAAAATGAGCAAAAATGATATAGTCATAAGAACTCCAGTAGGATTTATTTTGGATATCAAGAAATTAAAGAGATCCTAGGAAAAAGAAGGAATCCTCAAATTATGTTGCAAAGTGACCTTAATATCCATTCTAGGAGGGAATCCTATATAAGATGAAATAGTTTTATCTCACTATCATATTTTTTTCAAAAAAATCTATTAAAGAATACATCAACTTAAGATTATTTGTCCTGTCTATAATTTCTAAATTGTATTTAGAAATATATGATACTTTGTTAAGGCAAAATTAATAGACTAACTTAGAAATATTTTCTAGTGTTATTTTTTAAGAAAGTGTCTACAATGAACTTTTAGGAAATTATTCAGTAGAATATTTTGGTGCCTGTTATGCTTCAGGTGCATTTATTTTACATAGCCTGAATTATTTATTAGTAAATATTCTCCATCATGAATACTTCCTTACATTCTGTTAATACCAGTTTTGCCTATAACTGAGGACTTTTAGACACCTATCACTTGATTTGAACTCCAATTTAAAGACAGTCCCCAGGTTAAAAACCTATTTCTTTATTTCTGGACTTATCTGTTCAGTTTAACATACATTTGTAGAAAGTCTGTGTGTCAGGCAATACATGAGACTCTCATAAGTAAAATAATCAAAACGGTATGTTGCTCTCAAGAAATTAAGAATTTAGTAGATCAAAATCAGTACATTAATGTTAAGTGCCTAGGTAGCAATACTTCAATCCCACGTGCTATGGAAACACATCAAAAGGTGAAAATCTATGAGAAATTCCAATATTTCTAAAGGTAGAAAAAATAATGATGCTAATAGAAGATGATATTAATATCTCTATCTGGTTATACTGTTGCCCTCTATAAAAACAGATCTTACAAAGAACTCAACATCTTCTATCTTTAAATATCCAAATTAGCTCTACTGACTCTGGACTTCCCCTCATCATCACTGATACCAAGTTTGCTAAATGTTTTTATAAAACGATCACTTTTGTCTCTGTTTCACTCCATATTCTACAACCTATATCAAGTCAGTTTATATATATACTGACTTTTTTGCCTTAGGTGTGTGGTTGGCGAAGCATTCCAAAGAGAGGACATTATTCTAGTTCCTAATGGTCTGATTAATCATTCATATGACAAATACCTGTTGAGTACCTATTAATTCATTCATATAAAAAGTATCTAATGAAATTACATGGAAAAGACAAAAAAAATCACTTTTCTTAATGTTTCTTCTACAGCCAAATTGTGATAATTTGGAAAAGAGATGGCTCATAAAGGAATTTTCTATTCATGAAAACACAAAAAACAAAAGTTGGAGAGTAATGTTATAGACAGAAAAATAGATGCACAAAAAAACCCCAGGTAAACTGCATGTATTCTGTATGTAATCTGTATACATATATAATACACATACATATATTCTTAAAAAATATTGATCTACTACTCAGTTCAATTACTGTCATCCATCTCCCATCTCTTTTTAAACCTCACTTATTTCTTAAAATATGACACACTTCTTAAAATATGACACACTTCTTAAAATATGACATACTTCTTTACAGATATTCCTCTGGAGCCTACTCTCTTCCTACTCATGTTTCAACTGATTGCTTTATGGGCTTGATATATAAATATTATGAATGATTGATTAATTTACTTTCATGGAAATTCTGAGTTATAACATTTACCTTATAAAATATCCTATATTCATTGTGTCTTCCTTTTTATCATTTGCTCAAGGTGATTTCCTAAGAAATGATGCATGGAAGAGAAACCTTGTTCGATTTCTCACATATCAGAAAATGTATCTGATTTTACCTAGCTTCTTGAAAGACAGATTTTAAAGGTATAAAATTGGTGAATCAAAATGATCTCTCCAATTTACAACTTGGAAAACATTTTTCAGTGTCCTCTGGTGTACAGTTTTACTGGTGAGAAATCAGGTGCCAGATAATTTCTATTTCTTTTCTAGAATTTTTGGAATTGTCTCTTTATCTTTAGAGGTTCCAATATATATTTATCATCTGCTTGTGATTTGTTGTTCTTCTGCTCTTGCAAAAGAACTGATTTTATTAGATTTTCATACATACATATACACATGAGATATTGTGGGTGGTATGTATCATTACATAGATTTTAATTTCATGAAAAAGTTTATCAAAGAACAATTTATAAAAATATTTTATGGAATAAATAACCCTTAATGATATACACTTTGTATTTCTATGCATTTCTATATGTGTGTGTATGTGTACACCTGCTATTTGTATATATTTCTATGGGTTTTTGCTTCATATTATCCACAGTTAAAAATAATTATTAATGTATAATATATACTAAATAGATGTATTTGTGTGACTTGAGTTAAAATGTAGCAGAAGGGAGTACAACTATTTCTTTATAAATTGACATATGGGCACCTGGGTGGTTCAGTCAGTTAAGTGTCTGCCTTCAGCCCGTGTAATGAACCTAGGGTCCTGGGATAGAGTCCCACATTTGGCTTCCTGCTCAGTGTGGAGTTTGCTTCTCCCTCTGTCCTCCCCCCTTGCTCATGCATGTTCTCTTCCTCTCTCTCTTTCTCAAGTAAAGAAATAAACAAAATCTTTAAAAAAATGAACTGGCCTGCAGTTTATACAATTTAATTGGGTGTATAATCGATACTATGGTATTGACACTATTTTCTATTGTGAAGTCTAGAATCTGTATACAGATTTTCCATATGTTTTATATTGAAAATATGAAAATCATGTATAATCTTCTAGCATATCTGCAATGTCTTTTAGAAACTCAGAGTTCTTTATTCAGAAATAAGATTCACATATCAAATCGTGTTCTTTTTTTTTTGCATTCATTATATACATGAGGTTTAACTCAAGGTATTTTTGCTAGCTCATTTTGTAATTTTTTTTCTTGATCTATAAGATCAGTATGCAAGGCTATGTCACTTTTCCATTGCACATTAATAATCAAAGAGTAGTTTTTTCTGCAGGAGGTGTGTCAGGGCAATTTGACAAACAGTCTTTTGAAGGACCATGACCTTGAAGGTCTCTAGCAAGCCAATTTCTGAATTTGAAGAGGCTGTCAGATTGAATTTCAAAGAACAGTATATTAATGTCCATGATTAAGACTGGAGATACCCTATGCAATGGTTTTTATTTTTTAAAATTAGATTGTAATTAGATAATAAGGTCCACACACAACCAATTAGAATCAAAATTGTCTAATGAAAGGGGCATGGTGTACAGAAGAGTATTCGTGCCTCTGTTTATGTGTGTGTGTTTATATGAGTGTTAGAAAAGCCACAGATATGGTTCAATTTTTACCCAGTTCAATTCTACAAAATGATTAAAATATTTAAAGGATATGTTATTCAAATCACAAGCTTTGCCATTGCAGAAGGTGAAGATGTGTGACAGGAAAAGTTAAAGCTGAGAGTGTTAGCTTAATCTGTTAGGATCAGATCCAAGCAATTTTAATTTCCTGCAACAGAGGTGATAATAAGATGAGTGGATGGTAAGGACCCTGTGTGAGAACTTCTTTACAATTAACATGGAACAATACTATGATTTATCAATTTAAGCTAACTACAGGAAAATTTCCTGGATTCTTTTGAAAATTATTGAATTTGTTTTCAGAATGATGGGAGAAATATTTAGGGAAGCATGAGAAGACTTCTAAAACTGGAAGCTTCAAAAAGAGTATGCTCCTAGAGCATTTATAATTATTTTGATTACCAGTAAAATAAATTTTGTATTAATGGTGGAGGCCATATTCCCACTGAAATATACCTACACACATACTTAAATGCATAAATATATATAGTTTATGTTCACGAAACCAACCATTGTTCCTATGTGGCTAACAGCATAAAGATTAATATTTAGGGAGATAACTATTATTGCACAACCTTGAATTTCACAAAAAATTATTAGGGATAATAATACATGGAAGGTATATCTAAGAAAGTATTTTTCTTTGTATATGGAGTCATAAGGTTTATACCTAGTTCAACTGTTACTCAGGTTTTTCTAACTGTTGCCGAGGTCCATAAAATTATAAAATAGAGGTTACTTTCATCCAATTCCTAGTTCAATATTGATACATAACACATCAAACTTACGTTAGTAAATTTAATAATGGCATTGAAAATTATAAGTATTCTTCAAGTGGTCATACCACAGGAGCAGAAATATTTCCCATTCTACAAAGACAGTGAAAGAATTTAGATGTTATATGAGAGTCTTAAAAAGAAAATACTATTCACACATCTTAAAAACTCCTCCTTTTTCCTCAAAGTTTTTGTTCTAATGGCATTTCTGGTTCAATCACTAAGCTAGGTCTTCATTTGTTTGTTTGATTTTTTAAAAAGACTTCTTTATTTATTTTAGAGAAAGTGAGACAGAGCTTGGGGAGGGAGAGAATCTCAAGCAGACTCCCTGCTGAATGCAGCCTCTGACTTGGGTTCATTCTCAGGACCCTGAGATCATCACTTGACCTGAAATTAAGAGTCAGAGACAACCTACTGAGCCACCCAGGCACCCCTTGCTTGATATTCTTATCTAATTGCTCACTATATAGGGGTTTCCACTTTTAAAAAATGTAGCCATAGAATGGAGTTTATTCATATGCTCACTCAGTTATTTCTTAGGTTTATACCATGTGGCAGGATCTTTGTAATGCCATGGGGTAGAGCCTTATATAGTTGAATCACTGTCTTGGCTTCTTGGAACTTATAATGTACTAGAGGAGACATGTATTATGCAATTGTAATTTCAGTATGATGCATGACACAAAAGGGAAAAAAAGAACACCATAATTCTATGATAGAAATGGAGAGACAGGATATAAAGGTAGGGAGAATTTCTGTAAGGAATGGTTATTGTCACTGAGATATGCAGGAATGAAGATATTTTAGATAGATGTTTATAGGCAGAAGGAATGACAAATATTCTGTGGAAAAAATAAGTTTGGGAAGTTGGATAAAGTCAAGCACGACACTTTGGCTGGGTTGTTCTGAATGAGAATGAAGAATAGCCAAAAGCCTGGAAAAATAACCAGAATAGTCCGTGCAGGGTATCATAGGGCACAGGAAAACTTTTGAATTTTATTTCAAGAGCAACGGGAAGCGACTCAAAGTTTTTAAAGTTGGGAGACAGAACTATATTCTATATCTTATTTCACGGAAAGTGAGTTTGATAATCTGTAGGTATTATCTGGTACCCTGACTTTAAGATTGGGATTGTATAATTAGATGTTCCAAATTATTGTGGGGAAGTTAAAAGATGTACAGGAGGATAAAAATGCACACATCCTTAGAACATTATACAATGTAAAGACTCAGAATTGAAATATGCTGAAAGCCATGTTCAAAGAACGCACAGAAAAATGCATATGATGAATACATAAAACAAAATTAAGAAAAATACATTGACGATGGCAATGAACTGGTTATGTTTTGGGGTGAGAATGGTAAGGGAGGTTGTAGTATTCACTTTGTACTACTTGAATTTTTTACAAGATTAGCTAATATTTCAAGGAAACCATGAGAGTTTTCCTTTTTAGTTCTCTCGTCACTTAAATGGGTCTATTAGTGACAAAATGTAAGATTTTGTTGCTATCCAATTATTGTTTCTGGGAATTGGGAGAAGTGGGTAAGCCCCTCAACTAAACTAGAAACTTTTTATTTTATTTTTTTATTTTTAATTTTTTAAAAAAGATTTTATTTATTTGTCAGAGAGAGAGAGAGAGCACAAGTAGGGGGAGCAGCAGGTAGAGGGAGAAGCAGGCTCCCCACAGAGCAAGGAGCTCAATGCAGGACTTGATTCCAGGACCCTGGGATCATGACCTGAGCCAAAGGCAGACGCTTAACCAACTGAGTCACCCAAGTATCCATAAACCAGAAACTTCTTAAATATTTTACTGGTCACTTGTTTTAAAGTTCATGGTATGACAGTATGTCTTTCTCCTGGTTTTTTAGTAGCTTGAAATTTTTCCTCTAGATTTTATTTTTGTTTGAGATTGTTTGATCACCTCCAGTTCCTCAAATAATTCAATGACTTTTCTCATGTGTGCATTTAATGATGATATTTGTCAACATTATATAAGTATTCTTTATTTGTACAAAATTTCTTTATGTTGTACTATAGAATTTCCATGGTTTTCTGTCATAAGTGATTTTGAAATGCATGTCTTTAAAAAAACACATTTGAATTTGGTTATATACTTTGATCAGGTTCTAAGAAGTAATCGAATGCATTTTGGAATTATATCAATTAACACTTCTACAGATAACTTAAGCAAAATTCTGTCTCATTACAATATACTGATGTGAATACACAGTTAAGGAGGGACAGGAAGAGAGAAAGAAAAGGAGAGGAAGAGGGAAACACGTTTATACTTATAGTACTGTAATTAAAATATTTCATTAACTAGATTTAGATTTTCATGTAATAACTGTGAGTGAACATTGCTCATACTTATTAGTCTTTAGTACTTTAATGTCTACAAACTGTCAGATCATTCTTATTTTCCAAATGTTTAGTATGTGGACAATAATTCTTTTTGGTCTGTGTGAGTGAATTATACACACTGTATTTATTATAAAAACATAAAAGGCAAACACCAAACTGAATATTCATTACTCCCCTGTTTCCTTACATTTATAAAGCCTCGATTTCTGAAATAATTATTGCTCCCCCCCCCCCCCCCTTCTCATACTTTGGGCACTCACGTTTACTTCTGCGTCCTCAGCTGATGACCTTACATCACATTTCACAAGGATTAAACAGTCAACAAATGATAATTTCCTCCAATTTCGAACACCACAGTAACCAGCTGTATCTATCCTTAACTTTAGCCTTCTCTTCTATTATACAGAAAATGCGTTTTTTCCTCCTTTCAAAGATCGATTCTCTTACTTGTATTCTAGATCCCTTTCAGAATCTTTATTTTTTGTTTCTCTGGAATATTGAAATTTACCCACTTTACTAAATCATTCTCATCAATATTCTAATATGTTCCAATAAATCTACTTTTTACGCTTGATCAGTTTTTTTAAAGATTCTATTTATTTATTTGACAGAGAGAGGGAGATTACAAGTAGGCAGAGAGGCAGGCAGAGAGAGGAGGAAGCAGGCTCCCTGCTGAGCAGAGAGCCCAATGCGGGCCTTGATCCCAGGACCCTGAGATCATGACCTGAGCTGAAGGCAGAGGCTTTAACCCACTGAGCCACCCAGGCGCCCCTTGGTCAGTTTTTTTTTAAAAAGGAATAAACAAAGTTAAACACATATGGTACCTGTTACCATGTTTTGCAAATATCCAAAGAGTATACGGTATATTTGTAATTTCATTTACAATGAAATTTGCTTATCATTAATAAGAACAAAGATGTTTTTTCAAAAACCTTAAAAAATTAAACTTGTCCAGTTTGAGATACTAACTAAACATCCAACTAGAAAAGAAAGAAAGAGAAAGACACTTTTGGGTAAAAAAAGAGTCACTCAGGAGAAAATCCGAGTTAGAGACATAACTTTCAAAGTAAATGAGTACATTGACTTTTAAAGTCATAATCCTGGATGAGTCATTGAAGGAATAAATATACATAAGTAAAAAGGAATAATGTGTGATTCTTTNTTTTTTTTTTTAAAGATTTTATTTATTTATTTCACAGAGGGAGAGAGATCACAAGGGGGCAGAGAGGCAGGCAGAGAGAGAGAGAGGGGGAAGCAGGCTCCCCGCTGAGCAGGGAGCCCGATGCGGGCCTTGATCCCAGGACCCTGAGATCATGACCTGAGCCGAAAGCAGAGGCTTTAACCCACTGAGCCACCCAGGCGCCCTAATGTGTGATTCTTAAGATGTTCAAATACTTATAGTTTAAGAAGAAAAAGTGATGCCAATAAATGAGACAAATGTAATAAATGATACAATAATGGACTGCCAAAAGCAAGAAATACTGGAAATAAAGTGTTTCCAGAGTGAGAGAGATGCCATATTAAAGGCTATTGAGAAATCAATTAAGAAGATTGAAATGGACTAATAGATTTGTGGAGCTGATGGTAAAGCATCTAGAAGAGTAAGTCTGTTGGTTATCACGATACTTCTGAAAAACAAATACAGTTTAAAATTCTGAAAATAGATTATCTAAACCTTTTTTGGTATGCAGGTAATATTAAAAATAAAGCTCAGCAAAAATATAATACAAATATTTAATAATAAAAATTAGGGTAGCTAGATCAACTTCAATTAAAATTTAAACATTATTAGTATTCTGAAAATTATTTTAAATTAATAGATTGTTTAAATTAATAAAATAAATGTACAAATCATTGGCTCATAATTGAAATTCAATATTTTTAGAAATATAAAGAAATAAATATAATTGGCAAAGAATAGAAAGCATCCTAGTCTGTATTGGTACTTGACACATATGAATTTCAAATATAAGTTCAGTTTGGAAGTGATAGGCAAATTAAGTAATTACATTGACACTGCTTGGAGGAAAAAGAAAAGATAATGAAGAAATACATTTGTTTATTCATTAACAGTTAGTTCAATTTTAAAAGACATACTCGCCATGTTTTACAAAGTGTTTCAGATCATAGAAAAGGAAGGAATGGTTCACAATCCCTTTTCTTAAACTTGTTAACCATTACAAAAGGTATCTTCTCAAATTCAGAAATTTCAAATTGGAACAATAATGACCTGAAATACAAGCTGAGACCTAGATTAGGTGAGGTTCTCCAAAAAGTAAAAAAGTGGTGTAGCACAGAAATTCCAAAAGGATGCTGTTAAAAGAGGTTTCTGCCTGTGGTAGATGCTTTTCTGAGGTATCCATTCAATGCAAGGGACATAAAAATAGGAAATCTTATACATCTGTGCTGCTTTGTATGAAACTCTTTAACAGAAAAATACAATTCACGTAATGATTCTATTATTTACCCAGACCTGGTTTCTTTTCTCTTTCTTTTTTTTTTAAAGATTTTATTTATTCATTTGACGCAGAGAGAGAGATTACAAGTAGGCAGAGAGGCAGGCAGAGAGAGAGAGAGGAGGAAGCAGGCTCCCTGCTGAGCAAAGAGCCCGATGTGGGCCTCGATCCCAGGACCCTGGGATCATGACCTGAGCCGAAGGCAGCGGCTTTAACCCACTGAGCCACCCAGGTGCCCCAGACCTGGTTTCTTAAATTGCAAAATTTCACAGGATGCTAGAGAAGATTCAATATGCAAATTGCCAAAGAAGATGTTTGACAGAAAACAGATGTTCAATATATTTCTTTGCTTTACATTTTTTTCTGAGAAAAATGCACAGTGCTGCCAGATATTTACTGGTATAAAACAACTGCATACATCTTTAAAGGATTGTCTTTATCAGTTCCTTCCAGTCAAAAACCACCTGCAACACACCTAGAGAAGAATAAAGCTGGGTTTCTTAGCTCACTGCAACAAATCAGACAGACAACAATATGGGATTTATGAGGTGTCTCAGTGGAAGGGTATTAGTAAGGGACCTGTTAGAGGATTTTGGTTAGTATTATATAATTTTGGAGAAGGTTCAAAGAAGTACAGTGTTGTCCTTCATAGGGTATGGAATAGGATAATCCTCTAGTTGAGTATCTTACCAATTTTTTTTAAAGATTTTTATTTATCTATTTATTCTACAGAGAGAGAGAGAGATCACAAGTAGGCAGAGAGACAGGCATAGAGAGAGGAGGAAGCAGGCTCCCTGCTCTTACCAATTTTTATCTAAAAGGCAGAAGAAATGAAGGGGAGTCAAACTTTATGTGGGAAAGGAGCAGCAGTTACATCAGCATGAATGGGGTGGGGTGGATCTTAGGTCATTTGTGTGATTTGGATGGTGATTCAGTTTTTGTTTGTGCTCAGTCATTGTTATGGAGTGGTATTGTTTCTGCCCTACTCCATCAAGGTTACAGAATGACCTTGTATGCTTTCGGTATTTTGTAAAACGTTTATTGTCAATAAGAGCGCACTATTACTTATCTACTGAAGCTGGGACAGCTCAGCTGTGATCAGGGGCTGCTTGCTGTACTTGTCATATATTATATGCTGATGTAAGATTATGCCATATGAGAGCAATAGTAGAAATTTAAAAATTACCTTCACCCTTTATCTAAATGTTATGGATAAAGAAAGATTCAATTATTGCCTGGTAAAAGGAAAAAATAAAATAAGATCAAATTATTTTAACTAGAAATATATAAATACATATAATTTTATATATTTACATATCTGCAATTTATATAGAATATACACCTATTTTGAATTCAATTATATATTAAAACCACAATTACAAAATATTTTGTTAAAGACAGCTGCTTAAACTTCGAAATACACAAATGATATAAATTCAAATATAACCTTACTTTTTAGCCTTTGTGCTATCTATAAACTGAGTATCTATAAAACTCTCTGACTTTTGAGAAAAGTCTATAAACATTTTATATTTTTTTGTATATTAAAATCTGAATTTTTCCACAGGCAATCAACATCTGAAATCCGTCTTAACTCAGTTGTTGCCTGACTTTCTAGCTCTGTTTCCACAGAAATATAGATCGGATGGGTTAATATAAGGGGATAAATTCTTTTTTAAAGAAGACAGTGTTTCAAATTTTTGCTTTCTTTTTTTTTTTTTTTTTTTTTAAAGATTTTTTTTTTAATTTATTCATTTGACACAGAGAGAGAGATCACAAGTAGGCAGAGAGACAGGCAGAGAGAGAGGAGAGAGGAGGAAGCAGGCTCCCTGCTGAGCAGAGAGCCCGACGTGGGCCTCGATCCCAGGATCCTGGGATCATGACCTGAGCCGAAGGCAGCGGCTTTAACCCACTGAGCCACCCAGGCGCCCAAATTTTTGCTTTCTGATATTGAATAAGCCAGTAACTACTTTCATTGAAAAAAAAAATTAAACTGAAAAATGCCGCTGATGCTTCTGTAATACTTTTAAAGAGCTCTATAATTGTCAACATTTTGGGGGGCATAAAGATGTCTTTTGAGTATGGTATGTTCTGATATTTGGAATTTTAGGAAGCCTGTAACATAAAAGCATAAAGGAGAGTAGTCATAAAACTTTCAGTCCTCCCATTAAGGGGAGGAAAGAGTATTGTTGAGTGAATATCTGATACCATTGATTTGTTCACTGTAAAATGTGATTTTTTTCTTTCAAACCAGAAGTAATTGGTTAAACCATTACCTATTTCATAATTATCATACTTTACTTCGATGACTGTGATTGTGAATTGCATTATTATTATTATTATTATTATTATTATTATTGGAGAGTTAGCAGTGCAGAAAAATTCTTAATTTTTAATACTAAATGATTTTCAGTGGGACACAGAACAATCAGTGAAGATACTGTAAATAATAAGGTAAAAGCCACAGGGGAAGAACATAGGATAGACATACAAAGTAATCCACTCCTTCCTGAAGACTTCCCTGTAAAGACTACAGATAATATTAGTTATAAGAAATTTTTCCTTACTTTAAAACAATCTTTTCTTTTCTTTTCTTAGTCTATTATTCCCTTCTTTAGAATTACTTATTTAGACACTTCTTGGAAACAATTCTGATGAACAAATTTCAAAGATATTGTATCACTATTAGATATCTACTGATACTGGGTCCTTACATTATCATTTTCTAGCTTTAAGGGAAAAAAAAAAGGTTTTGTTTTTTTTAAAGATGTCCGAGAAAAGAAAATCCTTAATTCAAAGGAGTGTATCTTTGATGGTGGAGAAAAAATGTGGTATAGAAATGTTTGATCAACTATGAATAATATAAGGAATATTGAACCAGATAGAACTGGCTTTAAATACTCCACCACAAAAATAATGATAACAGAAAATTCTTAATCTCTTTGCATCCAATGACTAGGATTTAGATAGAAGATAAATAAACTTATTGTAACTAATATTTCAGGAACCCTTAAAATATCAAAACAGGAAAGGACTTAGAATTTCAAGTTTGGAAAAGAGCCAAAAGGTCACTCAGGACAATCACAATTCAAATATACTCCTTAAACAATCCCCTTTAATTTGCCAGTGTTTACAGAAATTATACAAAATAATACTATTAATAATAATATAATTATTTTTTAAAGATTTTATTTATTTATTTAAGAGAAAGTGTGCACACGAGTTGGGGGAGAGGCTGAAGGAGAGGGAGAGGGACAGGGAAAGAGAATTTCGGGCAGACACCTCACTGCACGTGGAGCCCAACCTGGGGCTTGACTTCACGACCCTGAGACTATGAACTCGAAACCAAGAGCCGACTAAGCCAATCAGCCTCCTCAATAAAAATATAATTATTATAAAAATGTATTTATTAGAAATCTTGTATCTGGCAACATAGTTGAATTATTTATCATCTATTTTTCAGTATGATACAGAAAGCCTTCTAGGTTTTCTCCCAATTCTCTTATTTTTTATGATTAAGGAAATCTATGAAGTTTAAGTCATGAAGACAAAGTAACTGGTAAACAGGTGACAAGAAAAATTAACAAACTGATCCAATTTTTATCTTTGTCTCTCTCTTCCAAAGATATAAGTCACTTCATAAGTGCTTTGTACCTATGAGTCATATGCACAAGAGATGAGGAGCTACGTTTAATCAGAAACCTGGCATCACTCATTTTAGATTTTCCATGCTACATAGAATTTATTAACCCATGTAACAGATATCAAATAAATATTATTTGTAAACCAGAACCCTTAGATATTGGAAATTCAGTGATGAACAATGCAGACAAAGTCCTGGTTATTACAGACATTCCATTTTAGATTACTGATATGCATGCTAAATTAACTGATATCATTTAATAGTATGTGTTTATAAGAGAGAATGTCAGGATTGACAAAAAATAGTAGCAACAATAATAAAAACTAAAATTCATTGAGTATCTGCATTATAATAGTCATAGAGTTAAGTAAAAACTTCATTGCATTATCTCATCTAAACCCAAAGAACCCCATATTAATTACATCGCACATCTCCCTCAGTTTATAGAGGAGAAAAGAGAAACATAAAAAAATTAACAGACTCAGATTATGACTCTCAGAAAGGAGGCTGTCAATAAATGAATATGAGGTAGAATTGTTTTGTGGGATTAGAGTATTAAAAAAGGCATTTCGAACATTAATAAAATATTTTGCCACTTTATGTATTATAAATTGACAAATAGTTCATAAGACTAAGAATGGCTTGTACTTTAAAACAGTTTCAAACACAGCAAATTGTTTAATTGACTTTTTTTCTAATCTATTCTTCTGTGCTGTGTATTCATAGTATCTGGGCAGACTGACAAGAGCAATATGTATTTTATGAATAAACATCTGAAGAAATCAAGATACACAGCTGCTGCAAATGTCAGTTTCCATCATTTATGATACTCACATATTGCCCATTATATGCGGTCCTCAGAAGGCACAGGATGCAATCATTGCTCTCATAGCAATAATACAGGGACATTGTATAGGCTCCAGAGGAGGCGTTCTGCTGATCATGGTGGTATCCTCTACCTTAATTATGCACTATATTTGCATTATTGAGAGCACAATTGCTGCCAAGGAACTGTTATGATGTCAATGCAATTACACTGATATTATGCTGTTTCAGCATTGTTCAAATGTGAGATCCTTACTATGCAAAATTTGATAAAAAAAAGGCAATAGGATATTTATATCGCCCCCATCAAAAGGATATTTGACATAAATCAGAGGTCATAAATCAGATGTGCACACTTAAAGTTTGCTAAAGAATTTAAATAGTTTTGTAAGCTTGGTAAAGATTTATTGTACTTGCAAATTTTGTTCTATACTGAGGGATATTTAGTTTGAAATGTATAAAAGTGCTAGTACTCAACCATTTGTAACCATGAAAAGGGCAATTTCAATGATTCCACCTTGTAAAAAAAATGGCTGCTTAATTTGCTAATGTCCCTATAAAACTGTATTTGAGAGCGGGCATTATTTGTTTATTGAATTTGATACCAGTTGTTGAAAAATAAAAACAAAACATATGTTTTTAAAAGACCTCAAATTTACTTGACCTAAGTCTTTCAGTTTTATATAAACCATGATATTATGCTGCCCATATAAGACATTTCCATAAAGCTAAATGATCATTTAACTCATTCACATACTCTGCAATCATTTTAGTTAGCAGTTATTATATTCCAGGAACTATATTAAGTGATACAAAAACAAACAAAATGACAAAAAAAAGTCTTTTATTGATTGACTTGGAAGCTAGACAAAAATACCAAAATGTACATCAATACATCACGATGAAAGTCATTTCAAAAGCAAGAATATTAATACATTTTAGGTACATATAAAGAAATTAGAATAGAGAAGTTGGGGTAAACTTAATTGATGAGATGATATTTGAACTGGATCTTACAAAATGGTAGAAGTTGGTCAGGTCACAAAAAAAGTCACATCTTAGGAAGGAAAAATATGTCTAAAAGGAAGGAGATGTATGTCAGGCTGGTGAATTAGCAGTTGGATCAATGTAGAAAGATTTTCACCACACTGGGTTTCAGAAAAATGGAATAGAAGGGACATAAGAGTTTTAGGTGAAAAAGTAAGATGGACATTGATAATCGTGTAACTTCTATGTCCTGAGGAGTTTTGATTTTAGGTTGTTGTCAGTGGGGTTCTGTGAAAGCTCTGAATGCCAAGAAGTGCTCTGATCATTCAAGTAGGAAACTTGTCAAATCAGGAGAGCAGGGAATAGGAATGCATTCATAAAATGCTGCTCCTTCCATTAAATGAAGACTAGAAAAATGTGCTAATTTGTATGTGAGCAGTCAGGAAGTAGAACAACTGAAGAAAACTATTAAGTCTCTCAGCTGCCAGCAGCACAAAACCAGGGGATTTTCAGGCAGCATCTGGAGGCTCATATGGTGGAGACGGACAAAATTTCACACCTGATCCACACAAGTCAGGAGACACCACTGCTATAAGTGCATAAGTTATTTCCCCTTCTCTTCCACCTTCTAATCTCAGTCCTCATTTGTGGAGATGTCAAAATCCATGTAGATTATCTTTCTAGCACTCTGAGCTCTTATGTTTGATATCCTCAATTCCAACTATCTCTTTCTTCACCTCGTCTCTCCCAAGGACACCCACAGTAATACTATTGTTGCTGTCATTGTCAATAACTGTACCATTCTCCCCAAATCTCTACTTGGGGAGTTCTACTCTCTGCCTAATCTCGTTTGCAGAGTTCACTTGCTCTAAAGTGCCTGCTCTGTATGTTATTCAATCACATTTGTACCCCATCATTTTTTCCTTTTCCACACTGCCATGACATCATTTTTTACCTACTTAAGTCAATTTAGATTGGGAAGTTTTATTTGTTTTATATCCACATCCTCAACTCTTACTTTTCTCTCCTCCCACCGCACTTTGGCAGCAGACTTTCAACTCAAGTTACAACTAGCCCTTGATTAACTCTTTGTCTATAGCCAAACAGTTGAAAATGGCTGTTGAAAACACACAACCAACTGGTTCAACGTTAAGAAATCTGAAGTGGACCCTCAGAGATACTCAGAAAACCTATTACTTTTTTCTAGTAAGTTATTATTCCACTCTCTCAGATAATTATTTTGCATCTTACTTTTCTCTTCAGATCTAACGCTCTTGCCCCTATGTCTCTCATAGAATAAATCCGCCTGTGAAATTAGCAGTCATCAGAGAAGCTCTCGCTTTCACACTGTCCATTATATTGTTTTACAGCTATTGCCATATAGTCTCCTGCTTCTTACTAAAATGGATAAACTATCTTTGCTCCACATGAGGTAAAAGACTCCAAGTTCCCTGGGCAACACCCCCTCTTGTTTTCCCTAGTTCCTTCCTGCAATACTCCCCGACCTCTTAAACCATCAAATTTTTCCCTTCTTTTGGATCATTAACACTTGTCATATGAGCATGCTGTTATTTAGCCTATTAAAGACATGCTCTGATCCTCAACCCAATCCAATTATTGCCTTGCTCCTTGCTCCTCTTCAGGGTAAATCACTTTTAACGATGTTGTCCATCCTGAGGCAAATAATTAAAATAAAATAAAATAAAATAAAATAAAATAAAATAAAATAAAATAAAATAAAATAAAATAAATTAGATGTTGTCTGCTGGCCCAGTCTTTGATTTCTCACCTATCATTCTCTCTTCCATCCATTCTGAAGAGGCATCCATTCCTACAGTTGTTATACAGATCATCAGGGACATCTTTCTCATCTACATTACTGCTCTTTTTCAAATTACAGATTCCTATGTCTCTCAGCAACATTCAACACAGTTGATCATTTCTCCTTCTAGACTTTTTTCCTCTCTTAGTTTCCAGGGTACCACAGTCTTCTTTTGTTTCTTCCTATCTTAGTTTTCTCTCAACAGTTTTCCTTTTTTCCCCTATTTCCTCTTCCTCTTTCCAACATATTTAGGTACTGATATTTCCATGGTTCCTGTCCTAGGTCCTTTTGCCTTCTCCCTCTACAGTCTCCCTAGGTTACTGGTTTTTTTTTTTTTGTTCTGGTTTTTGTTTTTGTTTTTGTTATTTTAAATTGAGATTTAAAAACAAAGAGTCATGAAATCAGTTTAATGAATCATGACCAGATCTTACTTGTAATGAAATAAAATGGGAATTGCATTGGAAATGTCAGTGAATATCACACATAGTAAGAGCATGAGAAAAAAGTTGCTTTACAGCTGGGTTGGGACAGCTCTATGCTTAATCCTGAGTATGCCTGGAATCTTGTATTGATTTATGGTCAAGATGAGGATCAGTTTTATAACTAATTTTGTATACTGGGTAAAAAAATTCCCTGAAAGTACCCCAGACAAGCTTATTTTACTTTATTTACCAATTTATGTTAATAGTTTACACTTGGCTTAACTGCTTATATAATCTGTTTTGGGAATGTGGTCAGTAACGTATAAGAAATGCCAGGGAATGAAAACTTTCCTGGACTCCCTTGAAACAAAGACACCATGTGTATGTCTTGGTGGTTCATAAACTAAAGGTGAAGTGGATGTTGTGCAGCTTTTAAAGCTCTGGGGAGCTGTGCCTAGAAATCTGTCAGGCCACCAATAATCGCCTGTACGTTCTTTCTCCCATTGTACTGCATTTTTTAACTGTATTAAAGCTTTAATAAGTATTCAGCCTGTGAAGTCTTGTGAGTCCTTTCAAATATTCAATCCTGTGTAATCAATGTAGGCAATTTTGTGAAAATTTTATTTCAGTATTTATACATGAATATGGGTTAAGAAGTCAAATGCTTTTTATTGTGGATTAAGAAAAGCTGCAGAGGCATTGCCTTAGGTCATTTTATCCAGTCCCATGGTTTTAAATACTATTTGTATGTGGTGACTTGCACATTTACATCTCTAACTGCTTCCCTAAGTTCCAGATTTGCATAATGCGCTGCACATTTGACACTGGATTTATAATGGGCATCTCAACTACAACATATCCTACAGCAAGCTTTTGCTTTACTCTTGTTTTCTTCCATTTTCACCTGTATTACTACATCATATTGCCATTTATTCAATTGTTCAGGAATAAGAAAAGGAAAAAGAAAAAAAAAACTGGAATCGGCCTTATCTCTTTTCTTTTTCTTATTACTCTCCAAAACCTATTAGCAGATTAGTTAGTATTTGGTTCAAAATATATCTCAAATCTAACAGTTGTCTCCACTAATGCTTAAACTGCCCCTGGACAGTTAATCATCCACCTAGGCTAGTATCGGTCTTCTACCTCCATTCTTTTCATGTATAGAACATGCTCTAGTGTGCCATTGGGATTTCCCTTTTAACTACGGCATACATGTTCCCCAGCTGTTGGGAGCATTGACTATTGATGGCTTACAGATGTATTCTTTAGCTAAAGGTAGGTGCCTTTCCTATGGGGGAAGGTTGCAACTAATGATTGTCTGATTTGAGAGCACAAAGGCCCAGCACCATTGCTTCACTTTGGGACAACTCAGGAAGGCCTGCTGCCAAGTTCCATGTGGGACTGTCTAAAGCCTTTGTTGCAACTGTATCATTGTTTAAATTCTCCCTCTGCCCAATCCTATTTCTCTTATTGTTGTTTCTAGGGAACCAAACCCAAGACACCAATTTAGAACCATTTAGCCACAGAATGTTTAGAATATCTTTCCATTAAAATCAGATTAAATAATTTCTCTATTCAAATATTCATTGTCTTTCTACCACCCTCACAAAACAAAACAAAACAAAACAAAACAAAAACCCTGGTATGACTAGTAGGGTTCTAATTAATAATGACTCAGATTTTCTTTTACTTATTTTTTTAAATTGCATTTTTTCCCCTTTTTTTCCTATCCTATTCTAAATGGTCTGGCCACTTTTAATTTTGCTCTGGCAAATCTTCCTTCTGTGTTTGGGTCATTGTACCAGCTTTCCCTTCTGGCTGGAATATGTTTATTCCTGATCTTCAGATGTTTAAAATCATCCTGTCAGGGGTGCCTAGGTGGCTCAGTGAGTTAGAGCCTCTGCCTTTGGCTCAGGTCATGATCTCAGGGTCCTGCTCAGCAGGGAGCCTACTTTCTCCTCTCTCTGCCTGCCTCTCCCTACTTGTGATCTCTCTCTCTCTCTCTCAAATTAAATAAATAAAAAAATTAAACAAAAAATCATCCTGTCATTTTAGATTTCAACTTCAGGGTAACCTAACGCCTTATTTAAAGAGTCCTTTCGGCTTACTAAATTACAAGCATCCTTCCATCTCCTCTCTATGACATTCTACTTTAACTTTCTGCATAGCATTCATTACTAGGGTAACTTTCTGTTTCATTTATTTATTTATGTATTTATTTATTAAATCATGTATGTATGCTTGCATATATATACGTATTTACTTGTTTTTGTCTTCCCAATGGGAATGGAAAATCTATGAAAGTGAAATCTCCATCTATTGTCTTTACTATTATATTCCACTTCATAGAATATAACCAGGACCCTAGAAGTCTGACAATAAGTATGCTTGAAAACAAATGACATAATGGTAATCATGACCTCTGTTAATATAAACTTACTTACTGATATCTGTATCACCACAACTGGATTCCTTAAATATGTCTTAAGTTGGGCCACCTGGAAGCCAATCCAGGAAGGGTGATTTGTGCGGAAGTAATTTATTAGTTCCCAGGAAAATTTAGTGTTGGGGTTAATGTAGAGCATGAAATCAGCCATAATACCTGGCTTGCTAAAATATAACACCAGAGGCAGCTGGGGGCAATGCAAGTATTCAGAGAAGGGTATACGCCTTTGTAATGCTGAGGCCTGCCTGACCACTCTGCCAGAGGAATGCCATGGGGAGTTGCCTTCCCCAAGGCTTTCTTAGCCCAAACAGCCACCCTGTGACCTAACAGATGTATGTATTGTCCCTTAGGCTATGCTTAGCAGAAATGTAGAACACGCAGATTATCACATCGTATCTTTCCTGTAAACAGATTCCCCTAGTTCCAGTAAGACCTCTTGTCACACATCACCTGCTTGAGAAACAGGCATGAGGATTTGTGATTATCCTGAAGGACTAATAAAAGCAGGAGCAAAGAAGAGCAAAGAGCAAGAGTCTTCATCTGTGAGTGATGACTCCTTTGCCTTCTCCTCTCTTTCACAGCAAGGTTTGGAGTAATCTTTCATCCCTTGGTACAGGGATTGCTGGCCATGTCCGGCAATTTAGTAGAGGCAAAAACCAAAAAAAAAAAAAAAGGATCAGAATGTGAAAGAGCCAAGCAAGGAGATACAATCAGCTAAAGTCCCAAGAGAGTACCCATGGTTCAGTTGTGGATGAATACTC
The DNA here is from genome assembly GCA_002007465.1 of Ailurus styani. Classification (NCBI taxonomy): domain Eukaryota; kingdom Metazoa; phylum Chordata; class Mammalia; order Carnivora; family Ailuridae; genus Ailurus; species Ailurus styani. Next base: position 5,087,213 of record LNAC01000029.1, read on the forward strand.
TGGAAATAATTCAGGTCACACCTTGGAATTGTCTTAATCAGCAGTAAGGGATCTGGAGTATCAATACGCCCTCAACCTGTCAGACTTTAGTTATAACCTATCACTTGTGACATAAATTCGTGATCACTTGTACAAAACATACAAACACAATAGACACTGGTAAACTGAAGGATGCTCTTCAATCAAAGAAACAGGGACATACTTAAAGAACTGAAAGGCTGTCATTGGCAAAAAGATTGGATAATATGTGGGTGGAGCCATGATACCTGGTGCTATAATTGGGCTTTTGAACAGAAGATTAAAATACCGGGTTTTCTTAACTAAATTATCAAATTCAGTTAAAAGCCAATCAACAAACTATAGTGTGGAACCAATATAGATGGTTTTAAAATGAAACAGAATACTGATAAACATGGTCCTACTACCTATGGCAATTTTATTCACGGTGAAGATGATTCATTGAAAAGGAAAGGTTTTCTTTAACAAATATAGTTGAAAACAATAAATAGCCACATTAACAAAGCAAAACTTGATCCCTAATCCACAATATTTAACTCTAAGCTAGAGCAAGGATAAAATATAAAAATATAATGATAACATTGATGCACTAGTAGAAAGTATTGGTGAATGATCATCTGAAAATTGTTGTTCCTTTACCAAACATATCACAGAAACTAGAAACAGTACATATTGAAAACTGGACTACATTAAATAATAAATAATCTACATAAAATTAAAACCAAAGAAAACATAATTACACGACATAAATTAAAGTAGTTGAAGGCATCACGTTGAGACCATTAAAGGCCCAACACAAATCCAACACAAATTACTACTAAGTATTTTATAGTACTTTATCTCCCCTTCTTTGTGAAAAATAGGCTATGAGTCAAAATTTCATATATTTCATTTAATTCCATCAGAAGGTTTCAAAAATCGTCACATTCAGTTTTCATTCATGTTCATTATTAAAAGGAAGCAAAATCTCATGGCCTATTCTAAAGATGCTACAAATGGCATCTCTCTTCCTTCCTAAAAAATATCTTTTTTCCCCTCAAAGTTTTCCTATTTTCTAGATTGCACATGAATACATAAGGACATGCATACTTTTAATTTATACACATACATATGCCTCACTATAAATTAAAACTTAAGGATGTCATAGAGGAATAGTTAAAGGCAATGAGGAAGTGTTGATTAAAAAGAAGGAGCCCCTGGGGAAAACACAATTATATGCAAATATCCGAAGGTTAGAAATTTTGAAAAGGCAATTGTCTTGCTCTAGGTTGGCACTGAGAAGAAAATTGTGCCAATTGATAAACAAAAATTACATGTAAGTGAATTTTTCCTAAATATTTGCATTAAAAAGTAGAGGTTATTCCTTTCCATTATATCATCTACCTTCTTTTTATAACAGCTTTAGATTATTATTCCATCTCTATTGTCAAAAAAATATTAATAAAAGATAAAAATTATATCAATAACTACATATAAATAGTTCATTTTCCTATATTCACTGTAACCATGTGACTTGTGTTAATAAAAGACTTTCAGTTTTCTGAAATACACATCAAAACACTTCTTCCTTACTTTATGCCAAATAGCACTGGACTGGTTAGTAAATTCTAAGTAATTATTACATTTTGTTCACAATATCATATTCAAAGTCATACCCAGAGAAAAGAAGCCTCAACAATTGTGCAGCAAGTAGTCTAAATAAAATCTGAGATCCCACCAGTTTAGAAATAATAGTATTCCAATCCATGACTCCTTTTATTTGTGTATGAAATAAGGCAACATAACAAGGCAAAACAAAACTCTGAAGAAAAATAAAAAAAAGTGTCTAACATAAAAGAGGTTATGTGCAGATAATAAAATAATAACCAAAAAAAAGAATGATTCTACATGTAACTTTGAATAGTAAGAAATGTTAAAAAAAAAGAAAAAAAAAGAAAAAAAAAGGGAGGCTTTATTAACCATAAAGCAAGATACAAAATAAAATCTACAACATTTAAACCACCACTTCAGTATTAGTCAAAAGACCATGATCATCATCATCGTCATCACCACTCATTCATACAGTGTACATTTGGGGAGGCCTTGTCTTCTAACTAGTGAAAATATTTCAGTGAGCACAGTGAGCACAACAGATTTAAAACTCCTGTCTTCATGAAGCTGATTTTCAGCAAGGAGAGCTTATCTATTCGAGATATCTTATAATAAAACAGTCAGTCTTCACTGAGTGCTTCTACAGACGAATGGATAAAGAAGATATGGTCCATATATACAATGGAATATTACTCAGCAATCAGAAAGGATGAATACCCAACTTTTGTATCAACATGGATGGGTCTGGAGTATATTATGCTGAGTGAAATAAGACAAGCAGAGCAATTCAATTATCATATGGTTTCACTTACTTGTGGAACATAAGGAATAAAATGGAGGACATTAGGGGAAGGAAATGAAAAGTGTATTGGGGTAAACTGGAAGGGGAGGCGAAGCATGAGAGACTGTGGACTCTGAGAAACAAACTTAGGGTTATGGAGGGGAGAAGGGAGTGGGGATGGGTGAACCTGGTGGTGGGTATTAAGGAGGGCACGTATTGCATGGAGCACTGGGTATGGTGCATAAATAATGATTCTTGGATCATTGAAAACATAAAGTAAAAAAAAAAAGTTTGGGTGCTACCTTTGACATGGCAGGTGGTTCAAAACACACAAGACCTTTTTTATATGCAAGGGAACCCTTATCAGGATCCAACCCTGAATCAGGTGTAAACATACTACATACATGCATTTGAATGTGTATACATGCATGGTACATATCATATAGCTTCCAAACCAGAATCTTTCTGAATGGGAAGACATCAAAGAATTATTATTAATGTCAGTAGCAAAAATGTATGCCTTTTATTGCCACTATTATTAATCATTACTAGAGATTTTCAGAAGATCATTCAGTAAGAAAAACTTCATAGGGTACTTGGATAATTTTTTATTATAATGTAGGAATGGGGGGAAATATTGACTATGGCAAAAGCAAAAGTGTACTTCAAGTTCAGTTTATTTACTATTGATGGCTTTCTGTTCATGCAGCTAAAATTTCATGCATTCTTTATATTATGACCAAACCTAAATGTTAATTGACTGTCTGGGCATGATTGTGTTGCTATTGACCTCAGAATCCACTGGTTTTCTACTCAAAACAAACTTGTAGCAGTCCCTGTAATACAAGGAGCTGAAATCATGGAGGAAGAGATGACATATGCAAACAGTTCAAATAAAATGAAGTAAAGAATAACACTGAGTGAAAACAAAAAAAAAATACAGAAAGAAGATACTTATTTTTAAAGGACGAATCTGGAAAATATTTATGGAGATAATGGAATTAAGCTTGGTGCTTGAAGTTTGGTTAATATTTCAATAGGTAGAAATAGAGTATTGACCCAGGAATTCTTGGTAAGGGAAACAAAAAAGCATAAGTGGAGAGGGACATCAAGTGAATGTCATCCTTTGCACACAATGAGAAGTCTTGTATACAAATGCGAAATTACAGGTGTTTAAGAGCAATATTTAAATATTTAAATGACTGATATCTACAACAAAAAAATCCTCTGATTCTTTTCCCATATCTATCTGATTGTGTATAGTTATAATTTCTAACATCACTATCTCTAACGACTGCAGTGTGATTGATTTGGTATAACAAATCTTGAGAAAATATAGTCATCATATTGTGAGTCTTTAATGAACTAGTAAAAACAAGACCAATGGAGTCTACACAATTTTTCTAGGAACTTTGACAATCAATGAGAAAGGGTTTATAGCGTAGTAATTACACCACAAGGTTAGCAGAGTAAATAAAAGTTATATAGTGGCTCAAATTTAAAAAAGAGGAAAATGTAAATAAAGTAATAAATTGTTACCATTATTAATTGTGACAAAAAGAAAGGAATGAAAGATGACAATTGACATTAATGGAATGAGGTTTGAATAAGAATGTAGTCTTGACCACACAAATATGGACCACCAGTTTTGAGGGAAAAGAGCACACTTAGTATATGTCATAAACAATTAGGGATGAAAGATGCACACACATTGGGATGCCAATATCTAGACATTTTTCTAGGTTTCCATACCAACACTCATGTTGCTTACTTCTTTCCTCCTTTATTGTAATAAAAGTTTATATTTTATTCAATGCTTATCACACATTTTTTGCTTTGCTTTTTAATTTATTCATGAAGTTTAATATTATCTCAACAGCAATACAGGCATTTCTTTTTTTCCCCCCGGTCTTTTTAATTTTACCAGAGCACTATGCATATGATTAGTGCTTAATATAAACTTTGTTATATTGTTCATTATCCAGCAATAGAAGTTAATTTTCTACTGTTCTCAATTTTCTTAAAGAATAACACATTTTCTCCATTAGAGTATTATTTACAATAAGAATAATTCATTGCTAAAACATCAAACAGAGTCTTAAAAAAATATGATATCCTACCAAAATTAATGAGACTTGAACTCGTCTAAGGGATTTGGCATCTATATCAGTTTAATTATTTTAATATTTTTGAGTTATGCATTAAGAATTACAATGTGAATATCATTAAAGAAGCTCTTAGAATTTAATAAGACATATTTCAGTGATTTATATCTACTACTATTTCATGCTGCTGATGAACAGAATTTAGCTTGGTTGAACTCTATATCCTCAAAAAAGGTATTTCACCCTTCATTACTTTTCCACATCAGCAGATGACAACTTTTGATACCAATTAAAGTTTCAAAAGATAGAAAGTGATCTTAAATATTTATGGGGAATTTGGTCTATTTTATAAAAGTTTGTACAAGAATTTTGGATTCAACTGTAAAGAATGACTGAGATGATTTAGTTAGAATAACTGCATATGCCAAATAGATATTATGTATGCCAGGGATATCATCATTGAAAGTTATTTCTTACTTGGATAAATTGGAACTCAATATAATAGAAGGTGAATTACATCAAAAGAAAAAAATCTAATTTATCATGTATAAATATATCAAATATGTTAAATTAAACTCTGATAAACACAAGATGACACGAAGGAAATTTACATAAATAAATTATCCATAAAACCTGCATTGGATTGTTGTAAAGGAAATATATTTATTCAAAATGACACTATTGCTAAGCTACATGGCTTTAATGAGAGAAATGAAATACAGAAACTGTTCTAAAAATGCTGTGCAAAGCTCTTCAGAGGGTGTGAAAAGTACATTTATGTGTCTGTGCTATTTTCTTCTCTTTCCTCTTAAATGTGCTCTGAAATCTATCACTGTTTTACCAAGAATTACATTTTGCTCATTTTTTTGCTCAACAAAGAGGAAACATTTATGATTTTGCAATAATACTGTTTCTAATTTCAGACAGTTCTTTATTTCTAAAATTTTTAAGCCACTTTTCAGTGAAGATTGCATTTGCTTCATGCATATACGAAAAGCTAGGTTTTTTAATGTTACTTCAGTTCTTTTGATATGATAATGTAAAGTTAATTGTATCCTTTTTCAGCTATGGAAAACATTAATATCATTTCCTGTTAATGTGAACAGGTGGGGAGAAGAATTAGCATATTCACTAATTAGATTTTATTTGCAATTTTATTGTCAAGCACCATGTCTTTATCTTCTAAGTTTTTAATGAGAGACTCTAATTCTTCTAATAACATTTTTGGCTTAGAGAAATGTGTTTGAAATTCCAGATATATTTGAATTTCCTATAACTTCCCTTTCACAGTAAGCATGAAGAATAATTAACATATTCTTGTGCTTGTATTCATAAGAAGAGCATGAGATAAGTTAATTTCCTTACGTTTATTTGTTTTTAATAACAGTTCATTCTTTGCTACAGACCTAGGATGATTAATATCTTGTTTACTGATAGATTCATTTTTCTCCACCGGTTTGAATTACATGTTCTGATAGCTGTAACTGAGAGGGGCCTCCTCAGATTATTTCTACATATCAATCAGCAATGATGTCTTTTCATGCTTACAATGGTCACATGCAGGGCCAGTAGTGTAATTTGCTAAATGAAAACGTGGGGTCCCTTGTTCAAACAAATTATTAAGAACTCCAAAATGACAAGAATTGTCAGAGTGTTAAACTCCAAAATGACAGAGTGTTAAACAAAAAGCAGGGCTCTTCTAAGCACGAGACCCTCTGTGGCTGCAGAGATCATGGGTCGATGAAACTGGCCCTGGCCACATACTATGACAGAATCAATATATCATAATGGTTGAGCTTATGGCCTCATGCTGAGATTTTAATTCTATTTTGTCAATTTTTTTTAAGATTTTATTTATTTATTTGACAGAGAGAGATCACAAGTAGTCAGGGCAGCAGCCAGAGGGAGAGGGGAAAGCAGGCTCCCCGCTGAGCAGGGAGCCCGATGCAGGGCTGGATCCCAGGACCCTGAGATCATGACCTGAGCTGAAGGCAGAGGCTGAACCCACTGAGCCACCCAGGCATCCCATATTTTGTCAATTCTTTAGCTATTTGACCTTGAACAAGTTACTCTGCCTCAGTGGTTTCTCCCCACACAACCAATNGAGAGAAATCACAAGTAGTCAGGGCAGCAGCCAGAGGGAGGGGGGAAAGCAGGCTACACGCTGAGCAGGGAGCCCGATGCAGGGCTGGATCCCAGGACCCTGAGATCATGACCTGAGCTGAAGGCAGAGGCTGAACCCACTGAGCCACCCAGGCATCCCATATTTTGTCAATTCTTTAGCTATTTGACCTTGAACAAGTTACTCTGCCTCAGTGGTTTCTCCCCACACAACCAATGATAATATCTAATTCACGTGTATGTGTATTTAAAAATGAATTAATATATGTAAAAGATTAAAAAACGGCACCTGATATAAGTAAGCTTTCAACAGTATTAGCTAATGTTACTTTTATAGGATGTAGCTATTTTTTTAATTTTTTATTTAATTTTTATTTTTATTCTTTGCCCCAGGGGTACAGGTCTGTGAATCATCAGGCTTACATCTTTCACAGCATTCACCAAAGCACAAACCCTCCCCAATGTCCATAACCCATCCACCCTATCCCTACCCTCCCACCCCCCAGTAACCCTCAGTTTGTTTTGTGAGATTAGGAGTCTCTTATGGTTTGTCTCCTTCCCCATCCCATCTTGTTTCATTATTTTTCCCTCCCTACCCCCCACAACCCCCCACACTGCCCNTAATTTTTAATTTTATTTTTATTTTTATTTTTATTCTTTGCCCAAGGGGTACAGGTCTGTGAATCATCAGGCTTACATCTTTCACAGCATTCACCAAAGCACAAACCCTCCCCAATGTCCATAACCCATCCACCCTATCCCTACCCTCCCACCCCCCAGTAACCCTCAGTTTGTTTTGTGAGATTAGTAGTCTCTTATGGTTTGTCTAGGATGTAGCTATTTTTGAAAAATATAACTGGTGGGTCAATTCCAGTAGAAAACCCCTTCCCACACTAATTCCATACAATGGCAGCTTATATTTGGCACCAACACCCCCCCTTTTTTTTTTGCTGCTCTGAAAGCCACTTATAAGAGTGAAGATCAAAACAGACAATTCAGATTCCCAGAGTTATCTTATCCTAGTTTTCTTTAGTCTGACATTTAAATTCAGAGGTAGAATTAAGATCCATCAGTTCTTCTTTTTAAATTCTGTATATCTAATGGACATAAAATCTCAATTTTCTAAGCCAGTTATGATGATCTATTTTTACTATTTTCAAAACATGATTAAATAAATATGCAATTATATAATATCTATACTTACATTTAGAGATTTCCAAGTTGACCATGTATATAATAAATGTGTGTGCATTTGTGTTAATTGGTAGTCTCAGAGCATTCGCATAGACTAATCAAGAATTCATTCTCAGTTAGATTAATCAAGAATTCACTCATCCAGTACATGTACAGTCAGCTAGGACTTAATCAGAATGTCTACACTCTAGAGGTCTTCCTCAAACATTTCTACAATCCGTATCTTGACTCAACATCAGGAGCTTTACCAGTTACAGTAATGGATGTTAGAAGTGGATTCCCATTGGCAAAACTCAGTTTTAAAGTTATGTGTTTTTAAAATAGTTTCTAGGAAATTCACAGTCTTGCATGTTTGAGGCATAAGAATCAAGTGAACCTTCAGTCTTTATACTGACAAAGACTATCTCCTTGACTAAACATCACTCAGGCTCCTTTGAGTCCTTTTATCTTCTAAGCCTCAACCATGGTCCATATTCTTGCTAGGCCTCCATAGTCCAGTTGTAGCAAGAATTCTGCTAAGTTAGTTTAGCAAGAATCCTTACCCTTGATATCTGATCATTCTTGGTATCAGATCAAGTGCCTTACCCCTATCATCCCCCAGGTGATACTGGATCACACTGGCCTGACTTCAGCAAGAATCCTATCAACTCAATGTGCAAGAATTCCCCCATTCCCTAGATGTTTCCTGCTAGTAATTTTCCATTCACTGACCTTCTGTCACCCAATGTGATCCTTGGCTATAAAATCCTACTTCTTGTTATAACAGAAGTTGACCCCAATCTAAATCATCCTATTGCAATAGTCTTGATACCTGTTGAGATGGTGCTGAATAAAATCTTCATTATCATTTTCACAGGGGTTAAAATAATTATATTTTTTTCCTTAATAGTACTAAGAGATAGTACCCCGAGCTTGATTCCTAAAAGGTTCTGAGGTCAACTACAGTATAGATAGTTCACGAGAGTCTGCAGAGTTGGCTAGCCTAATCCCACCTCTAGAGTATTTTATCATGCACCACAGCTGAGTTTTTCAAGGAGGGTGCTTTTAGACCTCCATAAAAAAAAAAAAAAAAAAAAAAAGGAAAATTTTTNAAAGGTAAGATTTTATCCTAGATGAGAGAAGTGGGTATAAGAAAATTTCTGCCTATCTGTTTATGAATGACTGAAATATGGCAGAATAGAGTCTGAGATTTCTTTCCTTTTAGACTGGTAATGAAGTTAGTTGGGAGTGATTAACCATCCTGTACCTCTAATAATTAACAGTTTTCAATATCTAAAAAAAAGTTATTTGCTTTGTGGCAATACTTTACAAATCAACATTTCAACTTTCTTTTTTTTTAATTTAATTTAAAAAATTTTTTTTCAGTGTTTCCAGATTCATTGTTTATGTACCACACCCAGGGCTCCATGCAAAACATGCCCTCCTTAATACCTACCACCAGGCTCACGCATCCCCCTACTCCCCTCCCCTCTAAAACCCTCAGTTTGTTTCTCAAAGTCCATAGTCTCTCATGGTTTGTCTCCCCCTCTGATTTCCCCCAATTCGCTTTTCCTTTCCTTCTTCTAATGTCCTCCATGTTATTCCTTATGTTCCACAAGTAAGTGAAACCATATGATAATTGACTTTCTCTGCTTGACTTATTTCACTCAGCATAATCTCCTCCAGATCTGTCCATGTTGATAAAAAAGTTGGGTATTCATTCTTTCTGATGGCTGAGTAATATTCCACTGTATATATGGACCACATCTTCTTTATCCATTCGTCTATTGAAGGGCATCTTGGCTCTTTCCACAGTTTGGTGATTGTGGATATTGTTGCTATGAACATTAGGGTACATATGGCCCTTCTTTTCACTACATCTGTATCTTTGGGGTAAANGGTTTGGTGATTGTGGATATTGTTGCTATGAACATTAGGGTACATATGGCCCTTCTTTGCACTACATCTGTATCTTTGGGGTAAATACCCAGTAGTGCAAATGCAAGGTCACAGGGTAGCTCCATTTTTTATTTTTTGAGGAATCTCTACACTCTTTTCCTTGATTCCCAAACCAGGCAAAGACCCCATTGAAAAGGAGAATTTCAGACCAATATCTTGATGAATATGGATGCCAAGATTCTCAACAAGATCCTAGCTAATAGAATCCAACAGTACATTAAAAAGATTATCCACCATGACCAGGTGGGATTTATCCCTGGGATGCAAGGGTGGTTCAACATTCACAAATCAATCAATGTGATAGAACAAATCAATAAGAGAAGAGAGAAGAACCACATGGTCCTCTCAACTGATGCAGAAAAAGGATTTGGCAAAATACAGCATCCATTCCTGATTAAAACTCTTCAAAGTATAGGGATAGAGGGAACATTCCTCACCTTCATAAAATCTATCTATGAAAAACCCACAGTGAATATTATTCTCAATGGGGAAAAGCTGAGAGCCTTCCCACTGAGATCAAGAACACAAGGATGCCCACTCTCACCACTGTTATTCAACATAGTACTAGAAGTACTAGCAACAGCAATCAGAAAACAAAAAGAAATAAAAGGTATTCAAATTGGCAAAGAAGAAGTCAAATTCTCACTCTTTGCAGATGACATGATACTTCATATGGGAAACCCAAAAGACTCCACCCCCAAGTTACTAGAACTCATACAGCAATCCATTAATGTGGCAGTATACAAAAATCAATGCACAGAAATCAGTAGCTTTCTTATACTAATTTACACTAACAATAAAACTATAGAAAGGGAAATTAGAGAATCAATTCCATTTACTATAGCACCAAAACCCGTAAGATACCTTGGAATAAACCTAAGCAAAGAGGTAAAGGATCTATACTCGAGGAACTACAGAACACTCATGGAAGAAATTGAAGAAGACACAAAAAGATGGAAAAGGATTCCATGCTCATGAATCGGAAGAATAAACATTGTTAAAATGCCTATACTTCCCAGAGAGATCTATACTTTCAATGCCATCCTGATCAAAATACCACTGGCATTTTTCAAAGTGCTAGAACAAACAATCCTAAAATTTGTATGGAACCAGAAAAGACCCTAAATCACTAATGAAATGTCGAAAAAGAAAAACAAAGCTGGGGCATCATGTTGCCTGATTTCAAGCTTTATTACAAAGCTGTGATCACCAAGACAGCATGGTACTGGCACAAAAACAGACACATAGACCAATGGAACAGAGTAGAGAGTCCAAATATGGACCCTCAACTCTATGGTCAAATAATCTTCGACAAAGCAGGAAAAAATATCCAGTGGAAAAAAGACAGTCTCTTCAATAAATGGTGCTGGGAAAATTGGACAGCTATGTATAGAAGAATGAAACTTGACCGTTCTCTTACACCATACACAAAGATAAACTCAAAATGGATCAAAGACCTCAATGTGAGACAGGAATCCATCAAAATCCTAGAGGAGAACATAGGTAGTAACTTCTTTGACATTGGCCAAGGCAACTTCTTTCAAGACTCGTCTCCAAAGGCAAAGGAAACAAAAGTGAAAATGAACTTTTGGGACTTCATCATGATAAAAAGCTTCTGCACAGCAAAGGAAACAGTCAACAAAACAAAGAGGCAACCCATGGAATGGGAGAAGATATTTACAAATGACACTACAAACAAAGAGCTTATATCCAAGATATATAAAGAAGTCCTCAAACTCAACACCCAAAAAACAGATAATCATTTCAGAAAATGGGCAGAAGACATAAACAGACACTTCTCCAATGAAGACATACAAATGGCTAGCAGACATTTCAACTTTCTTTTAGGATTTTTATATCTATACAATTACAATTCAGAGTAAAATTTTTCAGAACACATGTTATAAGTTTTGGTAAAGAAAACATGATTGTTGTATTTTTCTTACTAAAAAAGGGTAGAAAATCAATGATTACCAAAAATTCAATAGGCTTTTAATTATATAAGCCTTGTAAGTATCATTTTTCCTATTATTTTAATGAGGAAAATAAAGGTAAGGTATATTGAATATCCTAGCTGTTATCACATACTTATTAAATAACTAGAACTGGGATTCAAATCAGGTATAAATGACAAAATCAATGGGGTTGTTTTTCTGTTGTTATTGTGTGTGTGTGTGTTGCTTTGTTTGCTTATTGTTTGTTTGTTTATTTGTTTATTTATTTGACAGAGACACAGTGAGAGAGGGAACACCAGGAGGGGAAGAGGGAGAGGGAGAAGCAGACTTTCCCGCAGGGCAAGGAGCTGATGAGGGCTCCAGCCTAGGACACTGGGATCACGACCTGAGCTGAAGGCAGATGCCTAATGAATGAGCCACTCAGGCACCCCTGCTTATTGCTTTTATCTACTATGAGGCTTCCTTGAAAAAATACGGAAATAAATACAGAAATAATCATTGAAGAATTATAAACTTTGAGATAATTCCTATGAAAACTATACAGGTTACTTATTTTAAATAATTATGCAGAAGCTATGCATGTTTGGTTGATTATCAGACTCAACACATAAATCAATATATTTATCGATAGTTATCATGCCTTTTTGCCTTTTTTTTGGTCATCACATTCGAGGAATTTTATTTTCTAAATATTTTACCAGTTTAAAAAAAAAACAATTCTCACCAATAAATTTCTCCTAGAATGTAGGCATTATGAACCTACTTCTTATATTTTATCTTACTGTAAAATTTTTCACTTAGAAGATTCATATTTGCTGAATAACATATGAGATACATTATAGTTAAGGTCTCAAGCAAACAATCTGTAATTGATAAAATAGTTTTCCACCAAAATATTCACAGTAAATTGAATACATGTGGTCTGAAAAACATCCTAATCCTGTACCCAAACTAATTAAAAATGAAAATAACTTTTTTATCTAAGGGAGTTTTCATGTTGTATTATTAGATGGAATTAGAAGTAAATCCATCACCCTAAGTAGTAAACTGAAAATAAAAGTGGAATCTAGAAATAAGATAAGAGTCAAAATCCAGATGTGTATTGTAGTTGAAGTTCCATTTGTTTATAAACATTACTATTAAATAATACCATAGTCAAGCTATTAATTAGCTATTTATTCACCGATACTTTCTAAGATAAGAATTCAAGATCATAAAACCAATCATTTATTTTTTCAATATCCAAAATGCTAAGTATTGCATGGTTGAACCATTAATTGTATATTTTTGAAAACCCTGCATGGGTTATTATTTAGAAAAATGTGTTAAGTATGTACTCTATTCTAATGTAGTTTTAGGGGCACCTGGGTGGATTAGTTGGTTAAGCACTTGCCTTTGGCTTGGCTCAGGTCATGATCTCAGGGTCCTGGGATCCAGTCCTTTGTTGTGCTCCCTGCTCAGCTTTGGGGGAGGGGGGTAGGGCAGTCTGCTTCTCATTCTCCCTCCCCCACCCACCTCCATTCATGCTCTCTCTGTCTCTCTGAAGTAAATAAATAAAATCTTTAAAAAAATCTATATAGTAGTTTTAAGCAGTGAGACTCTGAGAATGAGGCGATTGGACAATTTAAGTTTATGAATAGGATGGAAATGGACAGAGCTGAGGCAGCTTGTTACATTTGGTATTTCAGACATGTAGAGTAGCAAAGTTTAACGAGGATGAGCAAGACTTGCAAGCAGGGGTTATGTCACAAAGTGCCTTGTACATCATGTTATGTTGTCAAGTTTTATCTTGTAGTACAAAAATGATTTAAAGAGACAGTCACCTTATCAAGAAGCATACATTTCATCTGTATTCGTGAAAATTTAAATTAAATTGCTGATGAACCAAAATAAAGTTCTTTTCTCAAATTAATAGTCATAAAGTGAGCAGTCACGTTGTGAGTTGGTTCTCCCACCCTCAAAACATGACGTCAAAGGAAAGAAAAAGTAGTTCACGGCAAATGGCTTTAAACAAATCATCTATGATCACAATTGATCGATCAAACCTCATCATTTGTGAATACACACGGACAGCTAGGAAACACTGGCTCTAACAATGTTGCTCCAAAAATTTAAGTGGTAGTTCTATTATTAGAAGCATAAAGGAAAAAACAGACCCTTGAGAATAATTACAATCTTTTCATAATATCTCATTAATAATCCCTACTTATTAAAGAGTAGACAGAAGAGTTGCTCTGGTTAAATTATTGACACACCTCCACAGAACTCTAGAGGTCCTAAAGAATACATTTTTAGACCATTTAACAAAGATAAACAACAATAATAAAATTATATTTCACAATGGACACTCTAGCAGAGTTTTTCAACCTCAGCATTATTGACATTTAGTGCCAGATAACGCTTCAAGCTATTCAAAGTCAGGTATAAATTTTTAAATTTTTTTATTTAAATTCAATTAGCTGGGGCGCCTGGGTGCCTCAGTGGGTTAAGCCTCTGCCTTCGGCTCAGATCCCAGGGTCCTGGGATGGAGACGTGCATCTGGCTCTCTGCTCAGTGGGGAGCCCGCTTCCCCCTCTCTCTCTGCCTGCCTCTCTACCTACTTGTGATCTCTCTCTGTCAAATAAATAAAATCTAAAAAAAAAAAAATTAAAAAATAAATTCAATTAGCCAACACACAGTACATCATTAGTTTTTGATGTAATGTTCAATGATTCATTAGTTGTGTATAATGCCGACTGCTCATCCCATCACTTATGAATTTTAAATGCATATTACTAAGTGCAAAAAGCCATTCCATAAAGGCTATGTACTGCAAGATTCTAATTATAGGACCTTCTAGAAAAACTAAAACTATAGAGATTATAAATAGATCAATGGTTGTCAGGGATTCATCAGAGGGTTGAATATATGAAGCATAGAAAAATTTTAAATTGTGGTTAGGTTATTGAAACTATTTTGTATGATTCATTATTGGTGGATATGAGGCAGTATGCATTTGTCAAAATTTATGACCCTTCATAGAATAAGGTGCAAAAGTTGATGTATGAAATGAAAAAAAAAAAAAGAGGTCAAGAATTTCAGGGTGGAATTCAGAACGTGACTAAATAACCTAACTGTATTTACCAACGTATGTTGCAACCTACCTGAAGAGAGTGGAGAAACTGGTGCTAACCTTAATTACTTTGGAAATGAATATCATCTGTAAGACTAAAGGCAAAATAAGCTGTATATAAGCACTGTGCAAAAGTTAATAAAGTTGTCCCCCAAGGGTCTGGGCAATCAATTCTGGAACCATTATACATTCACACTTGAATCGAACAATTAAGTACATGGATGGATGGAGGGAGCCAGGATTCTCACAGTTGGAGTGAGAGGTTACAGACAAGCAACATGAGAACACTAGAATGATCCAATGCATTGGATAGCATTGGAGACATAAGTATTAACTAATACCAGTAAACAAGTACAAAGACTCCATGGAGAAATGTGTGAATTAAGGACTGAAGCAATAAATATATAAGAGGATCTCAGAGAAACCTGTAGTTCCACATAGTTAAAAAGTGTTGAGCAAACAAACAAACGAACCCACAGTTATGATGGGGTTATGTCAAAGGCACATAGGAGTGAAATGAAAGAGCTTCCAATGATCAAAGTTATAAAAACTTAAGAAACAAAATAAATAATACAGCAATGAATTCTAATCAAATTATAAAATAATTACCCATGGACCCATGCTAATATAAATAAATTATAAAGTAAATATATCTGGAGAAGAGTCAAATCTCTCACGCAGAATTATCTCAAATAATTTTTGCAGATGCTCTCATTCATGAGCATGAGTTTATAATTCCACTCCCTAAGTTGGGCTGCGCATATTGACTTCCTTCCATAGAGTCAAGAATGATAAGGTGGGAAATTAATAACTTCCCAGTGGAGAAACTTGGAAAGCACTATCTCAGCCAGCTGATCAAAGTTAAGATTATCCATGATAAGCCATGTTAATAGTATATATCTCAAACCATATGATGAAAATTATGTTGCCTATACAAACTTCCACTGAAAAAAACCATAAAATAAGTCTAATCATGAGAATACATCCGAAAAAGTCCAAAAGAGGTATATCTACAAATACGTGACCAGTCCTCCATAAAACTGTCAAGGTAAAACAAAAACAAAAACAAAAACAAAAAACCCCAAAAACCTGTCAAGGTCATCAAAAACGAGAAATGTCTGAGAAGGTGTCATAACCAAGAGGACCCTAAGGAGACATGACAACTAAATGTAATGTGGTATCCTCAGTAGGAAACTGGAACATAACAATGAGATTAGGTAAAAACTAAGGAAATCTGAATATACTATAAACTTATTTAGTAATCATTTATCAATGTTATTTCATTAATTGTAATGTACCATACTAATTTAAGATGCTAATAATAGGGAAACTGGGGTGTGGAGGACATGGAGAGTCTATCTCTGTAACTTTTCTGTAAATCTAAAACCATTCTAAAATTTTAAAGTAGTAAATGTTTAAAAATTGTCAGAGGAAAACCTGTGTGGTAGGTAAATAAATAATCTAGATCTCAGAGATATTAACTGATTCCATTCAACTCAAAGCAAGCCAGAACACTAGAAGTTTCATTTAATTTTTATGATTCTTAATATCTTACTTTTGGTTAAGCAAAACAATATGATAGATGATTTTTCATGTGAAAAGATACTGTATTTTGAAATATTATTGAGGATCAAGTCCCTACTCCTCCCCAAAAATGTAACATGAAAATAGTAATTGAAATTTGCTTCAATGCTTATGAGGTTACTATCCTTGAGAGAGGGAATGAAAAGATATATCTTGTGTGTTTTTCCCAGGGTGCCCTTTGGCATTCTATAAAAAGATGTCCTTGACAAAAGATTTTAAAACTTTCAATGACTTTTCAAAGCATGGTATCTTGAAGTAGCCACTCTGAGTGACAGCTGAACACAAATTTCTGACTACCAGAAGAGGAGTCATGCTCACAGTACATAAATATTCACAGAGATGGTATCTTTAAATAAACTTGCAAATAATCTGACAGTAAAATGTATTTTTATGTTACCCAGTGGAATTAAAGTGAACTTTTTCCTTTCCATTTTCTTTTAGTGAGTTTTCAAAAAAGTTGTTTCCAATTTCAGCATCTGCTACATTGATGTATATTTTCAAAGGAACTGCTTGGTAGTTTTAATTGTTTTTATACTGATCTGAACCAGGTGATTGAATTCTGATATATTTTTCAGTCGCAGTTATTTTCATTTGCCCTTTAAATCTTACATATCCACATTTCTGTAAAATCCAATGCTATTGGTTAAACTATAATATATAAAAGTAATTAATTATGCCAGTGTATGTGGAATACTAGTGCATTATTGATATGGTAAGATAAGACATATCAACAGTTTTACTCTATCACATTCCTTAAATATACACAGAATCTGAAACAGCTTGTGCCTCTAAATATAGTTCTTGAGATTACCGTAAAAGAGGACCTCTACTTCAGGTCAATGTAGAATAAGAGGGATAACATAAATCCTTCTGCTTGGAACTCCTACTATCCAGACAAAGTACCAAAAATAAAATACCTTTGGTCTTTGTACATTAGGTAGTAGGCAATGCAGGAGACTGAATTTGGGGAAAGAGGAAACAGATGATACTCGTTTTGTAATTGGGCATATGGCTTGGAAACTGCTGCCAGGCTGTGGAATGAAGAAAGAGAATCAAAGTGGAGCTTAGAAATCTTACTAGTTCAGGAGATAAATCTGAGTCTGGAAAGTCCCAGGCATATAGAATTTGTAGGGAAGTATACTAGAAAAGAAAAGGTTAGAGAAAGACAAAGTGAGGGAGAGAGAGGCCTCTCTGAAGATTTTAGCTAAGGATTGAGCAGCATCTGAGTGTGAAGAAGCTATACAAGGCCAGGAAACTAACCACTCCAGAGGAGCAAAGGAAACAATCCCAGGTGTTTACATAAAGTGCAGATGATTTCCTGTTCCTATTGTTTGGAGGAAAAAAAAAACACTATAAATCACAGAAGGATATTGACTCAGTAGTGGCAAAAATGAGTAACAGACTGATAGCTGCTTGGGTCCTATAAAATGAAGCCTAAAAGCAAGCTTAGAAAGAAACCAACTGTCTCCAAGAAATTTAGTGTATCTCAGAAAAAAATTCAAAAAACTTTTGGAAATACAGAAACAACTAGCAGCCAGTAGGGTAAAATTCAAAGCTTCACAATATCCAATCCCTAATCCAAATTAACCAGGCATTCAAAAAGCAGAGAAACATAAAATGAAGAGAAAAATCAATGGAATCCTACCCAGAATTAGCATTATAGATTTCCTAGACAAAGACATTCAAAGATTCATTGTAATTAAAATTCATATGTTCACTAAGGTAAATGGGAAATTGAGCATATTAGTTAGTACTGAAAAAATAAAAAGTCAGTAAAATTAATATTTAGAGATGGGAAGTACAAGATCTAAGTAATAATACTGTATGAAATAAATTAAAGATTAAAAACTGCAGGAAACAAAAACATGGCAAGATTAGTGAACTTGAAGTTAACCAATAAAAACTATTGAAAATGAAATAGAAAAGAAGCTGAGAATGAGTAAACGAACTATCAAGGAGCTGTAGGACCCCTTTAAACTATCAAATATATGTATAATTTGGATTTCCAAAAGAAAATAAAAATATTTGAAGAATTAATGGTTGTCATCTTTTCATAGTTTATTAAAACCATAAACAAATGCAGTCACATTCAGCAAAGCCCAAGAAACACAACTTGCACCATGTTATATAAAATTAAATTCTTTAAAACCAGTGATAAACAGAGAATGTTAAAAGCGAATAGAAGGAAAAGAAATACTGCAGAGAGAAACAAAGAAAATAATTATTGCAGACTTCTTTTAAAATCAAATCAAGACAGAGAATTGTGGATATTTTGATTACTACAGAATAAAACTTAAACTAGATTACTAGTAATCTATAACCAGAAAACATATCTTTTTCTCTTTTAAAAGTAGCAGACTAAGGGTTACAGAAAGGAGGAGGGTGGGGGGATGGGGTAACCCAGTGATGGGTATCTATGAGGGCATGTGTTGTGATGAGCACTGGGTGTTATATGCAATTAATGAATCATTGAACACCACGTCAAAAACTAATGATGTACTATACGTTGTCTAACTGAACATAAAAAAATGAATAGGCTTTGACATTACAAAAAATTAAAAAAATAGTAGCAGAATTTTTCATATATATAAATGTTGAAAGAAATAATAAACTGTAGGACGGTCCAGTTTATATAAAGTTCTTTAGGTAAAACATGATACAATACAGAAATCTCTAATCAAAATAGATGAATATCACTAGAGATAGTAAATGTGTGGGTAATTATAAAATACTTTTTTACCTAAAAGTGTCTTTTTTAAAAAGATTTTATTTATTTATTTGACAATGAGAGTCCAAGCAGGGGCAGGAGCAGGCAGAGGGAGAAACAGGCTCCCCGCTGAGCAAGAAGCCTGGTGGGATTGATGTGGGGCTAGATCGCAGGACCTTGAGATCATGACATGAGCCAAAGGCAGACCCTTATCGGACTGAGCCACCCAGTCAACCCACTTAAAACTGTTCAAGGTAATTACTGATGTATAAATAATGGCAATATACTATATAATTTGTTACATACATAGAAGTAAAATTTTTTTTTAAGATTTTATTTATTTATTTCACAGAGGGAGAGAGATCACAAGGAGGCAGAGAGGCAGGCAGAGAGAGAGGGGGAAGCAGGCTCCCTGCTGAGCAGAGAGCCCAATGCGGGCCTCGATCCCAGGACCCTGAGATCATGACCTGAGCCAAAGGCAGAGGCTTTAACACACTGAGCCACCCAGGTGCCCCAGAAGTAAAATTTTTGATAGCAATTGCACAAAGGCTAAAAAGGCAGTTTAGGAGAATTAAATTGGGAGATTCAAAAGAAGAGGCACAATGTTATTTTAATTTAATTTATTTCACATTTAATGTGATGAATTAAAATGCATTTACTGAACCTTAAAGCAAACATTTAAAAAAGAAATTGTAGCTATAGCTAAAATGACAACATAGTTACTAAAAATCAATGAAATCCAAAAGAAGTTAGAAAAGGAAAAGAATGGATTAGAGAGTAGATTGTTGGTTGCCAGGGGCTGGGGATGGAAGAGAGAGGGAATTATTAGTCACAGGCTGCAAACTTCTAGTTATAAGATGAGTAAGTTCTGGAGATCTACTGTACAGCATGGTGACTGTAGTTAATGATACTGTTTTACGTAGTTGAAAATTGCTGAGAAAGTGTATCTTCAATGTTCTCAACACACACACAGAACGATAATTATGTGAAGATATGAAGGTGTTAACTAATCTCATTGTGATCATTTTGCAATATATACATGTATCAAGTCACCACATTTTATACCTGAAACTTGTATGATGTTATATATTAATAATAGCTCAAAAAAAACCCAGAGAAAATAAAGTAAAATTGCCTATAAAACAAGACAAAGAAAAATGAAAAATTACAGGTTGGACAAATAAAAAACAACACAGTACAAGTACTTAAATACAACCAAGTTGATAATACTTGAGTTGAACCACATCATCAACCAACACTACCTAACTGACATTTGTAGAATACTTCACTCGACAACAGCAGAATACAACTACTTTTCCCAAATGCATAGAGATTATATAGCGTGAAAGATCATATTCTGGGCATAAAGTCAGTCTCAGTAAATTTAATGATATTTAAATATTCAGAACAGATAATGATAAAAAAATTAAATTATATTAGAATCAGTTTGATTGAATTAAATTAGGAATAAAGGATAGATATTTCCAAAAGAATTCCTCATAAATATTAGGAATTAAATACTATGCTTCTAAATAAACCATCAGTCTAAAAGAATACACAACTAAATATAAAAAATTGAACTGAAAGAAAACGGAAACAGCATATAAAAATTTATGAGATTCATCTAAGTCAGTAAGCAGACAAAAATTTTTAGAACTAAACAAAAAGTGTCTAACAGGAAAGAAGGAAGGTCTCAAATAATGTCTTCGCTTCACATGTTTGTTTTTTTTTTTTAAAGATTTTATTTATTTATTTGACACAGAGAGAGAGATTACAAGTAGGCAGAGAGGCAGGGAGAGGAGGAAGCAGGCTCCCTGCTGAGCAGAGAGCCAGATGCGGCCTCGATCCCAGGATGCTGAGATCATGACCTGAGTCGAAAGCAGAGGCTTTAACCCACTGAGCCACCCAGGTGCCCTTTACTTCACATGTTAAAAAAGCTAAAGAAGAGAAAATTCAAAGAAAAGAGAAAAAAATAAAAATAAGAAACATGAATAAGATAAAAACAGAAAAACAAAAGAATGAAACTAAAAGCTGGCACTTTGGGAAAATCTGGAGTTAATGTACCATAATAAAGTGGGTTTATTCCAAGAAAAGAAGGTTCTTGTAACCTTTTATTTTTTATTTACTTACGTTTTTAAATAAAGCTCTAGGCCCAACATGAGGCTTAAATTCATGACCTTGAGATGAAAAGACATATGCTCTACAGAGCTGGCCATCCACCCCACTTTTAAGGTCATATAAGTCAAATTTTTTAATAGATTCAAGGAGAAAACACACATACACACACACACACACATCATTTCTACAGATGTGGAATAACATTGGCAAATCTAATAACCACACTTGATTAAAAAAAATCTCAGCACGCTAGAAATAGTTGAGAATTTTCTCAATCTGAGATATGGGGATTTTAGAGCAACATCTGGCTTATGTCAGAGTTAATATTAAACTTAAATATTTCTCCTTTAACAGCAGCAAGTCAAGGTTGTCTGCTCCACCACTTCTACTCAACATTATAATCATCATAATAGAGGTTGTAGTTAGTGAAATACACCAAAATAGTTACTGAGATTAGAAAGGAAGAAGTAAAACTTTAAAACAGATGGCATTACCATGTATGTGCAAAATCCTATGATTCTACAGAAAAGGAACTAGAACTAATAATTTATTTAACTTGGTTGTAGGACACAAAAATCAACCAACAAAATCAATCATATTTTTATATTCAAAGTAAATTTTAAGAATTGAAGTAAAACTACCATTTACAATAGTGATAGAAGTATGATATTCTCAGGAATAAATGTGTCAAAAAATATACAAGACCTGAAACTACAAAATATAGATGACAAAAATTAAAGAGGCAAAATAATTGGAATGAAATAATGAAGTGTAAGCTACCCAGGAAATATACTGACATATTTCTCAGGTCACTTGTCTGATGACTTTACATCACAGTGATTATTCTACCTCTCTAACTTCACCTTCTCTTTCTATGATGAATGCTTTTTTTTATTTTCAGTCATTATGGACTCCTTGCTATTTGTTCAAAATCTAGGCCAACAGGGCGCCTGGGTGGCTCACTCGTTAAGCATGTGCCTTCGACTCAGGTCATGACACCTGGGTGCTGGGATTGAGCTTCACATCGGGCTCCCTGCTCTGCGGGAAAGCCTGCTTCTCCCTCTCCCACTCGCCCTGTTTGTGTTCCCTCTCTTGCTGTGTCTTTCTCTCTGTCAAATAAATAAATAAAATCTTAAAAAAAAATCTAGGCCATGAATAAGCCTTCCTCTTGGCCTTTGCTCCCTTTGCATTTGTTTATTACATTCTTTCTTCATATACCTACATGGATCATTTCCTCACTCCTTTTAGTTCTCTGCTCAAATGTCACCATATGGAGGGGTTACTCCCAGATCTCATTAAAATAGCAGCTCCCTACCCTGACATTCAGTATCTACTTCACCCTCTTTTACTTTGGTAAAACCATTACTTTTAACAGTATGGACTGTTTATGACCACCATTTATTATTTGTTTCATTGTTTAGCTAGAATGTAAGTCAATGAAGCCAAGACACAAAATTTATCTGTCTTAATTATCGCAGTATTTCCAACATCTAGATAGTGCCAAGCATATCCCCAGTGCTTGATAAATATCTGTTGGAATTATTTGGAAAAAGGAAAATAAAAATTGTTATATATTCATATATCTTTTCTTCCTAAAATCAAATGTGTTGGTAAGCAATATTAATTTTCGTATTCCTTTAAAATACCCCCGTGAGAAATACTTTTCTCAGAAAAAAATAATGAATTCATGACTTCCCTGTAACATACACCAAACAAGAAGAAATTTGATTCAAGGACTCTCTTTCTGAGTTGATTTAAGTGCAACAATGCTCCAGAAGGCAGAGCACGCTCCATTAGATGTGCTAACCCTTGTGCAAGAATGGGTCTTCAACTTACAGGTGACTCAAATATGTTAAGTTCAGCAGCCAAGTATGAAGGAAGATAAAGTATAACTTAAGTTTCTCTTAGAGATGCAAATTGTGCCATGTGTTTATACGTCCTGTAGAGGAGAAGATTTGATATTTAAGATACAAAGTCTTAAGGAACAACTAATTTTCTATTGTGATTCAGCCTGGTTCTTTCGCATCCCTGTTTTGTTTTCTTTCTTTAAGTTCCATGAGGACAAAAATGTTGCCTTAGAAATATTTCCAATTACTTAAAAGGTCTTGGCAAAACATAGTCGCCAAGTATCTGGTGGGTGGAAAAATAAAGGTATATTCTAAATTATAGTAATCACTTACATTTTTATAAGCACTCTAAACTTTATGTGTATATAACATATACATATATTCTATTGTGCATAAAAATTCTACAAATATACATACCCATTTCTTTTTATCCTTATAAAATCCTATGATGCCAAAAGACACTGTGTTCATAGACTCATTTCCAAACTGAGAGAGAAAACTGCCTCAGTGAGAATGAGCAGTTTACCACAGGGTACAACTGGAGGATGGCAAAGCAGGAGAAATTCTTTAAACTCCTGGTGAAATTCCCTCTTCTTCAGCCCATTTGCCTGTGGAATACCTGTTTTTAATTATGAATGGACTTTCATTCTTCAACAAGATTGTAAATGGGTGTTGGTTAAATTATTCAGTCTGTGATATTTTGTCACATAAAAGTACAAAACTAACATAAATAGGATCTTAATGTCAAATTCTCAAGCTCCATGATACAGGAAGGAAGCACTGTATTTATTCGTAACTCAGAGTGTTGTGAAGTATTTAGAACAGCGCTGTCCAAAGGAGATAAAATATAAACTACAAATTCAAGACACATATGTAATTTTTACTCTTGTAATAATAACATTAGAAATAGTGGAAAGAAATAGGTATTATTAATTATAACAATATATTTTATTTAATCTAATATATCTAAAATACGATCACCCAAGTGCAATAAACATAAAACATTAATGAGTTTGTACATTCTGTTTTTGTGTTGTCCTCAAAATACAATGTATGAACTGCACTTACGGCACATTGCAGTTTGCACTGGCTACATCTCAAGGGGTCTTTAACAGCCTCAAGTGGCTAGTAGCTGCCATAATTGCACACTGCCAATCTAGAACCTAGGGGATTCTCTGTGAAGTTGCTATTCTTCTCTCCACTCCCTTCCTTTCCATCAGTTACAGTACACAAGGAGAAAGGACAACCTTACCCATGCCAAACATGTGTTTTGATTTTTATGAACATAAACTGAAATAAAAGAGAACTCATTACCATAGGGGTACATTTGGAAACTGTGAGAAAGTTTCAATCACTCATATTAATGAGCAGGCACACTAGAGAAGAAAGGGGTGTTTGTGTGTGTGTTTTAAATTACCTTTAAAAAAATCTAGTAGGATATATAGAAAGGATTACAGAAATGCCTTAATTTTAACCCACTGAGCCACCCAGGCGCCCAGAAATGCCTTAATTTTAATGGCAAGACAGCTACTATTTGGGAATGCTCCATATTATTTTTTTCAGAGACTAATTAGACGATTCACTTGGTAATGAAAGATTCATAATTCATGGAATTGTGGAGTGGAGCTGATTGCATAGGACAACTTTCTTTCTCCTAGTAATTCTGATAAGAATGATATGGGAAGTTGAGAAACAATATATTGTTGCCAGTGTTACATTATGACAAATGATAAGTTTTTTTTTAAGTCAGATAGAGAAAGATGCTAGAGAAATAGAGTATAGATAGATGATAGATAGATTAGATAGATAGATAGATAGATAGGTAGATAATAGTTGGAGGCTGTGCTAACATGAAGGGTTGAATTGACAAGTCAAAATACATATCACAAAGCCATTAAACTTCCCTAAAGACTCAAAGGTTGCAAGTAAGAACAAAGCACAGAGGACGTACTATTTTCTAGAAAGGCTTAAATCCATCAGGTGAAATTTCCAGCTGAATATCTCTTTTGTTCCCTTCATTCAGACAAATTTTGGCTTATATTTAATAGAATTTCTTGAAATATCCAGTTTTCTTTTTTGAGAATCTACTATTTAACAGATATTTCACACATGTATTTTTGAATACTCAAGACAAACTTCAGAGTCTAAGAGAAATTTATTAATATGCTCAAGGCCATTGAGAAAACAGTGATCGAGAGGATCTGGATCCAGGTCAGCTTCCAATAAAGATTTATTAAATGGAGGAATTTTGGTTTGAGTACTGCTCCATTTTATATACCACTAATTACCCAAAGGAACATCTTTTTGTGGCCCCCCATCCACTCTTCAACCAGTATGCCCCTCAAATAAATAAATTGTAGTTTATTTATAAATAATCTATTTAATCTGAGAAGGAAGTTCCTGTGAAAATATTTTATAGACAGAAACCCCTTTTTCCACTAGCAGATGACATTAACATGTTCATAAAGAAGTTCATTTAAAGACAACTGCATGGAGGTCTGATTGAGAAATCATCCTCCACATAGAGCTGGAGTGAGTTACTTGTTAATGTTTCCCTCCTCTCCAGTACCCCTTTCTTAGATTTTATAGTCCAATTTTTTGGCAATAGTTAGTATATTTTTTTTGAGATTTAAATACATGTTTTTAAGTTACAGATGTACTAAACAAAAATATGTTTGCACTATTGAAATAAATACCATCCAAAAAGGTTAATAATCTGTAAGCTCTGATTACATATAGTTTTTATATAATTTATACAACTTTACACAATATGAGATGAACCTAAATACTGTGTATTTCATGATATTCCTCAATTAAGTACTCCAGTGACTCATAAGACGAGCATTTTTATCCCAACAAACAGATGAGGAAAATAAATCTAAGTTATTAAATAACATAGCCACAGTCTCAAAGACAGTCAGTGGCAGAACTGATATCTAAACTGATTATTATTTCACTCGAGCATTATTTACACTGCATGTGTGCATGTGAGAGAGGAAGAGTAGAGTTACGGAGAAAGAACATTTATGAGTAATAAGCAAAAATTAATGAGCTTACCAGCTGTAAACAACTGCTGGAAATATCAGCTACATCATTTTGTAGGCAAACTGCATGCCACTATTAGCTTGTGTAAAACATGTTGCAGGGCGCCTGGGTGGCTCAGTGGGTTAAAGCCTCTGCCTTCGGCTCAGGTCATGATCCCAGGGTCCTGGGATCGAGGCCCGCATCGGGCTCTCTGCTCGGCAGAGAGCCTGCTTCTTC
Organism: Ailurus styani; assembly: GCA_002007465.1. Taxonomy (NCBI): domain Eukaryota; kingdom Metazoa; phylum Chordata; class Mammalia; order Carnivora; family Ailuridae; genus Ailurus; species Ailurus styani. The sequence goes on from LNAC01000029.1 coordinate 5,113,544, forward strand.
CTCTCTCCTACCTCTCTGCCTACTTGTAATCCCTCTCTCTGTGTCAAATAAATAAATAAAATCTTAAAAAAAAAAAACATGTTGCATTTTGTTCACCTTACAGAAAAGTAATTCAAAATAATGCCATCCATTCTCGTACTAAACGAATATGTGCGTTACAGAATTGTGTAAGCAGAGTCGGGTGGCAGAAATGAGTAGAAGAATTTAATGACAAGAGAGAAAACCAAAATGGCTCATGGTAATCTTTTGCTTTACTTATTTATATGATCAAAATAAGATTTTTTCTAAAAAAGCCTAAATAAATATATAATTTATTTGTCAGAGAGAGAAAGAGAGCACAAGCAGGGGGAGTGGCAGGCAGAGGGAGAAGCAGGAGAAGCAGGCTCCCTGCTGAGCAAGGACCTGGACATGGGACTAGATCCCAGGACCCTGGGATTATGACCCAAGCCAAAGGCAGATGCTTAACTGACTGAGTAACCCAGGTATCCCCAAAATAAGATTAAATAAATAAATAAATAAACAGCCAGAGCCTGTGTTCATGACATGCTTAAGATGTGGGCAGTATAATGTTTTGGCTCAAAAATGCCTCACTGAGTAAGTCTAATAGTCTCAAAAGAGATTTTTTATAAGATTTTGCCAGGGTAGGTACTGTAAAAAATGAGTCTAAGTGCTAAATAAGGATTTAGCTATTGGTTTACTGACTCTGTGTAACTAAACATCTGAAATCTACCTGTTGTCCTAAAGTTTGCTAAATTCAATCTATAAAAAGATACAGACAGGAAGGAATATCAAATTATCTAGCCATCAGACCAAGAAAAGATGTGCATATTATTGACTAAAAAATACTTGTTACTTACACTCTGAAAATTGCTTGAACACATAGCTGGATATTCTCCAAGTGCATATCTAATTTATCTTAAAGAAAGTAAACATTCAGGTATATTACTGATGGGGAGATTTTTATATGAAAAGTAAAAAACAATCACACGGTAATAATTTTATATTTGTAATAAATAAGTCACCCCAGAAATATTTAGTTGTTAAATACAAAAATATTTTATATTTTAGGACAACTAAAGAAAGAAATTCTTGTCTCAAGAATATTTAACTCACACAAAATGAATTTATGACAGTACCTGGATTACTTTGGTTATACACTAATAAGATAAACATGGGGACTTTAAGTATATGAAAAATCCAGCCAAAACACACCTTCCCACATACATTAATGTTTATATTTGTAAGAAATTCAAGCATATCTACTTTGACTCAATATATTAAAAATATATAGATTAGAAAGATCATAGGTAAAACAGTATGCTTAAGATTTTTATAGGTTTTCATTTTCCTTTTTTTAAAAAATATTAATTCACATAAGCATTAAGCATAAAAATTCAGCATAAATCCCAGTACTGCATTCTTAAAATTAACCTCAACATACAATACCTGGTAAGTGTTTTAAAAAAACAGAGTATTAGAATTATATTTCTATGCTGACTGAGCACCTGGTGTTTAAAAGCTTATGATGGGGCCATGTAAGATCAGAATCCTTGTCTGCATAGTCATAGACAACTTGCTTCACCTCACTCTAGCTCAATGGGTTTGTTGTTAGGATTGAATGAGCACATGTAAAACACTTAGAAAACTATTTGGCACATCTTCAAGATTTAATACTTATCAGTTGTTATTATTTTTTATGGTCTTTCTACATAGTGACACAACATTTCTTACAATTCACACCACTTACAGACAGTCATGCTAAATTAAATTGGTCAAAATCAAATACAGTGAGAGAAGAAAAGTAATGGATAATAAATGCCAGACATCCTGAGTGGAAACTGTATAAATACTGAATAGCATTTTGTTTTTTTAGGAAACTTCTGAGATGGAATTTTTAATTTAACAGAATAAGTATAGTGGAATTAAACAATAGAGAAATCTATTTGACTACTGGACTCTAATAGCAACTATGATAATATTAAGTTAACTTTTATTAAGCACTCTTCATGCTAGGTACTACAAAGATTTACATGTATTATCTCACTAATATTTTTTCTATTTTACATATGAGTGAAATGAGCCTTAGGAAAGTTAAGATACTTGCATAATATTAAATAGCTATTAAATGATTGCACAGAAGTAACAAGGGCATGAGATTGCCTCTATTGGAGAAAGACATTACAGTGACAGAATTAACAACACAAGAAACAACTGATGTTGGGGAGGTTGTGGAGAAAGGGGAACCCTCTTACATTGTTGGTGGGAATGCAAACTGGTGCAGCCACTCTGGAAAACAGTATGGAGGTCCCTCAGAAGTTGAAAATAGAACTACCCTATGATCCAGCAATTGCACTACTAAGTGTTTACTCAAAGAATACAAAAATATGAGTTCAAAGAGTTACATGAACCCTGATGTTTATAGCAACGTTAGCTACAATAGCCAGCTTATGGAAAGAGCTCAAATGTATATCAACTGATGAATGGATAAAGATGAGCATTCATTTGTATATATACACCATATATATATATACATATATATGGTGTATGTATATACACACACATATGTCATATATATGTGTGTATATACACATATATATGTGATGGAATATTACTCAGCCATAACAAAGAATGAAATCTTGCCATTTACAATGATGTGGATGGAACTAGACAGTATCATGCTAAGCGAAATAAGTCAGTCAGAGAAAGACAAATACCATATGATTTTGCTTATATGTGGAATTTAAGAAACAAAATGAATGATAATAGGGGGGAAAAAAAGAGAAAGGCAAACCAAAAAAGAGACTCTTAACTAGAGAGAACAAACTGATGGCTACCAGAGGGGAGGATGATGGGGGGATGGGTGAAATAGGTGATGGGGATTAAGGAGTGCACTTGGGGATTAAAGTGATGAGCAGCAGGTGATGTATGGAAGTGTTGAATCACAATATTGTACACCTGAAACTAATATTACATTGTAGGTTAACTGGAATTTAAATAAAAACTTAAAAGAAAGTAGCATGCAGACAGAACTCAAATTAACTAGAACATGTAGGTAGAGTGACAGTCTTAAGAAGCGGTAATCTAGATACTTGATTTACAAGGTAAATCAGTAGTCAGAATTTTTTTCCAAATGATTAGATGAAAAACTCTTGTGCTATGAAGAATAGTGATGCCCCAAAGATGTTCATATTTTAATCCCTGGAAACTGTGAATATGTTACTTGCATGGCACAACAGAGTTTGCAAATGTGATTAAACTAAAATTTTGAGATGGGGTAATTATCACAGATTATTCAGGTGGGGCTAAATGTAATCACAAGGGTCCTTATACCTGAAAGAGGGCATTAAAAGTGTCAGAGTGAGAGAGAAATGTGATGATGAACTGCTGCTTTGAAGATAGAGGATTAGACCCAGGAGTCAAGGAATGTATGTGGCCTCTAGAAGTTAGGAAAGGCAAGGAAGTGGATTCCTCCTGAGAACCTCCAGAAAGGTATTTAAACTTATAGGCACATTGATATTAGCCCAATAAAGACAGTTTTGGACATCTGACCTCCAGAGTTATAAGATAATAATTTTTTTTTGTCTTAAGCCACTAAATTTGTGACAATTTGTTATAGTAGCAACAGAGAACTAACAGAACCAGTATCTGTAAAGATTAAATATAAAAGAATATTGAGCATTTGCTGAAGTAAAGATTAAGGAAATATACTAATTAGCAATAACAATAACTATAATTAATTGAGTTATACTCATATCAACTTGTTGATGAGGGCACCAGAAATAAGTCCATTTTACAGAAGATGGAAATTTCAAGAACTTAAGTATATGTACAAGTGACAGAGGGTAGGTGAAATATCAGTGAGAAAGATATGGGATGACCAGAGCAAAAACTCAGAACTTTGCTAAGTCACTGAGTCAAAGTACATCTATCATCAATAAAAATGACCTTTAGTTATCACTATAATAACAAACTTGGGCTATCTCTACAGTCAAAATTCCGTGGCTCACAGTTGGTAAGAAATACGTACAGAATGTTCTAGTATGAGCTGGTCTTTGTGTAATACATAATAAATTATCTTATAAATACAAAGTCAAAAAATTTAAATTGATCAAGAATGCTTGATTAAATTTATTGAAGTTTCTTGGAAAATGCTATCCTTTGTAGCATTTCAAAATGTATGTTGCCTTTGAACTTAAAAGAAATAATACTTATTATTCTTCACTTACATTTCTTATATCATGGCAGAATTTTTATCTAGGTTAGCATGAAGCCAATAATTTGATACTAGGGAGGATTTCATTTTTTTAAGGGCTGGGGATAAAAATAGTTCTAGAGCTATGTTAGCGTAGAGATCGATCACTTTCAAAAACTAATGAGTAGAACTCCAGGTATTGTGAGTGTTGAGTCACTAAACTGTACACTTGAAACTAATATTACACTGTATGTTAACTAACTGGAATTTAAATAAAAAATTAATAAAAATGCTAATGACTACAGCTATTTCCCAACAAAATTCAAAGAAATAAAAACTAGAATTATAATCAAGAAATTATTTTATTCACACATATTTAAGATTAAATCTAGAAACATGACGAAAGGTCACAGAAGGATGTGGTGTAAAAGGCTATGTAAAAATTATTTCTTAGTAGAATATTCATAAGAGAAATTAAAGAGTTTGGATCCCCACTGTTAAATAATTATTACCATGTTTAGTAGGTAGAACTGTTACAGTATACATTGGGGGGAAGGAAGATATAAAGTGAATTACCAAGGTTCATAATAGTGAAAGCAAGCTATAATGACAAATGTAATAGGAAGGAGATGCATGAAATGTGATATGTGAAAGAAAGCTATGCTCTATATAATTTTGAATTTGAGGGAGGAAGTAATGAATGTGGGATTTGAGGGAGAATTAGAAATTGAAGGCTATGATAAGAATGTGTGATTATGGGGCGCCTGGGTAGCTCAGTTGTTAAGCATCTGCCTTTGGCTCAGGTCATGATCCCAGGGTCCTGGGATCGAGCCCCACATTGGGCTCCCTGCTCAGCGGGAAGCCTGCTTCTCCCTCATCCACTTCCCCTGCCTGTGTTCCCTCTCTCGCTGTGTCTCTCTCTGTCAAATAAATAAATAAAATCTTAAAAAAAAAAGAAGAATGTGTGATTATGTGATTGGGAGAATTGTGTTACCAATAAAAAATAGAAAAGCCATCAATCATTTCAATATTGTTAAATTCACTGAATTCCAGCTTGACCCCTTACCTGGATTCTGACAGCCTTACTCATATTCTTGAAACTTTTTTCTCCCTCAGCTTACATTTTAAGTTACATTTATTTCTCTGTAAAGTGGCTACTTGATTTTTGTTTCAATTTTTACTTTAAACATATTACATTTAATATATGCTACATAAATAGATTATATTGAATAAATATATTAGCCAAACATAAGTATATGCAAAAACTGACAATAGTATAACGTACATCCATGTAGCCAACACCCAGGGTCTATAGTCATTAACTCACAGCCAATCTTATCTCATTATATCCCCAACATTCCATGACCATGTTAGTAAAGAAAATCCCATATGACATATATCAGATAATATTTCATCAGCATATTTCTCTAAAAGATAAATGTTCTTTAAAAATAAAAGAAAATGATAAATGATTTAGACATCTATAAAATTAGCAATATTTAAGATCAGTATCTCCAGTCAGTATTCAAATTTCCAATTGCTTTACAAATGTCATTTAAAAAATTACAATAATATTTGCTTGAAGTTAGATCGAGATAAAGTTCACAGTTTGTGAATTTACTGTCTTTATGGTTCTTCGAATCTATAGTCTTTCTTCTCTATATCTCTCTCTTACCATTCCAACTCTGCTAATTAACTTGGGGAAGTATTTGGGGGACTTGCACCTAGAGTCTCCCACAGTCTGGATATTACTGATTGTATTCTGTCTATCATCTGTATTTCCTATAAGTGGGTGGTTGAATCTAGAGACACAGACAAACTCAGATGAAACTATTCAACAGACCTATTTCTAAGGTTTCGGCCACTTCTTCCCCAGTTCCTTATTCATGTTTATTTATTTATTTTTCTTTCTTTCACAAAGTTGGTGTCACATGAACCTCCACTGCACATATTTTTCTTTTTCTTTCTTTTTTTTTAAAGATTTTATTTATTTATTTGACACACAGAGAGAGAGATTACAAGTAGGCAGACAGGCAGGCAGAGAGAGAGGAGGAAGCAGGCTCCCTGCTGAGCAGGGAGCCCAATGCGGGCCTTGATCCCAGGACCCTGAGATCATGACCTGAGCCGAAGGCAGAGGCTTTAACCCACTGAGCCACCCAGGCGCCCGCACATATTTTTCATTAGTGTGAAATACAGTCTCTGGTCAATCTTGCTTAGAACATAGCTGCAATAACAGAACCATCTATATGCTGGCAATTCCAACATCTCTGTTATTATCCCAGATCACTGTCTTGAGTAGCAGACCTGAACATCTAAGTGTCTAATACATGATACTTTGTAGTCACAGAGGTATTTCAAAATTACTATGTCCCCAACAAAGTAATTTTTATTTCCTTAAAAAGCTGCTTCTCCTTTTATTTCTCATTAATATAAATTTCATATACTAAGAATATGGCTTTTAGGGCTAGATATATCCTTATCTATGTTCTGTCTCATACTTTCTAAATAAATTTCATCAGTCAATTAATTAATATAAAGAATTGATTGATAAAATTGGTATACTTACAACCGTAAATACTTGAGTATTTATTATTAGATGTTCTTCTGAGTGTTTTATATGTATTTTCTCAACTAAATCTTTTTTAAAGATTTTATTTATTTATTTACTTGTTTATTTATTTAAAGAGTGGGTGAGGGTGGGGGTGAGGGGGCAGAGGCAGAGGGAGAGAGAGAACTTTTTTTTTTTTTTTAAAGATTTTATTTATTTATTTGACAGAGAGAGATCACAAGTAGGCAGAGAGGCAGGCAGAGAGAGAGGAGGAAGCAGGCTCCTTGCCAGGCAGGGAGCCTGATGCGGGCCTCGATCCCAGGACCCTGACATCATGACCTGAGCTGAAGGCAGAGGCTTTAACCCACTGAGCCACCCAGGTGCCGGAGAGAGAGAATCTTAATCAGACTCCATATTGAGCACAGAGCCCAATGCAGGGCTTGATCCCATGACCCTGAGATCATGACCTGAGCCAAAATCAAGAGTCAACTGCTCAACCAACTGAGCCACACAGGCACCCTTTAACTAAATCTTTTTTTTTTTTTTAAGATTTTTATTTATTTATTTGACAGAGAGAGAGAGAGAGACAGTGAGACAGGGAACATAAGCAGGGGGAGTGGAGAGGGAGAAGTAGGGTTCCCTCGGAGCAGGGAGCCCAATGTGGGGCTCGATCCCAGGACCCTGGCATCATGACCTGAGGTGAAGGCAGACACTTAACGACTGAGCCACCCAGGTGGCCCCCCTTTAAGTAAATCTTATATCAATATTATGGAGTACATAAAATTATTCTACTTTTAAATATGAGATAACTTAAGACACCAAGAGGGCAACCAAAATGTCTAGGCAGATCAGCTCAGGTCATGATCTCAGGTTTGTGAGATTGAGGCTTGTGTGGGGTTCCATGGTTAGCTCAGAGTCTGCTTGAGATTCTCTCTCTCCCTCTGCCCCTCTCTCTGTTCCCAGTCTCAAATAAATAAATAAATAAATAAATAAATAAATAAATAAATAAATAAATAAATAAATAAATAAAATCTTGAAAATTGTTCTCTGAAGACATGAATAAATAGCATGGGTAAAACCTTAAATAGTGTCTAACGCAAAATAACTATATGTTGACTGATATTAATAATTATTAAATTTAAAGCTTCTTAGTAAGGCATGTAAGACCTTTTATGAACTGGCCTTTTAATTTCTTCCCAGCCTCATCTTTATCTGCATTAGTCCTGCTCAGCTCTAGTATAATTTCTTAACAATAACTTGTGGCTTTTGTTTTAGTACTCTAGAATGCTACTCTGATCACTCTTGTCATTTTTTTTTAAGATTTATTATTTTATTTGAGGGAGATAGGTAGGGGAGAGGCAGAGGGACCGGGCAAGAGAGAATCGTAAGCAGGCTGTACATCCAGTGGGGACCCTGACTCAGGGCTCCACCTCAGGACCCTGATGGAGACCATGACCTGAGCCAAAACCAAGAGTCAGACACTTAACCATGACTGTGCCACCCAGGTGCTCCAAATCTTGTCATCTTGAAAATATGCTATTTTCTTTAACACTCAATTCATGTGCTTCTCTTTAGGAAAGGCAAGACACAAGGCTGAATTTGGTGTTCTTTCCTGATGTTTTTGTTTATAATCATATCAAAGACAACCTAAAGCCAAACTTCCTAGAAGAGTAAATCTATTCTGTTTTCATATCTCCCGATTCATTTATTTCATAGCTTCACAAATTCCAATTCCATATTTCCAGTCCTCTTTTAGAAACCTTCCTCAGGATCATGCATAAATCTCTATGTGTTAAAGTTATTGGAAACCTTTCTTGATTGTAAAATTATAGTTAGATGATAGATTAAATAGATAAAAGAAAGTAGATAGATTTGCTCTTTCTAGTAACCTTCTTCTTCCTTACTTTCTCTGACATGATTCCTCAGGTTTGCCATATTACTCTACATTAGTCTATTTTTAGCTCTTTACAGTTTTCATTTTCCCTAGATGGAAATGCTGGTAATCCCCAGAATTGTGCCTTCAGCCCTTTTCTATTCATGTTCTACATATTTTCCATCATTGTGTCTGATATTTTTTGCCATTTGATTTTGACACAATAGCATTTCATGGAGTTAAAAATGTCTTCTGACAATTTTGAAACTCAGGACTGAAGCTTTAAAATGAGATCAGACATTTAGATTAAAAACCTCTTACCTCAGAACTGACAGTTGAAACAGTAGACGTGGATGGGAAGAAACTAAAGAGATGAATTCTTTTAAAGTACAGAAGAAGAGTCAGACATATTTACACAAAACAGTAAACATGGCCTGAATACGTTCAGAGGTGAACCCTTTGAAAAATTTTGAGCAGAAGAAATGCCAAGGATAAAGACATGGAATAAATAGTTAGAAAAACAGGAGAAAACACTAACATGATGATATCCAGGGCTGGCAAGTGTCAGAAGAAAACAGTCTCTAAAATTAAGTATTATGATGACTCCATTTAATTCTAAAGGTATTTAGAGTTATGTTAAAGACTTACTGTTTAATAGTTCCCAAACTATGTGTAGAAGATCCTTGATAAGACAAGACAAAGAAATAATAGAAGGGATTCTCACATTCCTAAGCATTATTTATAGATTACATAAATATTATATCTTAGGCACATACATTATTTTTACATATATTCACATACTTAGGCCCATACACACAGAATACACACACATACAGAAGCAGTGATTGAGAAATTACTGAATGTATAATTGTTTCCTCAGCCTAAAATGCCCTTCCCTATAGTTCAATAATGCTTTCACAGCTAATCCCTACTCATTTTTCAAGTCTCAGTTTGTGATTTCCTATTGGTCCAATATTTTCATGGCCCACAACCATTCTTTATAACACTCGATATTTTTATAATTACTTAATAGATGTGTTCATTTAATAAATATTTATCTGTATTTTGACACTGGCTTACTCTGGGATGAAGCAGTGATCCAGATGGGTGATGTCCTTATTTTTATTAAGTTTAGTGTCTGGTGGAGAAACTCTCATAAAGCTTTCTCTGAAAAGTACTAAGAGGTCAAGAGTTTTATGCAGGGTTATATACTGAGGATCTTATCTGGTCTGTAAAAAGGGCAAAAATACAATAAAAAGTAATTTTGTGATGTAAAATATCTTCAGTAGTTCAAATACTTATAAGCGAGAAAAATATCTAAGGACTTGATGTCCAGATATGTAACTTAAGACCCAAGATAAGATATTAACTTGTAATTTTAACCCCTTTGAAAGTCCCTTTCATAAAACCCTTCATCTGCTATCTACATTTTCTATAAAACTTGCTTCTGTACAATAGATGCACTAAATGAAAGCGGGAGGATTACATAGAGGTTGTCTCTCTCAATCTTACCTTTAATTTTATTTATAAATTTAGTTTTTACATTTTGGTCTAAGTAATCACACATCACCAACTTTGTAATATGGTTTGAAGTGGCCCTAAGATCAAATTGTTTGGAGACTGATAAAAAACAGAAGAAAACAGAAAGATACAGTGCACTTATTCCAATCAGTGTGGTGGCCAATTTTGAAGTAAGGTTCGCTATGGTTCAAGGCTGCTTTATGACGTTCAGATGCAGATGTCCTCAGCATGAGGTCTGGGCTTACTATGATTTTCACCAAAAATTTGAAAAAATGAGAATGGTTCTATTTAGAGATTTCTGATGTCTTTCCCAGCTGGTGAATCAGAACCATTTAAAAATACAGTACCAGAAAGACTTTTAGGAGAGCTGTCAGATTTTCACATTATAGAGTTACATAATCATTCCATTCTCTAGTGCACGCCAGAAAAGAATGCTTGCGAATTAATGAGTGAATCCAATTGCTTAGTTTCTCTGCCAAATCTAGGCTGCACCCTCCCTGTTCATTCATCAGAAAAAGAAGACTTCTATACATTTTATCTACAGTATGGTCATTTGAACATCCTTTATGTGTGTGTATTATAGTGTTATAAACAGAAGTACTTCTGCCATTTTATCTTTCAGCTGCCTTAAATTCATCCAAATCTATGTAATCACTGTTTCCCAGGCATGCCACACACACACACCTGCTTCCTTTATTTGTCACACTGTTTTATTCTTTGGAATGTTTTTATTCTTACTCTCTGAATGTTTTATTTCAGTGGCACCCAATCTCCATGGCCAAGTGCAAGCTCCTCTACCAAACAGTTACCACTCTTTCCAACCTTTTTCTACCACTGTCACCACCACTGAGCATTTGTACAGCAAACATTATATGGAGTATAGCAATGCCAAATATTTGGGAGGAGGTGCTAAAATAGAATATAATACACACATGCACATTTCAGATATAAGACAGATATAAAACATATAAACAGGGTAAAAAAAAAGGACTACGGTCATTCCACGACAGCAGAATTCACTTTAATCTATTAGTCTAATTTAGTCTATTAGACTAATTTAGCTATTAGTCTATTTAGTCTAATTTATTTTAGTCTAAGTCATATAGCATAATAACAAAGACTAGCTTACATAAGTAATCAATTTAAATTTATACATATCTTTTGCCTCGTTAATTAAACTGTCTTCCTGACAGAGGAGAACAAGTACTATTTCCTTTCTATCCCTAATTTCTAGGCAAGGTTTGCTACAGATTCAAAGTTTATTATGTACCTACTATGGACAAAGCATTGTTCTAGACAACTTCACATATATAGTTTTATTTTTTATCACTATATAATCACTCAATAATTGTTGATTACGATAAAGATCAACGAAATCACACCTTTTTATACTGCTTTTCAGATTCTACTGACGATTTCCCATTTGATGTTGCAGTTTCATATGCTAGTTCATTTGGATTAATAATATTTATTTTATAAGGAGATACATAACATTAAACATGTCCTCAGTATGATAAAGCTCAAGATTATTATTATATTAAACTGTTTTATTTTCAAATAAAGAGTATTCTGTTTAACTATACAGGTATATAGTGATTGAATTGAGACTGAGGCATAATTCGCAATAGTAATAAAATTCTAAGGTAAAGGAAAATTCACAGAATGTATATAAAAGACTTCCGGGAAGGGAATATTGTGAAAACAGATCAAATGACAATAGATACAAAATAAACTCCAGACATTTCTTTCCTATATATTATAATTTGCTTTCAATTGGAATAAAAACATAGATATAGTCAACTTTAAAAATAGAATAAGGAATTTTAAAAGTATATAGCACAAAGACTTTCATGCTATGCCAGTATTTTGTGATTAACTGTGCATTGTTAGTTATTTTGCAAACTCATATATAATCTGACTAAAACATTGTGGTCTTAATATTTTCACAAATAACTCCCAATACTTTCATTTTTTCAGTCTTGGCGTAGAAATTAATAAACTAATTTTCTATATAATAGGGAGTTTTTATGTCTTGAAAAATGTAGTCATTATCTATCATAAAAAAGAATGAAATCTTGCCACTTGCAGGGATGTGGATGGAGGTAGAGAGTTTTATGCTAAGCAAAATAAGTCAGTGAGAGAAAGACAAATACCATATGACTTCACTCATGTGGAATTTAAGAAACAAAACAGGTGAACATAGGGGAAACAAACAAACAAAAAAGAGTGACACAAACCATACAACAGATTCTTTAGAGAACAAACTGAGTTGCTGGAGGGGAGGTGGGCAGAAGGATGGGTTAAATGGGAAATGAGTATTAAGGAGGCCACTTGGTGTGATGAGCACTGGGTGTTGTAGCAAGTGATGAATCACTAAATCCAACACCTGAACCTAATATTACACTCTATGCTAACTAACTGGAATTTAAATAAAAACTTGGAAGAAATAAAAATTAAAGAATTAGTGATATTTCTAAAAAAAACGGGTGTGATGAGAGAGATTAAAAATAAGAGGACTGACTGAATAATGATTTAAAGGGTATTTAGAGCCCCATTATACCCTCTTGCCTCAGTTGGGTGAATGGTGGCCATGTCTGCTCACCAAACAAAAGTCTGGGATTTATTCTCTGGTGAATGAAAAAAGTAGGATACCAGGCACAAACGCTAAACCTAATGCTAACCATAACATTAACACTAAACCGAACCCTAAATTTTAACACTAACAATACCCTAATGGAAAACGTAATGCTACCCCAAGCTATAATCACTAATACTAAACCTAGCCATCTTGAGAGGTCTCTGAACTGCAGGATATCAGGTACATACAGTCACACTAATGCTAAACGAAATTTAAACCCTAATCCTAACCCTAAACCTACACTTAACCTAATCCTAACCCAACACCTAACCTAAAGTTAACTACTAATCCTAATTTTGAAACTAAACCCTAACACTCTAGAGAGATCTCTGAACTGTAGGATTATTAGAACAAATGCAAAGCCTAACACTAACAATAACAATAACCTTAACCCTAAACCCAACCATAACACTTAACACTAACTCTAACCCTAAACATAAACATACCCTACCCCAAACTATAATTCTTAACCCTAATCCTAACCCTAACCCTAAAACTGACCCTCTGGAGAAGTCTCTGAACTGCAGGATTCCAGGCACATAATCTAACCTGAACTCTAACCCTACCCACATCCTTAACTTTTACCCTAACTCCTAACCATTATCCCATAACCCTAATCCTAAACCTTACACTCCAGAATGATCTCTGAACTTCAAAATACCAGGCACCTACCCTCACCCTGTCCCAAAACCTAACCCGAACCCTAACCCTGGCCCCAGACCTACTCCTGACTGTATATCTGAGGGGAAAAAAAAAGAGGTATATATATATATATATATATATATATATATATATATATA